>CM049856.1:3440511-3845211 GCA_027422415.1 Schizothorax lantsangensis
TTAGACTCGGTGAGTTGAGGCCAGAATCACGGGATGAGCGCGCCCCAGTCAGTGCGCGAACTGCCTGAGTTCTTCGGAGGCAGGACTGTGGTCCCACTGAAACAGTTTCAGAGGCTCCTGGGGCATATGGCATCCGCAGCCGCGGTCACGCCGCTCGGATTGCTTCATATGAGACCACTTCAGCACTGGTTACACTCCCGAGTCCCGAGGTGGGCATGGCGCCGCGGTGCACTTCGGGTGAGCATCACACAGGAGTGTCGCCGCTCCTTCAGCCCCTGGACAGACCTTGCCTTTCTACGGGCCGGGGTGCCCTTAGAACAAGTGTCTCGGCATGTTGTTGTCACAACAGATGCCTCCAGCACGGGCTGGGGCGCTACATGCAACGGGCAGGCAGCCTCGGGGCTATGGACGGGGCCTCGACTGCTTTGGCACTTCAACTGCCTAGAGCTGCTGGCAGTGCATCTAGCCTTGCGGCAGTTTCGGCCACTGCTGTTAGGCAAGCATGTGTTGGTCCGTACGGACAACACTGCGGCTGTGTCATATATCAACCGGATGGGGGGTATACGATCACGCCGCATGTCACAGCTCGCCCGCCATCTCCTCCTCTGGAGTCACACGTGGCTCAAATCGCTGCGCGCTGTCCACATTCCGGGGGTGCTCAATCGTGCGGCCGACACGCTCTCACGACAGCTCACTTTCCCCGGAGAATGGTGACTCCATCCCGAGATGATCCGGCTGATTTGGAGTCGATTCGGAGAAGCTCAGGTAGACCTGTTTGCTTCTCGCGAGTCCTCCCACTGCCAGTGGTTTTTCTCCCTGACCGAGGGCTCCCTCGGCACGGACGCACTGGCACACAGCTGGCCTCGGGCTCTATGCAAGTATGCATTTCCCCCAGTGAGCCTGCTCGCACAGACACTGTGCAAAGTCAGGGAGGACGAGGAGCAGGTCCTGCTGGTCGCGCCGTTCTGGCCCACCGGACCTGGTTTCCCGAACTCATTCTCCTCGCGACAGCCCCTCCCTGGCACATTCCTCTGAGGAAGGACCTCCTTTCTCAGGGGCTCGGCACCATTTGGCACCCGCGTCCAGACCTGTGGAACCTCCATGTGTGGCTCCTGGATGGGACGCGGCAGACTTGAGTGGTCTCCCACAGGCGGTGGTAGAGACCATCACTCAGGCTGGAGCTCCTTCTACAAGGCAAGCCTATGTACTGAAGTGGAGTCTGTTCGCGAACCGGTGTTCTTCTCGCCGAGAAGACCCCGAGGATGCACGATTGGAGTAGTGCTTTCTTTCCTGCAAGAAAGGTTGGAGCGTAGGCTGTCACCCTCCACCTTGAAGTGTATGTGGCTGCTATCGCGGCCATCACGATGCAGTGGACGGCCGGTCCTGGGAAAGCATGATCTCATCGTGAGGTTCCTGAGGGGTGCCAGGAGGTTGAATCCCCCTAGGCTACCCCTGAGGCCCTCCTGGGACCTCTCTATCGTCCTGGCTGGACTTCAGAGGGGTCCCTGTGAGCCGCTGGACTCAGTCGAGCTAAGGGAACAGGTAAGTAGCGAATACCTGTCGGCTAAGACAGCGCTCCTGACCGCGCTCACCTCCATCAAGAGGGTCAGGGACCTCCAAGCATTTTCGGTGAGCGAAGTGTGCCTTGTGTTTGGGCCGGACTACTCTCACATTGTCCTGAGACCCGGCCTGGATACGTGCCCAAGGTTCCCACCACGCCCTTCCGCGATCAGGTGGTGAACCTGCAAGCACTGCCTTCGGAGGAGGCAGACCCAGCCTTGGCGTTGCTGTGTCCCGTAAGAGCATTGCGCATATACGTGGACCGCACCTGGAGCTTCAGAAGCTCTGAGCAGCTCCTTGTCTGTTACGGTGGTCAGCAGAAAGGGAAGGCTGTCTCCAAGCAGAGGTCGGCCCACTGGTTAGTGGATGCCATCGCCTTGGCGTACCAATCCCAAGGCGAGCCGTGCCCCATGGGGGTGAGGGCTCACTCCACACGGAGTGTTGCCTCCTCCTATGTGTTGGCGCACGGCGCCTCTTGGCAGACATCTGTAGGGCTGCGGGCTGGGCGACACCGAACACCTTCGCGAGATTCTCAGTCTCTGCGTTGAGCCAGTTTCTTCCCGTGTGTTGGGTAACAGGTAAGTGGCGGGAAGAACTGGCTGGTGTCACGCTTGCTGCGCCATTCCCCCTCACCCGGGGATACGAGCGCCTGTTTTTCTTCTCCAGTTCAGTTCCCCGGACGGCGAACCCTGGTGGAATTCCTCCAGCACCCCGGCAGTCAGACTGGGCGGAGCAGTCTGACGCCAGGCCCAGTACTTGTGCTAGCTCGCCCGGGTCTCCGGTCAGCCCCTGTACTCGGCTAGGTGTCCGTATGGCTTTGATTCCCTTCGGGTAATCCCATACGTGTATTCGTCCACGGTAAGGTTTCCCTCACGGTAAACCCGTGTCTTCCCTTTGACAGAGCTCTCTGTCAGGCCCTGCTGGCAGCCCTCCTCCCTTCTCCTAGGTAGGATCTGCCCCAGGGTCCAGTCGTATGTAGTACTGCCCCAGGCCTGGGTCAGTCCATATCAGTGTCTCCACATGGTACCTCCCTTCGGGCAGGATGTGGCCTCCGTAGCGCCCTTCTCCGGAAGGCTCGCTTCCCGTCGTTACTGCCAAGCTGTAACAACAAACAGGAAAGACGTGAAGCATCTTTCATTGAAGGTCGAAATCCCTTCCGACTCTGGGGTAAGGAACAGCGGCTTGGCTATCTCCAGCAGCGATGTACTCAGTGGTCCCTGCGGGCACCAAGGTTAGCGAATTTGCGCTGGGGCGACGGGAAGGTTGCGACCTTCGCGCATGGCATTTGTCTGTCACGCGCTCGTTTGTCAGCATCTGCATGCCACAAGGTCGTGACGGGGTTCAGGTTGTGGCGCTTTCCATTGGACCCCTATGTCGTCACGACATAACTCGTAGTGACCGACAGATAGGGAACGTCTCGGTTACGTACGTAACCCTCGTTCCCTGATGGAGGGAACGGAGACGTTATGTCCCCATGCCACAATCTTGAACCATCGCTGGGTGTCAGGGACACGTTCTTGGCTCCTCAGCGTAAAACCTGATCAGTGGATGCACCTGTCGCCTATTTATACCCGTGTGCACGGGGAGTGGCTCAGGTATGCAAATTCCACTAGCCAATATTCATTGGCGTTTTCTCTTAGTCAGAGATGATTGGGGCTTCCAGGTAAATCCCCTATGTCGTCACGACATAACGTCTCCGTTCCCTCCATCAGGGAACGAGGGTTACGTACGTAACCGAGACGTTCTCACTGGAACGCGCTGATGATCTCACATCTGCACAAACAGGGTGCGCAGAATTAAAATACATATTCGACAGGCAGGCAAAACAGCCTATCGTAAAGTTCGGAACATTTTTTGGTCCTACGCCTAGACGATATTAATACATATAAATAAATATAGACCACTTTACTTAGTGTTTGCTATCAGGATGTGAGGAGACTTTCAACCAGCATAAACAATGTTTTTGAACCAAATCACCTACCCTGCATTTGACCAAAACACATTTGAACAGTACCACTTACACAAACTAAGGCTGCACAATAAATCGAAATTAAATCGAAATCGCGATTTGACAGAAGCTGCGATCGTCAAGTGTATCTTTCAGTGAAGCACGGTTCTGTGATCAGTAGTAAATCTCCATCTAAAGGCCAGAGAAACTCCAAATACGCCCCGCAGAAGAAACTTAGGAAATGCCTATCGCTGCAGCTGAATAAATAGAAGATTTAACTGCTTTCTGCTTAAGATAATAAGGAAAAACCAAATTGCCTATCACAGCTATGCTGATGATACCCAGATCTACCTGGCCTTATCTCCAAATGACTATAGCCCCATTGACTCCCTCTGCCAATGCATTGATGAAATTAACAGTTGGATGTGCCAAAACTTTCTTCAGCTAAACAAGGAGAAAACTGAAGTCATTGCATTTGGAAACAAAGATGAAGTTCTCAAGGTGAATGCATACCTTGACTCTAGGGGTCAAACAACTAAAAATCAAGTCAGAAATCTTGGGGTGATTCTGGAGACAAACCTTAGTTTTAGTAGTCATGTCAAAGCAGTAACTAAATCAGCATACTATCATCTCAAAAACATTGCAAGAATTAGATGTTTTGTTTCCAGTCAAGACTTGGAAAAACTTGTTCATGCCTTTATCACCAGCAGGGTGGATTATTGTAATGGTCTCCTCACCGGCCTTCCAAAGAAGACCATTAGACAGCTGCAGCTCATCCAGAACACTGCTGCCAGGATTCTGACTAGAACCAGAAAATCTGAGCATATCACACCAGTCCTCAGGTCCTTACACTGGCTTCCAGTTACATTTAGGATTGATTTTAAAGTACTTTTACTCGTTTATAAGTCACTCAATGGTCTAGGACCTACAGTCAGGTCCATAAATATTGGGACATCGACACAATTCTAACATTTTTGGCTCTATACACCACCACTATGGATTTCAAATGAAACGAACAAGATGTGCTTTAACTGCAGACTGTCAGCTTTAATTTGAGGGTATTTACAAATCAGGTGAACGGTGTAGGAATTACAACAGTTTGCATATGTGCCTCCCACTTGTTAAGGGACCAAAAGTAATGGGACAGAATAATAATCATAAATCAAACTTTCACTTTTTAATACTTGGTTGCAAATCCTTTGCAGTCAATTACAGCCTGAAGTCTGGAACGCATAGACATCACCAGACGCTGGGTTTCATCCCTGGTGATGCTCTGCCAGGCCTCTACTGCAACCGTCTTCAGTTCCTGCTTGTTCTTGGGGCATTTTCCTTCAGTTTTGTCTTCAGCAAGTGAAATGCATGCTCAATCGGATTCAGGTCAGGTGATTGACTTGGCCATTGCATAACAGTCCACTTCTTTCCCTTCAAAAACTCTTTGGTTGCTTTTGCAGTATGCTTTGGGTCATTGTCCATCTGCACTGTGAAGCACCGTCCAATGAGTTCTGAAGCATTTGGCTGAATATGAGCAGATAATATTGCCCGAAACACTTCAGAATTCATCCTGCTGCTTTTGTCAGTAGTCACATCATCAATAAATACAAGAGAACCAGTTCCACTGGCAGCCATACATGCCCACGCTACCACCACCATGCTTCACTGATGAGGTGGTATGCTTAGGATCATGAGCAGTTCCTTTCCTTCTCCATACTCTTCTCTTCCCATCACTCTGGTACAAGTTGATCTTGGTCTCATCTGTCCATAGGATGTTGTTCCAGAACTGTGAAGGCAAGGGACTGCTCATGATCCTAAGCAAACCACCTCATCAGTGAAGCATGGTGGTGGTAGCGTGGGCATGTATGGCTGCCAGTGGAACTGGTTCTCTTGTATTTATTGATGATGTGACTACTGACAAAAGCAGCAGGATGAATTCTGAAGTGTTTCGGGCAATATTATCTGCTCATATTCAGCCAAATGCTTCAGAACTCATTGGACGGCGCTTCACAGTGCAAATGGACAATGACCCAAAGCATACTGCAAAAGCAACCAAAGAGTTTTTGAAGGGAAAGAAGTGGACTGTTATGCAATGGCCAAGTCAATCACCTGACCTGAATCCGATTGAGCATGCATTTCACTTGCTGAAGACAAAACTGAAGGGAAAATGCCCCAAGAACAAGCAGGAACTGAAGACGGTTGCAGTAGAGGCCTGGCAGAGCATCACCAGGGATGAAACCCAGCGTCTGGTGATGTCTATGCGTTCCAGACTTCAGGCTGTAATTGACTGCAAAGGATTTGCAACCAAGTATTAAAAAGTGAAAGTTTGATTTATGATTATTATTCTGTCCCATTACTTTTGGTCCCTTAACAAGTGGGAGGCACATATGCAAACTGTTGTAATTCCTACACCGTTCACCTGATTTGGATGTAAATACCCTCAAATTAAAGCTGACAGTCTGCAGTTAAAGCACATCTTGTTCGTTTCATTTGAAATCCATAGTGGTGGTGTATAGAGCCAAAAATGTTAGAATTGTGTCGATGTCCCAATATTTATGGACCTGACTGTAAATACATTGCAGATATGCTCACTGAATATAAACCTAACAGACCACTCAGATCATTAGGATCGAGTCAGTTAGAAATACCAAGGGTTCACACAAAACAAGGGGAGTCCGCTTTTAGCTATTATGCCGCCCGCAGTTGGAACCAGCTTCCAGAAGAGATCAGATGTGCTAAAACATTAGGCACATTTAAATCCAGACTGAAAACTCATCTGTTTAGCTGTGCATTTGTTGAATGAACACTGTGCTACGTCCGAACTGACTGCATTGTATTTTATGTATAATCATATTCTATTTAACTGTTTTAAATTTCATTTTAAATAAATTTCTATAACTTTTTAAAATTCCTTGTTTTTATTATTTTTAATTCCTTGTTTTTATTGCTGTGAATGATTATTTCACTTTCTTTTATGTAAAGCACTTTGAATTACCACTGTGTATGAAATGTGCTATATAAATAAACTTGCCTTGCCTTGCCTTGCCTTGCTTTCATTGATTCAACGTGACTAATAAACACACGACTTCGACAATATGATTTATCTGAGTTCTTATAATTTTCATTATAATAAAGTATATCTATAATGAAATGCTAATCGACATAGCCTTTATCACAGCTTAGAATACTATGAAATATGTTGCGTGTCTTATTCTGTGTAAGAAGCCACATCATCTCACAGAAGGATTTACTGCAAACACTCGACTGATGTTATGAAGTGAGTTTGGAGATAAAATATGTTATTAAATGTGGTATTTTCACATGCTCTCAGATGGAGCAGCATTTACTACACAGAGCTGTAGTTCATTGAGAAGCTACGCAAACATCTGTCTGTCAGTCCTCTGTCGTGTGTGTCAGGTGTTCCCGCCTCATGTTTCCTTATTTGGTTTGTTTCCTGTCCTCGTCAGATGTGATTATTAGTGTATCCTTGTCCAGCCTGTTTGTCTAATTATCTATGATTTACCTGTGTATTTATAGTCCTGTCTGTTCAGTTTGATTTGGTCTGGTCTACTCGTTACTTCCCCGGTGTATCCTGTCCATGTAAGTCCTGCCTTGTCTTGCCTTGTCCTCCCTTGATGTCTACATTAAAGACTATAATTTGAGTTTACGTCCTTGTCTGCGTGTTCCTGTTTCTCCCTCATGTGTGCACCGTGACACTGTCATTATCGCGAACGATTTCTACGATTTCATAATTGCACGATTATATCGTCTGCAATTATTTTATTTTTTTGCATAGCTTGTCAGTGAACTACGGCTCTGTGTAGTAAATGCTGCTCCATCTGAAAGCAGGTGATGGAGATTTATTACTAATCACAGAACTGGCTTTACTGACGAGATGTGCATGCAAGCACATTTGATTAATCGTGCAGCCCTAATACAAACATAATTTTTTTTTTTATATATATATTATGAAACAGAAAAGACCAACAAAAAAAAATGTACCTTTGATGGGATTAATGTATCTCCCAGTTATTATGTCTTTGTCCTTCCCCATTTTTACATGGATTTCTGCATCCTTTAGAGGATTTGGTCCTCTGATCCGATGACTCAGACTCACTACAAAATATCATGTCAAGTCAATCTTTACAGATAAAAAGTGTAATATTAATTAAGTGCTTAAGTGCATATTCATGGTTACTCATATATATATATTAATTTATAAACATAAACACTATAAATCAAAAACTAAAAATAACACTACAAAAATAAACTTTGATGTTAAATATTCACTAAAAAGATTTTATCATTGGCTATAGCTCCACACTGGAGAGCTGCTTTATAACAGAAAATCAAGTTGTAACTCTAACTGAAAGCGACACTGAGATGCAGGGATGGAGTATGAGACGCTCGACACGTACAGTAAATGATAACAGTTTGTGTGTCGTAGGCAGCATTTGCTATGAACAGAGCTGCACTGACATGCACGTCCGTTACCATGTGAATAATTTAATCGTGACAGCCCTACAGGAAAGCGTGCAGCATTTATTTGACATATTCATCCAAACGCCGCTCTCAGCGGCGTCATAAGCGCCGTGTGTCTTCTTCTCTTGAACTACATCAATTACAGCTGATAGCTCAATTACGGTATTGCGCTACAGCGCCAAACTGGTCAAACCGCATTATTGCCCTTACATTAGGTCAAATGAGATCAAAAGTTAATATTTGTCGACAATTTTTTTTTTACTGTCATCGACGTTGTTGATAATGTCAAATAATCGTTTTAGCCCTATCACTTACTTTACATTTTCAAACAAAAATAATTAAAATACATTAATTAGATTGCTTAGTAATTAATTACTCCTAACACTGGCCCTGTTATGGGTTAACTTTTCTCTTTAAAAGCAAACAGAAACAGCAGCAGGCAGTGGTTTGGGTGAGAAAATTGCACGCTCCAGTCTCAAGGCCGTGGCCAGGGGAGCGAGAGACAAGCATCCCTGTGTTAGAGTGCACCTCAGCCGGCTAATCCTGCGAGCTCTCCCGCTCAGAGCACGTGAACTCCCGCGACCGCACAGACATGACATTAGCTCGGAGATTAAATGACATCAAATTAATATTTGACAACTGAAATTAACGTTGAGGAATCGCAGATTTCATGTATATAAAAAATAAAAGATATTAAGTACTTACTTTTTCACCATAAATGCTGCTGTGTTATTCACTGAAGCGGTCTTCTTGATGTACCAGGGGTGCAAACTCGTCAGGGGTGAAAAAGGTGACAAACTAAACTACAACTTTTACAATGTGCCAAAAGGGCATGGGAGCCCTTGGTAGCATAATTGATCTCTGGCATCTGGCATGGTCTGGTTTCTCTATTTAAAAAAAAAAAAAAAACTGTGACAATTGAAACTCATATTCCTTTCCCTTCGCATCACACTTTGATTCTAACTTCAACCAGTACCAGCTCCATTTGCACCTGACTCCAGCCTCTAGTTGAGCCACAAAAAGGGCATCTTCCTCCTAAAACTCTCTCATTTCCTCACTCTGAAAAAAAAAAAAAGTGGGTGAGTGGTAAAGTTTGGCTACCTGAACTAGTTAAATGCCAATGTAGGTAAAGGCAAGTTAATTCACATAGCACATTTCACACACAATGGCATGTCAAACTGCTAAAACAGATTATTTAGCTTTTTTTTTAAAGAAAAAACTCACTTAATTTTGACTTATTTTTTTTCTGAAAACAAGACAATTTTTACTTGTCTAGAAAATGATTCTTGATTTAAGAATTTTTAGATATATTTGGACTAGAAACAAGACAAACATTCTAAGTAGGAAAGCATTTTTTGCAGTGCACCATTCAAGGACAAACACCTTTATATGATTAAAAGTCGTTTGAGCGACAACTACGGTCTACAATCAACAAGGATTGTTGTTAAGATGTTACATGAACTTTGTCAGAGCAAATAAACCACTGTAAATCTTCATTTCAGCACTCAAATTTTTGAAGCAGCTGACGGGCTAAACGCGAGGTGTTTCTCCGTCTTGAAACAGGCTGTTACAGGCTGACACTTGAGCTGAGTGATACCAATATTACTGTACATTAAACGGTATGTAAATTTAGAATTATAATTTTTTTGTCTTTTAATTCTTTTTTCAGATGTTTTGAAAAAAAACTAAGTCAAAAGCTGTCATCTGTTCAATTTACATTCATAAATTCACATGACTTTATTAGGCTTTTCATTTGATCATATTATCAGTGGTGACAGCAGCGGCAATCCACCTGTCACTCAAGTGGCCACGCCCTTAATTATGCAGAACTTTGAAACAAGAAAGTGAGAGAGACTGAGAAAGACAAAGTGAGAAGTAATGTTAATCACAGCGCTTATTTAAACACAGATTTCAGAAAGGCGGCTCGTTGAGGAGATGGTGGAGGTGGTCGGAGTCTCTTCCGGAGTGGGCGTGATCGTGCTTCTGGGGGTGGATTACGAGGAGTACGTTGTCCCAGACACAATGTATTCAGGAGACATTGAGGACCTTGTGGAACAGCTGCCACTGAAAATGAAAATTAAACATTAACAACCGAGTGCTAAGCATCAATGAATAGAATTTTAAAAGAAAGTTCTGTGTAAAATTTAATTGGTTAAGGGAGTAGTACCCCCCCCCCCCCCTTTATTAAAAGATTATTTGTTCAGCCGTTTAGTTTTTGTGCTTGTATAATATAGTTAATTGATTAATTATTATTGTATCAGTTAGTTGATTAATTGGCTTGTTTGTTTATGTAAACAGAAGGCTTGATATAATTTAAACGGATGAGTTATAAAAAAATTCACCCCCCTCACAGTTGTCATGAAGGGTAAAATTAGCTATATAGACCAAAATAATTTTTTGAACCAGGCTGTAAACATGTTTTTTTCTGCTGTAAAATTGGGCATTTTTAACATGGGGAGTCAATGGGATTGACTCCCTTTTGCAGCCAGCCTCTAGCGGCCAGTCGATGAATTACAGTTTAAGTCACTTCCGTGTTGGTTTCAAGAGAGAGAGAGCGGGAGGTTGCCCCTTGGTTCACACACACATCATGGTTTAAGAGGACCATGTTTGTAAAGGTTATAAAAAAGGTAGGGAGTGTCATAACAGTAAAGTAGCAACATTAATTAATAAAAGCAGTAATATACTAAACATACTATCATTAATAGTTATTTAAATTATTATTAGTCAATAATTATAGCAATTTAAATTTCCCGAATTATGAGACCACTAAAATTGGTTTCAAAATGAATGTATTAAATAGGGAAGGGGTGTGTGTGTGTGTGTTGGCAAATGTGGTTTATGAGACCAATTTTCTGGTTTACACACCGGCATTACAAGACCAATCAAATTCACACACACACACACACACACACACACACACCTTCCCTATTTAACACATTCTCTCTCACACACACACACACACACACACACACACACGCACACACCTTCCCTATTTAATACATTCTCACACACACACACACACAGACACAGCTTGACATGCATGCTCAGGGTAAGTACTGTAATCATACTGTACATTGAGTACTGCTGTTCAGTTGGCTCGTTTGGAGCAAAATTTTTTTTATTTTTGATACATTTGTATTTTTAAATACATAAATCTTTATTTTATTAGAATTTGTCTTTCATCAGATTTACCAGATGTTTCTATTTGTGCTGGTCAATTATGAACAATAGGTAAAATTTAACTGCTAGCAAAAACTTGGGTGCTGCAAATATTTGAGTTGCTCCTCCCCTTTGAGTGACTCCTCCCCTTTACGTGGCCCCTCCCCTAATCTCACTCCAAACTTTTGCTATAACTTGAGAGCCCTGTATTTCTTGCTGTAACAGTAGTATAACTAATATTTTGCCTAATAAAATTGTAGTAATATTATACTTGTTACAATCTCAGTAATGCACGTCACAACAACACATTTTAACCCAATAAAATAGTAAAATCGTATGTCTATCTTCTTTTGCAGGAATTCAATGGTGGAGATGACCATAGAGACAGCTTCTACATTTGCGAGATGGAAATAACATTCTTGTCCTTTTCTCTGATGAACTGAAAATAACAGGAATCATTATTTTCAGTAAACGAACGTAATAATCAAGTGCAATCTATATGCGACACTGAAGGAGCTCTGTACATCGAGAAATATGTAATCTTCAAAAATATTATGAAGACAATCATTTCAAATCTTTACTTCACAAGAAATGTTATCAATAACTTTCAATAAATAACTCAATTACATGAATGAATAAATAAATTCCTGTGCAGTATGAAGTTAAAAAAGAGAAAACTCCTGTCAGAGTATAAAGTAAAAAAAAAAAAGAATAAAAAGAGGTCCCTGACAGGAAAGTTTATTTTCTGAGGAAAATCTTTACTTCACAAAAACATTTGTCCATGTAATTGACTTATTAATTGAAAGCTGATCACATTTCCTGTGAAGTAAAGATTTACCTTAAAAAATGAAATTTTCTGGAATAGGGCCATCCTCTAGGGTTAGGTTCAGGTTCATTTTGTGAGGGAAATCTGATCAAATCTGTATGTAGCTTCTCTAAAGGGAGGGGGTGAGCGGGGGACTGAGCAACCTCACCGCTAGATGCCGCTAAAATCTACACACTGCACCTTTAAAAAAACAGAGAAGTCCTGTCAGGGTATGAAGTAAAAAGAAAAAGAAAAGGTATGCTGTCAGAGACTGCCCTTTTTTCACTCCCTGACAGGGAAGTTCAATAAATCAATCAATTACATGAATTAATAAATAAATTCTTGTGAAGTATGAAGTAAAAAAGATAGGTCAATTGTAACTTTGCATGTACAGTAAACATTAACTGCATTATGTCCTATTTGAATCAGATTAATAAGTTTCATAATTACCCTTTCTGTGTATTTTTTCTCAGCATCAGAATGGCCATGCGCAGTCCATACAGTCGCGTGTGACACGAAAGGTAGCCTATGTAAGGTGTGGAGAGAAAATTGAAGGGAGCAACACAAATTAACAGCCTTCAGTACTCACCATTCTTTGATGACATGTAAGTGTTAGTGCTGTCTGTTACAACACTGGGACCCATTGAGTAAACAACTGTAAAATCAACAGATCAACAACAACAAAAAAAAGAATCAATCACTGAAAAACTCCAAAGAGTGCACAAAGTTTTCACAGTCCATTATAATTGCTGCTTGTCACTAAGATCTTAGGATGAATGCCAGATGGTGTGACCTCAACAGACCATAACTTTTTATGGTCTCACTTTTAATCAGTGCAACTTTAGCAATTTTGATTGCCTTGAAAACTTTTTGGGATATTTTTCTTTACAATTTAACATGATTGTGACACTATAATAATGTGCAGCTAAAAATAAATGAGTATTTTTGAATATACTCACATATTTGATGAAACACAACAAAACATTTAGTACAGTATTGTGCAAAATACCTGTGCAATCAATTATATCATTAAATGTTTGGAAATGGAAATATCAATCATACACAGTTTTAAAATACATGTCTCAAATTCTGCAAAATACTGTTCGTTTAATAATATAACAGATTTGTAATACACATCAAAATCACTTAAATATAGTAAACTATGACTTAAGAATACACTAATTATTTAAAGGGGTCATGAAAAACTGCTTTTATTGAAAACAAGATACCAATCTGACTTTTCTACTTCCTCATGATTACGATGTAACAGAGATGACAAAAAATTGCATCAACTGCCTCTTTGGCCCTTCCTTGGTGCGTCAGTGAACTCACAGATGAGAGAAAACAGGATTACTGGACTAAAAATAATATTACCTTTCAAAGGACCCTAATGTAAAGGAAGTTTTCAAAAGAGTTCCACATGTAATACAGACTTTGTATGAAAATGCGTTAATCACAGCAGTGGGCATTTACACTGAAGTCTTTAAAGAGACACGTCCCTTTAATTGGAGTATTTAAATCAGAGGATCATTTAAAAATGCAGTTCATGAACCCTCTAAACTTTTTATCCACATACTGATAAATGATTGCTTGATTTATACATTTTTCAGTGGATTAATTGATTTCCCAGTTTTAATAATTACTTTAAGTGATTTATTTTTCATTTGGTACACCATAGGCGAGACCCCGGAATTCGGAGAAGGGCTCAGCTACTTGGTTAAAAACCATACCCTCTCCAACAAGTATGGAAAGCCAAGCATATTTGTAAAATCAGCCACTTGTAAATTTAAAACCGCCCCACTGAGCCTGACAGAAGATCCGGAAAGGAAAGCTAAAGAGATCCTTGTTCCACATTCCCCTCTGGTCTCAGTGGACAAAGGGGACCCTTCAGAAGCAGGGTATGTCAGTCTCCTGGGAGAGATAAAGGAAGTAAGTACATTTAACAGAGGCATCTCATGCGTAATACAGTGCTGTCACTTGTTTAAGAGTTCATTCTCATGAACAAATGCAGAGAAGCACTCAGAAAATGCTGACGTAGAATTGTGCCATCAGCCAGTCACACACTACTACCTTAAAAAACTATGTTGTATGTTTACAAATCGCTTACTTTGTAATACAGTTTTTACTTTGTAATACAGCACTATACACCAGTCTTAATCTGCTTAAAATCAAATACACCTTAAAGGAATAGTTCACCCAAAATTTTGTTATTTACTCACCCTCAAGTTGTTCCAAACCTGTATAAAATTATTTGTTCTGCTGAACACAAAAGTTGTTAATGTCACGAATCTGGTCTACGAACTTCCGTTAACCCTCCACCAGAGGTCACTCACTCACCACATGGACTCTTACACTGCACAGATCGTTACATTTACACTGAACTTCAGTTCCCACAATCCATTGCACTCATTACACTCAGCTGCAGCCAATCACACGCTTACACCCGAGTCTGATCACACAGCTGATTCCCATTTCACCCCTTACATAAACCATGGACTTCCTCTTGCCCTCTGCCGAGTATTGTATGCACTTATCGCTGCCCTAAGCTTTAGCTACTCTACAGAGCCCACGTAGTTGTCTTAGTTTTGCCTTGCCTGGTTTCCCGTGTTTATTTTCTAGCCCGTGTTTCTTGGATTAACCCTTGCCTTGCCGTTCGGATTGTGTTTGCACCTCTCTTGGATTATAGCTTGTGTACCTGGACCATCTCTCTCTGCCTTGCCCCTTTGGATATTGTTCGCCGATCGAAGACCCACGCTTGCCCTCAGACTACTCTTTGTCTTGTCCACTGCCATACCTGTTTGCCATTGTTTCAACCCTGCCTGTATTTATGACCATGCCTTTAAATAAAAGCTTGCACATGGATCCGCACGTCTCACGTCTCGTCAGCCCTGTTACAGAATACTCGGCCACACAAGGACCCAGCAGCTTTTCTGAGGAACATTGGCCAGGTATGGACACAGCAAGAATTTTGTTAGCCCTTAAACAAGGCTTGCGATCGCTGGAGAACTATATCCGTGAATTTTTAGCCATTGCAAACTACTCTGATCTGCCGGACTGTTTGTTGATAGAGTTTTTTTGGATGGCATTAATCAGCCACTGCAATCCGAGCTCAGACGCGAGGGTCCACGTTCATCCCTTGCTCAGTTTATGGATTATGCTTTATTGACTGTTGGCTCTTCGTTTACTGTGGGTGTCGCAGAGGAAGAACGCGACACTGCATTTATGACTGAGATAGCAGCTACGTTAGAGCACGCTCACAAAATGGCGGCAACAGCGGATCCCGTTCACAAAATGGCGGCCACAACAACATCCCGTCATGTCATGGCTGCCGCCTCAGAACCCATTAACATCGTGGCTGTTGCATCAGAGCCTGTGTATGTCTCGTATGATCTTCGTGAGTCAAGCCAAGCCACAGTTGATTGTCATGAGCTAAGTCAAGTCACAGCTGTCCGTCCAGAGTCACAGCACGTCACAGCTGTCCGTCCAGAGTCACAGCACGTCACAGCTGTCCGTCCAGAGTCACAGCACGTCACAGCTGTCCGTCCAGAGTCACAGCACGTCACAGCTGTCCGTCCAGAGTCACAGCACGTCACAGCTGTCCGTCCAGAGTCACAGCACGTCTCAGCTGATCCGTCCAGAGTCACAGCACGTCACAGCTGATCTGCCAGAGTCACACCACGTCTCAGCTGATCTGCCAGAGTCACACCACGTCTCAGCTGATCTGCCAGAGTCACACCACGTCTCAGCTGATCTGCCAGAGTCACACCACGTCTCAGCTGATCTGCCAGAGTCACACCACGTCTCAGCTGATCTGCCAGAGTCACACCACGTCTCAGCTGATCTGCCAGAGTCTCGTCACGTCTCAGCTGATCTGCCAGAATCTCGTCACGTCTCCACTGATCTTCCAGAATCTCGTCATGCCCTGTCTGTTGCACCCAGTTCATCAAGGTCAGTCTTTCAGTACCCCAGTCTGATGTCTAGTGTGAGGGATGTCCCACTGGTGTCTGCACGCGCCGCTGGCATCCCCAAATCCACTCACTCCAACTCTTCTGTCCTTGAACTAATTCCCCTGTCCAAAGTGCTTCCCGTGATGGGAATCGCTTTATGTAGCGTATGGGCTGCGTACACCACTGCAGAACTTCCCGAGGTGGCGGCACAGGCTGCAGAACCTCCAGAAGCGGCGGGGCTCGCCTCAGCTCCTTGTATGGTGGTGGCGCCCAGCAATGTTCTCTTAGCCTGTCATGTTGCGGTCAAGGAGACCGTTACTGAACTCTTCCTGTGTCCTGAGTTTACCACTGTAGAACCTCCAGAGGTGGCGGAAACTGCTGCAGAACCTCCAGAGGTGTCAGTGGTATCCATTTATGAATCCTCGTCCTGTCCTGTCACAGCTATGGAGGCCGTCTATGAGCCCTCGTCCTGTCCTGTCACGGCTATGGAGGCCGCTTTTGAACATTTACCCTGCTCTGAACCGGCCGATGAGGCTACCTCTGAACTCTTGCCCTGTTCTGAACCAGCGATTGTGGCTGATTGTGAATGGTCTGTCCTTCCCATCTCAACTAATATGTTTGATTTAGAACTGTCTGTATTGCCTGTGTCTGTCAAGGAATCTAGCCCTGAACTGTCTGCCCTGATCTCAGAAACTATAAATGCACCCCATATCTGTCCCGTTTACTCTATCACTGCCATGGAAGCCTTAAATGAACTTTCAGTATGCCCTGTTTACCCTGTCATTGCCAAAGAGACCATTAGTGAACAATTTGTCTGTCCTGATTCAATGACTGAGCCTGACTGTGAATTGTTTACCACTGCTTTTCTCACTGATAGATCTACCTGTCCAGTCCCCGTCAATGAGTCTAATTTTGAACTGCTTGTCTGTCCAGTCACTGTCAAGGAGTTAAATTTTGAATTGTCTGCCTGTCCAGTTTTGATCAGGGAGTTGACTTATGGACTGTTTGCCCGCTCAGTTATAACAAGGCAAAATATTGATGAACTTTTTATATTCCCTGCCTCGGTCTTAGAGACCGTAAATGCTCTGTCTGTCTCGTGTGTCTCAGTGTTCCTTAGGTCCCAGTCCCTGCCGTGGTCTTCAGGTCCGTCTGCTCCGCCGTGGTGGTCTGCTGTCTGGCTCTGGTGGTCTTCTGCCCCGCCTGTTCTGTCTGCGCCGCCGTGGTGGTCTGCTGTCTGGCTCTGGTGGCCTTCTGCTCCGCCCTAGTGGGCTCCTGCTCTGTCTGCACTGCCGTGGAGGTCTTCTGCCTTGTCTGCTCTGCCCTGGTGGGCTCCGGTCCCGTCTGCTCCGCCCTGGTGGGCTCCAGTTCCGTTGACTCCGCCCTGGGGGGCTCCAGTTCTGTTGACTCCGCCCTGGCTTCCTGCTCTGCTGGCTTTGCCTTGGTCCCCGGCCACTCCACTTCCACGTGGACCTGGCCCTCCATCCCTCCCCCTGTTCCGCCTCCGCTCCACCACCCTCCTGGATCGTATAGGAGTGTCTGGAAGCCGCTCCTTGGGGGGGGGTGTGACCTCAACAGACCATAACTTTTTATGGTCTCACTTTTAATCAGTGCAACTTTAGCTGATTGTTGAAAACTTTTTGGGACTTTACAATTTAACATGATTGTGACTATAATAATGTGCAGCTAAAAATAAATGAGTATTTTTGAATATACCCTCCACCATTTAGAGGTCACTCACTCACCACATGGACTCTTACACTGCACTTAGATCGTTACATTTACACTGAACTTCAGTTCCAGAGATGACACAATCCTCTTTGGCCCTTCCTTGGTGCGTCATTGCACTCATTACACTCAGCTGCAGCCGTTAATCACACGCTTACACCCGAGTCTGATCACACAGCTGATTCATTTTTCCATTTCACCCCTTACATAAACCATGGACTTCCCACTCTTGCAGAAGATCCTCTGCCGAGTATTGTATGCACTTATCGCTGCCCTAAGAGTTCTTTAGCAAATGCAGAGAAGCACTCAGAAAATGCTGACGTAGAATTGTGCCCACGTACACACTACTACCTTAAAAAACTATGTTGTATGTTTACAAATCGCTACTTTGTTACAGTTTTTACTTTGTAATACCACTTACACCAGCTTAATCTGGTTTCCCCAAAATTTTGTGTTTATTTTCTAGCCCGTGTTTCTTCTTACACTGGATTTACACCCTTGCCTTGCACTCATTACACTCAGCTGCAGCCAATCACACGCTTACACCCGAGTCTGATCACACAGCTGATTCCCATTTCACCCCTTACATAAACCATGGACTTCCTCTTGCCCTCTGCCGAGTATTGTATGCACTTATCGCTGCCCTAAGCTTTAGCTACTCTACAGAGCCCACGTAGTTGTCTTAGTTTTGCCTTGCCTGGTTTCCCGTGTTTATTTTCTAGCCCGTGTTTCTTGGATTAACCCTTGCCTTGCCGTTCGGATTGTGTTTGCACCTCTCTTGGATTATAGCTTGTGTACCTGGACCATCTCTCTCTGCCTTGCCCCTTTGGATATTGTTCGCCGATCGAAGACCCACGCTTGCCCTCAGACTACTCTTTGTCTTGTCCACTGCCATACCTGTTTGCCATTGTTTCAACCCTGCCTGTATTTATGACCATGCCTTTAAATAAAAGCTTGCACATGGATCCGCACGTCTCACGTCTCGTCAGCCCTGTTACAGTTATATGAAAGAAGAATGTTTATAATCAAGCAGTTTTAGGTCACCACTGTGACACACATTCCAAGTAATATCAATCAAACTTCAGTTGGGTTGTTTTGATTAAGTAATAATAACTTAAATACAGGTAATTTACAAAATTAAAGTTCATTGAAAGTATGTTTTTTTTACATATTAAAAGTTTGTTTTATTGCAAAAGCAGATAACTCCACATTTCATGTTTTAGAGTAAAAAACAACAACTTGTTTAATCTTTGTAATCTCCTCACATGACAATGTAGAACCTGACAAACATTGTTGTTGTTGTGATCATAGATTATGGATGTGATTGCATGCAATACACACAGCTTTTCCCTCACTATTGTAACGCGCTGCTTTCGCAAGGCTCCGTGAAAACTTTTCAGCTTTTATTTTCCTTTAAGCCCCGAAGAAGATATCTACGGAGCCCGGCACATCACCTGTAGGAGAAAAAAAAAACAATCCATGGTGACGGTTTTGCAATCCGTCCCCTCAGTTTATAAACCGTGCTCACAAATTATTAAACTGTTCCCTCGGTTTAACAAATCGTGCCCACGAATTAATAAACCGTACCCACGAATTTCCAATCCAATCCGAAAAATACAATAACTGATATTGCATTGTTGCTCCAACACTGTTGACATGTAACAATAATTTGTATTGGTCTGAGTTCTTTAAGCCGGGCGGGGCAGAGTGTTATATGAAGCTTGTCAGAGAAAGTGTAAGGTAATTGACAGAAAATTTCATTAATCACTAATAAGGGTACTAAAGCAATTGTAAGTAAGCTTACCAACAAAGCAAAGGTTTATGAACAATATTTTGACATGCTCTTTCAAATAAAAAAATGTTTAATTTATAAAAGAAACTTAGGTATATGGCTGGTTAAGCTAAAATGGGCTGCACGCACACACACACACACACTCACACTTGTTTGTTTTTGTGAAAAGTGGGGACATACCATAGGTGTAATGGTTTTTATACTGTACAAACTGTATGTGCTATTGCCCTACACCTAAACTTAGCCCTCACAGGAGACTGTGCATTTCTACTTTCCCCCCAAAAAACTCACTCTGTATGATTTATAAGTGTTTTGAAAAGTGGGGACATGGGGCAATGTCCTGAAAAGTCACCTTCACCTTGTAATACCTGTCATACCTGTGTCATTATACAAATTTATGTCCTCATTTGTCACAAAAACGCATGCACGCACACACACACTTTTACAGAGAAATTGAGAGTTATTATTATTATTATTATTTATAGGCTAAATAAATGAGTCAACTTAAGACAGTAAAATGTTTATCACAAAATAATTCAAGAATGCTTTCTTTTTAAATAACTTTTACAGTTTTGGAAATGTGTGTGTACTATTCATTCTTAACATGAAGACTTATTTTGGTGATTTTTTATACTAAACTTAGATGTTAGATGCATGTTTCACTGTTAATGTTATTATTAAATAATGTAATTATTAAATATAGCCGGCGCTAATGATGTTCGACTTCGCCAGTCGGAGATCACTAAAAATAATGTTAAAGAGGTGTGTGAACTTGCAAGTATGATGTCAGACACTGTAATATGCTTTGGCCCCCTCCCTGCTTACCGGGGTGATGAGATTCATAGCAGACTGTCGTCACTCAATGGCTGGATGTCTAAGTGGTGCCCGCAAAACAACATAGGTTTTATAGACAATTGGATGAGTTTTTGGGGCAGACCTGACCTGTTGAAAAGAGATGGTGTTCATCCCTCCTGGGGTGGTGCCACTCTTCTCTCTAGAAATATGGCACATAATCTTAGAGTTCATACTTGACTAACTGGATCCCAGGTCAGGAAGCAGACAGACTGGCTAAACCGACCGTCTGCTAACCGCCTCACGTCACAGAAGTCAGTTAATTCTCAGCACATAGAGACTCCTTCACCTAGATATCACACTATAGAGACTGTGTCTGTTCCCCGAACTAGAAAATACAGAAAACGTCAAAACCAATTTATGAGTAACCATTTAATTGATGTTCAACAAATAAAAAATGTTTACAACACAGAAACAATTTATAAAACTTGGCTTACTCAATATCAGGTCCCTTTCTACAAAAGCACTTTTTATAAATGATTTGATTAATGATCATAACCTAGATTTGCTCTGTTTGACAGAAACATTGGCTAAAACCAGATGAATGCATTATTTTAAACGAATCTACCCCCCAAGATTACTGTTACAAAAATGAGCCGCATCCAAAAGGCAAAGGGGGAGGTGTTGCTACAATTTATAACAATATTCTCAGTATTTCTCAGAAGACCGGATTTAAGTATAACTCCTTTGAAGTAATGGTAATTCATATAACATTATCTAGAGAAAAAAGTATTAATGATAAATCCCCCGTGACGTTTGTACTTGCTACTGTATACAGGCCACCAGGGCACCATACAGACTTTATTAAAGAATTTGCTGATTTTCTATCAGAGTTAGTGCTGGCTGCAGATAAAGTCCTAATTGTGGGTGATTTTAATATCCACGTTGATAATGAAAAATATGCATTAGGATCAGCATTCATAGACATTCTGAACTCTATCAGGGTTAGACAACACGTTTCAGGACCTACTCATAGTCGAAATCATACTCTAGATTTAATACTGTCACATGGAATTGATGTTAATGGTGTTGAAATTCTGCAGCAAAGCGATGATGTATCAGATCATTATCTAGTCTTGTGTAAACTCCATATAGTTAAAGCTGTAAATTCAATTCCTTCTTACAAATATGGTAGAACCATCACTTCTACCACAAAAGACTGCGTTGTAAGTAATCTTCCTGATTTATCTCAATTCCTCAGCATATCCAACAGCTCAGAACAACTTGATGATGTAACAGAAACTATGGACTCTCTCTTTTCTAGCACTTTAGATACGGTTGCTCCTTTATGCTTAAGGAAGATTAAGGAAAAGAGTCCAACACCGTGGTATAATGAGCACACTCGCACTCTAAAGAGAGCAGCCCGGAAAATGGAGCGCAGCTGGAGGAAAACAAAACAAGAGGTATTTCGTATAGCTTGGCGGGAAAGTATCCTATCCTACAGAAAAGCATTAAAAACTGCTAGATCCCATTACTTTTCATCTCTTCTAGAAGAAAACAAACATAACCCCCGGTATTAATTCAATATGGTCACTAAATTGATGAAAAATAAAGCATCAACAGGTGTTGGCATTTCCCAAGAGCACAGCAGTAATGATTTTATGAACTACTTTACTTCCAAGATCGATACTATCAGAGATAAAATTGTAACCATGCAGCCGTCAGCTACAGTATCGCATCAGATTATAGATGCATTATAGATCCCCTGAGGAACAATTCCACTCATTCTCTACTATAGGAGAGGAAGAATTGTATAAACTTGTTAAATCATCTAAACCAACAACATGTATGTTAGACCCAATTCCATCTAAATTACTGAAAGAGCTGCTTCCAGAAGTCATAGATCCTCTTTTGGCTATTATTAATCCATCATTGTCATTAGGATATGTCCCCAAAAACTTTAAATTGGCTGTTATTAAGCCTCTCATTAAAAAAACACAACTTGACCCCAAAGATCTAGTTAATTACAGACCGATCTCAAATCTCCCTTTTCTGTCAAAGATACTAGAAAAGGTAATATCCTCACAATTATATTCCTTCTTAGAGAAAAATGGTATCTGTGAGGAATTCCAGTCAGGATTTAGACCGTATCATAGTACTGAGACTGCTCTCATTAGAGTTACAAATGATCTGCTTCTATCATCTGATCGTGGTTGTATCTCTTTATTAGTTCTACTGGATCTTAGCGCTGCGTTCGACACCATCAACCACAACATTCTTTTAAATAGACTAGAAAACTTTGTTGGCATTAGTGGAAGTGCCTTAGCATGGTTCAAATCGTACTTATCTGACTGCCATCAGTTCGTAGCAGTGAATGAAGAGGTATCATATCGATCACAAGTGCAGTATGGAGTACCTCAAGGCAGTACTCCAGTACTAGGGCCGTTACTTTTCACGCTTTACATGTTACCCTTGGGAGATATTATCAGGAAACACGGTGTAAGCTTTCACTGTTATGCTGATGATACTCAGCTCTATATTTCTTCACGGCCCGATGAAACACACCAAATTGAGAAACTAACGGAATGCATAGTCGATATTAAAAACTGGATGACGAGTAATTTCTTACTGCTAAATTCTGAAAAAACAGAGGTGTTAATTATCGGACCTAAAAACCCCACATGTAATAACTTAGAACACTACCTAACACTTGACGGCTGCTCTGTAAATTCTTCTTCTTCATCAGTCAGGAACCTAGGTGTGCTGTTTAATAGCAATCTTTCTTTTGAAAGCCATGTTTCTAGCATCTGTAAAACTGCTTTCTTCCATCTCAAAAACATATCTAAATTGCGACCTATGCTCTCAACGTCAAATGCAGAAATGCTAATTCATGCGTTTATGACCTCAAGGTTAGACTATTGTAATGCTTTACTGGGTGGTTGTTCTGCACGCTTGATCAACAAACTACAGTTGGTCCAAAATGCAGCAGCTAGAGTTCTTACTAGAACAAGGAAGTTTGACCACATTAGCCCGGTTCTGTCAACACTGCACTGGCTCCCTATCAAATATCGTATAGATTTTAAAATCTTGTTAATGACTTATAAAGCCCTGAATGGCTTAGCTCCTCAGTACTTGAGCGAGCTCCTATCACACTATATTCCTTCACGTCCGCTGCGTTCTCAAAACTCTGGCCATTTGATAATACCTAGAATATCAAAATCGACTGCGGGCAGCAGATCCTTTTCCTATTTAGCTCCCAAAATCTGGAACAATCTACCTAACACTGTTCGGGAGGCAGACACACTGTCAGTTTAAATCTAGATTAAAGACCCATCTCTTTAACCTGGCGTACACTCAACACACTACTACACTTCTATTATTCAAATCCGTTAAAGGATTGTTAGGCTGCATTAATTAGATCAACCGGAACCGGGAACACTCCCCATAACACACGATGTACTCATTACATCGTAAGAAGATTGGCATCTACGCTAATATTTGTTTCTTTCTTATTCTGTTTCTCAGTCCGTGTCCGGATCAGATGGTGGATCGGTGCCGGGAGATGATGTCTGCGGCCCTGATCGTCAGCGATGAGCCCCAGAGACATATCCCCAGTGAAGACCTCGATTAAAATACAATAAAAATAAAACAAATAACTAAAAATATAATAATAAAATACCTAACTACCAGTGATGGGAATAACGGCGTTATAAATAAACGGCGTTACTAACAGCGTTATTGTTTTCAGTAACGAGTAATCAAACTAATTACTGTTTCCCCCGTTATAACGCCGTTACCGTTACTGACAATAAAATGCGGCGTCACTATAATTTATTATAATATTATTATCATTTTATCTTTCAGTTCATCTGAATGGATGCGCAGTGTAGCTGTATTTGACGTACCGTGAACTCTAGTGTGAAGCGCACGGCTCGCCGTAGCTTTGTCGCTCTCTCACACACACACACACAGCGCGCAAAGAAAGATACAGAGCGAGAGAGTCTTTCATAACATGCAGAATTGACGCGCTACATGTAAACAATATTCTTTGTTGTGTTTTCGTGTCAAAATAACGGAGTTCCTATGGAATTCTTCAGCTTTTAAGAACTGCCGGGTTCTCTGTTAGTGGGCGGAGCTAATGCGCAAACGACAATCTCATTGGCCGGCGCTCAACTATTATCATCCCTGTATTGGTTTCAGCGAATCAATTCGAGCGAACGCAGACAACCTGATTAATATTCATGAACCCAGCAGCTCATTAATCCTTAGTGCGTTTTATATTGTTATTAGTGGTATAATTCGTAGTAGTTTTGTTATCTTATCAATTGTTTCCCCCTTTTTTATAGAAACACTAAATGACAAACAATATCTTAAGCACCACCATCAGTCCTAACTAAGTTCAGTCAACATGACAAATATGAATTCATACTTGGTTATTCTAATTACTAAAGTTCTATTATCATAATATCATATTATAATGCTGGACTAACTGTTGCTAAGTGTCAGTAGATAAATAGTGTTAATTAATGTACAATGTTTTATAATAATAATTTATTCTATTTAGTATCCATTTCATTCATTTAACATATTTAATATTGGGGCATCCAAGTTATTTGACATTTGAATTTTTAAAAAAAAAGTAACGCAATAGTTCCCTATCAGTCAGTCACTCCGAGTCACGTCGGGTGACCGGCGAATTGGGATCTCGCTTAGAGAGACCAATCCACTATGAGTGTATCTAAACGAGCCAATGCACATTGGCATGCGATTATTGCATCCAGCTGCTGCTGATCACAGCGTGAGTATAAGTAGGCAGCAGGTGCAGCGCATATTCAGCTTTTCGCTTCAGAGCCGAGCGGTTCATCGTTCTGCTCCTGACAAGCCTTTCAACTACGGTGTCTGCAGTCAAGCACGCTCTTCCAGAGGACTCTCGTGCTGGTGTTACGGCGCTTCAGCGGCAGTGGTTTCTTCCGGATACGGATCCAGAGATGGTGGCTATGCTTGCCCGGGCCGCCGAAAGGGTCGGGCTCGAGTGGAAACCTCCACCGCGTCCCGAACCCTCTAGGTTGGACGATTGGTTTCTCGGGGTGGCTCACGCTGGTTCTCAGGGCCCCACCCCGGTACCTTTCTTCCCGGAAGTGCATGATGAGCTCACTGGATCGTGGACGGCACCTTTCACTGCCCGAAACCGTTCCAGTGGCTCGTCCTCCATCACCACCCTCGACGGTGGGGCAGCGCGGGGGTATATGGAGATCCCGCCGGTGGAGCGGTCGGTTGCGATGCAATTGTGTCCAAATACCGCGGCCACTTGGCGTGGAAATCCGTTGCTCCCCTCCCGGGCCTGTAGGTACTCGTCGGCCCTGACCGGCAGTGCTTATGCGGCCTGAGGTGAAGCTGCTTCCGCCCTACACGCTATGGCGTTGTTGCAGGTTCATCAGGCCAAGGCACTGAGGGACCTGCACGAGGGTGGGCACGACCCAGAAGTTCTCAAAGAGCTTCGTACCGCTACTGACTTCGCGCTACGAGCGACGAAGGTCACTGCGCGGTCTCTGGGCCGTGCGATGTCTACTATGGTGGTCCAGGAACGCCATCTCTGGCTGTGTCTGGCTGACATGAGGGAGTCTGACAAAATGCAGTTCTTGAATGCCCCTGTGTCCCAGACCGGCCTTTTCGGCGACGCAGTGGAGAACTTCGCCCAGCAGTTCTCCGCTGCACAGAAGCAGACTGAGGCCATCAGGCACATCCTGCCCCGGCGTGCAGCTGCTGCCTCCACCCGGCCGCCGGTGGCAGCGCCTCAGTCTACTCGTCGCCGAGGGCGGCCCCCTGCCGCCGCCCCCGCTCCCGCGCAGCAATCGCAGCAGCCTCCAGCAAAGCAGTGCCGTGGAGCCGGTCGCAGGGCAGCCGCCCCGCCCGTCCAGGCCCCCGCCAAACCTGGTGGCTAGCGTAAGAGCAAGAGGCCCTGAGACGGGCGACCCGGAGGTGGAGGAGGATGCTCTTCGGGAGATGGTGAACGCACCACTCCCTCCCCCGGAGGAGGGTCGGGTGGAGAATCTTTTGTTTTTTTTTTCCCCGCCACTGGCCTCACGGTCAGTGGTACCCAAAAACTCGACAAAAGAGCAGTTTCCTCTATCTCTGGGTCCCCGGAGGGGCTGGGGAGTTGTGGACGAGCCAGTCTTGAGTCACACTCACCCTCCTCTCTCGCCAGTGAGCAGCTGTGGGCGGTTCGAGAGTGCGATCAATCGTACTACTCACGCACCCTCTGCCAGGACGCAGGTAAGTGTTGCGCACACTCTGACCCTGTTTCGGACCGGCATCGAGACGCCCGAACAGGGTCCCTGCGTTCCCCCTCGCTGCCCCACCGCGGGTACGTCGGTGGTTCCGTTGGTGCCACTTGTACAGTTTCTGGGAGCCTGGTTAGCACTTCCCAGTCCGTCTTGTTGGCTCCGTCGGACCATCAGACTCGGCTATGCGATTCAGTTCGCCCGGCGTCCTCCGAAGTTCAGGGGCATCCACTTCACTTCAGTGAAGGCGGTAGATGCTCCTGTCTTGCGCGCAGAGATCGCAGTCCTCCTGGCGAAGGATGCGATAGAGCCGGTCCCTCCAGCCGATATGAGGACAGGGTTCTACAGCCCCTACTTCATTGTACCCAAAAAAGGCGGTGGGTTGAGACCAATCTTGGATCTGCGCGTCCTGAACCGGGCCCTTCACAAGCTTCCGTTCAAGATGCTCACGCAGAAACGTATCTTCGGATGCATCCGTCACCGAGATTGGTTTGCAGCGATCGACCTGAAGGACGCGTACTTCCATGTGTCGATCCTTCCGCGCCACAGGCCATTCCTGCGGTTTGCATTCGAAGGACGGGCATATCAGTACAAGGTCCTGCCCTTCGGGCTGTCCCTGTCGCCCTGTGTCTTCACGAAAGTTGCGGAGGCAGCCCTTGTTCCCATGAGAGAACAGGGTGTTCGCATTCTCAACTACCTCGACGACTGGCTCATACTGGCTCAGTCTCAGGACCAGTTGTGCGAACACAGGGACTGGGTGCTTTCACACCTCAGCCAGTTGGGCCTTCGGGTCAACTGGGAAAAGAGCAAACTCTCCCCGACGCAGAGGATCTCTTTTCTCGGTATGGAGTTGGATTCGGTCAGTCAGACAGCACGCCTCACGCAGGAACGTGCTCAGTCGGTGTTGAACTGCTTGAATACGTTCAAGAGCAGGACAGCGGTCCCACTGAAACAATTTCAGAGGCTCCTGGGGCATATGGCAGCTACGGCGGCAGTCACGCCGTTGGGGCTGCTTCATATGAGACTGCTTCAACATTGGCTTCATGGCCGAATCCCGAGGTGGGCGTGGCAACACGGCACTCACCGGGTCCAAGTCACACCGGCCTGCCGCCAAACCCTCACCCCGTGGTCAGACCTTTCGTTCCTTCGGGCAGGAGTGCCCCTGGAACAGGTCTCCAGGCATGCTGTGGTTTACACGGATGCCTCCACCACTGGCTGGGGTGCCACGTTCAACGGGCTTGCAGTGTCGGGGGTTTGGACGGGCCCCCAACTGCACTGGCACATCAATTGCCTAGAGTTGCTGGCAGTACGCCTGGCCTTGATTCGCCTCAAGAGCCGCCTATGAGGCGAGCACGTACTGGTCCGCATGGACAACACTGCGACCTTGTCAACCGACAAGGTGGTCTACGCTCCCGTCGCATGTCGCAACTCGCCCGCCACCTCCTCCTCTGGAGTCAGAAGCATCTGAGGTCGCTTTCTGCCATTCACATTCCGGGCTTGCTCAACCGGGCAGCCGATGAGCTGTCACGAGCTGCGCTCCCCGGAGAGTGGAGACTCCATCCCCAGACGGGCCAGCTGATGTGGAGGCGTTTCGGGCCAGCTCAGGTAGACCTGTTTGCGTCCCTAGAAACCTCTCATTGCCAGTTGTTTTTCTCGCTGACCGAGGGCACACTCGGTACGGATGCACTGGCACACAGCTGGCCGCGGGGCCTTCGCAAGTATGCGTTCCCCCCAGTGAGCCTTCTCGCACAGACACTGTGCAAGATCAGGGAGGACGAGGAGCAGGTTTTGCTCGTGGCGCCGTATTGGCCCACTCGGACTTGGTTCCCAGAACTGATGCTCCTCGTGACAGCCCCTCCTTGGCAGATTCCTCTGAGGAAGGATCTACTGACTCAGAGACGGGGCACCTTATGGCACCCGCGTCCAGACCTCTGGAAACTTCATGTCTGGTCCCTGGACGGGACGCGGAGGTTCTAGGTGACCTACCCCAAGGGGTAGTTGACACCATCACTTCGGCGAGAGCGCCGTCTACGAGACATGCTTACGCCTTGAAGTGGAACCTGTTCGTCGAGTGGTGCTCTTCTCACCGAGAAGACCCCCGGAAGTGCCCGATCAGAGTCGTGTTGTCCTTTCTGCAGCAAGGGCTGGAGCGAAGGCTGTCTCCCTCCACCCTTAAGGTCTATGTGGCTGCAATTGCTGCTAACCATGACCCCGTGAACGGGAAGTCGCTGGGGAAGCATGACCTGGTCATCAGGTTCCTTAGGGGGGCGAGAAGATTAAATCCTCTGCGGCCCCCCTCTATACCTTCTTGGGACCTGTCTCTAGTGCTCACAGCACTACAGTAGGGCCCATTTGAGCCTTTGCAGACAGTCGAGCTGAAGTTTCTTTCAATGAAGACTCTGCTCCTGCTCGCATTGGCCTCCATCAAGAGGGTAGGGGACCTGCATGCATTTTCGGTCGACGATTCGTGCCTAGAGTTTGGACCGGCTGACTCCCAGGTAATCCTGAGGCCCCGGCCCGGCTATGTGCCCAAGGTTCCCACCACTCCCTTCAGGGACCAGGTGGTGAGCCTGCAAGCGCTGCCCTCGGAGGCAGACCCAGCCCTAGCTTTGCTTTGTCCCGTCCGAGCAGTGAGATGCTACGTTGACAGGACGCAAAGCTTCAGGACCTCAGACCAGCTCTTTATCTGTCACGGAGGCCGGCAGAAGGGGAATGCCGTCTCCAAGCAGAGGATGGCCCACTGGATAGTGGATGCCATCACCCTGGCTTATCAGGCACGGGGTGTGCCTTGCCCATTCAGGTTGAGAGCCCACTCTACTAGAAGTGTTGCTTCTTCCTGGGCGTTGGCTCGTGGCGCCTCGCTGGCAGATATTTGTAGAGCTGCGGGTTGGGCGACCCCTAACACGTTCGCTAGATTATATAGCCTTCATGTGGAACCGGTCTTCTCCTGTGTTCTCACCTCAAACGGGTAGAAGCACTGAGAGGCTCCGGTTTCGGGTCGGCTTGCTGAAACTACTCCAGAGAGTACATACTGTAGACCCTGTAGAGCTCCTCCGTCCCCTCGGCAGCCAGACGTGACGGAGCGTCTGGCGACAGGCCCTCACTCGGTGAATCCGTGAGAACCGGTAGAGGGCTGGGGTCCATATGTGAGACCTAATTGGATCCCATATGTGTAAAGTCCACTGTATAGCCTCAGAGCCCGTGTTCCCCGGCAGACATTCTGCTAAGAGGCTACAATCACCTCTAATCTTCCATATGCACCTAATCGGTTGTTCATATGCGTAAGTGCTTCTGAACCTCCTTCGGGAAGGTTGGGCTTCCGCAGCGTTCCTGTTCCAAGTGGAACGGGTACGTCTCCCAGTGTTATCCAGTCTTACTGAGTGGGTAGTGCCATAGCAACAGTAGCTGGTCTTCTTGTGAAGCTCTGACCTGCGCCAAAAAGTAAGGGCGCAGGAGGCTCCCACAGGGCACTGGAAGGGGCAGTATCCGTGGCCTTTTGGTAGGGATCCCAATTCGTCGGTCACCCGACGTGACTCGGAGTGACCGACTGATAGGGAACGTCTCGGTTACGTATGTAACCCTCGTTCCCTGAAGGAGGGAACGGAGACGTCACGTCCCGTCGCCACGGCTGCTGTACCACCGCTGAGCGGCCGGGTCACCGGCTCGGCTCCTCAGCGAAATCCTGAATATGCGCTGCACCTGCTGCCTACTTATACTCATGCTGTGATCAGCAGCAGCTGGATGCAATAATCGCATGCCAATGTGCATTGGCTCGTTTAGATACACTCGTAGTGGATTGGTCTCTCTAAGCGAGATCCCAATTCGTCGGTCACCCGACGTGACGTCTCCGTTCCCTCCTTCAGGGAACGAGGGTTACATACGTAACCGAGACGTTACTTTCCCTGGTAATTAGTTACTTTTATAATGATGTAACTCAGTTACTAACTCAGTTACTATTTGTGAGAAGTAACTAGTAACTATAACTAATTACTTTTTTAAAGTAACATGCCCAACACTGCTAACTACATAATACTATTATTGTTGGAAATTGCAACAATATAAAAATAGAATACATTTATACATTTAAAATTTTAATTAAAACAATAAGTAAACAATAAATAAACAATAATATCCTGGCCAGAGGAGAACTGGCCCCCCGACTGAGCCTGGTTTCTCCCAAGGTTTTTTTTTCCTCCATTCTGTCACAGAGGGAGTTTTGGTTCCTTGCCGCTGTCGCCTCTGGCTTGCTCAGTTGGGGACACTTAATTTCTAGTGATTATCGTCAATTGGATTTCACAGATACTATTTAAACTATACTGAGCTAGACAATGACATCTCCGAATTCAAAAATGAAATGCCCTTAACTGAAAATTGAGTGTTTAATCTTATTATTATACATTACTGACACTCTATCCTCCAACTTGATACTGTTAAGTGCTTTGACACAATCTGTATTGTTAAAAGCGCTATATAAATAAAGGTGACTTGTCTTGACTTAAATAACTAGGCCTATTATAACATTGCATTCAGTTAGAGAGCAAAGGAATGACAACATAACCGTACATTATTTGTTTTGTATTGTATTTTTTGTATTGAAATGTTTTGTATTGTTTTTTATATATATAGAAAATTAAGGATATTTTCTATTCTTCTTTTTAGCGTTTATTTTAGGCTGTAGGATAAAACACAGGTGGCGGTGTTTTATCCTATTGGTGAGTAATGTACAATATACGCTAAAGAGAAGACTATTTTGTGAGTGCGGATCATGGTCTCATTTTAGGCTACTATGAAAAATAATGTTTAATAAACACAATACAGTGCATCCCGCAGCTAAACAGGTGGCCTGGTTGAATCTGGCGGTCGGGGCGGGGCCACAATCCGTGAGTTTACAAACCCACGGGAACGGATTGCGAAAGCGTGCGCACGGATTATGAATTTGTGGGTATGGTTTACAAAATCTGAGCGCACGGATTGGAAATTTGTGGGTACGGTTTATTAATCCGTGGGCACGATTTGTTAAACCGAGGGAACAGTTCAAGAATTCGTGAGCACGGTTTATAAACTGAGGGGACGGATTGCAAAACCGTCGCCACGGATTGTTTTTTTTTTCTCCTACAGGTGACGTGCCGGTGTTGTGCCCATTTTCGACTCCCTGACAAATTATTACCCCCCTCGTTGAAATCGCTACCTGATTGCCTAATCCTAACCCCTCCCCCACACCTAACCCTAAACCTACCAATACTAGGGGGGTAAATATCTGGCGGGGGTCAGAATTCGGCACTACACCGGGCTCCGTAGATATCACAGGTTCATTATCCATCCTCGATCACTTTTAGTCAGCTTTGATGAAACTCCTCTCAGCGAGCACGCCTTTTCAAAGTGAAAGCAGCCTGGTTACCTGACCTGAATACAGCGTGCTGATTCGCTAAAATGGACTTCAGTTCACAAACAACAAGGGCGCTTGTCGGCTGCAATAAAACGTGAACTCGCGATGCCTTGGAAGTGGACAATACCGGCTTTTTTGACAAAACGGGTTTAGGATTCAGATCACACTACATGTGGAGACTAATGCACTTTTTTTTATCAATTTTTTATTTTAAGTGGCATTTATCGGTTTTTGAAAATAAACTCTTCATATAAATATATATAAATGGTGCCCCAGAACTATCAGGTTACAAACATTCTTACAAACATCTCCCTTTGGGTTTAGAAGAGCAAAGAAAATCATACAGGTTTGGAATAACTTGAGGGTGAGTAAATAATGACAATATTCATTTTGGGTTGAACTATCCTTTTTGGGATATTATAAACCTGCAGAATATATCATAAAAGATATGTGGGCAATCTTCATGCTATGTGGTGGGAGCATGTTCCGAGTACTGTACTGTACTGTAACAAAACATCAATAATGTTACCTCTGGTATGTGATTTGTAGTTGCAGGAGGTGAGGATGGCTCAGGTGCAGTTCGGTAAAGTGCCCGTCCTGGACTTGAAGCTAAACTGCGGATCAACGGCAGTTGAGGTTTCTCTTTGGCGAGACGAGGCTCTTGCCGAGCTGTTAAATGGAGATACTGTGGAGCTGATCCACCTCCGCCCAAACAGTAAACAGAATGGAAGAATAAATTTCAATTCTTCCACACACACCACTGTAAAGGTACACCATGTAATGCATAATATTATTTCTTTAAATCAGTCTCTCTCAAACTGGAGCCCCTCCCATGGTGGTGGTTGAGGAGTGACCCCCCACATGATTGTAAAGCGCTTTGGGTGTATGGCAATACACAATAAAGCGCTATATAAATGCATCATTCATTCATTCATTCATTCCCATCACTACACACATCTGCCACATTGGTAACATCAGTGAACAAATTGCTTATAAATCTGCCTTTTGTTTTGAATATTTTATTATTATCTATTATTATTTTTAATGCTCATGTCATGATAAAACAGGTGAGTGTACGTGTACTGGTATTCACAAATATAGTAATACCAGTCATTTTTGACCTTGTGGGGACATCTGTTTGGTCTCCATGAGCAAAATGGCTTATAAATCATGATTTTTCTTGAAAATCTGTGATGGGTAGGTTTAAGGTTAGGGGAGAGAATATACAGTTTGTACAGTATACAAATCATTACATCTATGGAAAGCCCCTATAATGATAGGAATCCCAGTGTGTGTGCACGTGGGGGGGGTTACAAGAAAGTGAGAGAGACTGAGAAAGACAAAGTGAGAAGTAATGTTAATCACAGCGCTTATTTAAACACAGATTTCAGAAAGGCGGCTCGTTGAGGAGACGGTGGAGGTGGTCGGAGTCTCTTCCGGAGTGGGCGTGATCGTGCTTCTGGGGGTGGATTACGAGGAGTACGTTGTCCCAGACACAATGTATTCAGGAGACATTGAGGACCTTGTGGAACAGCTGCCACTGAAAATGAAAATTAAACATTAACAACCGAGTGCTAAGCATCAATGAATAGAATTTTAAAAGAAAGTTCTGTGTTAAATGATATAGGTTAAAATTTAATTGGTTAAGGGAGTAGTCCCCCCCCCCCCTTTATTAAAAGATTATTTGTTCAGCCGTTTAGTTTTTGTGCTTGTATAATATAGTTAATTGATTAATTATTATTTTATCAATTAGTTGATTAATTGGTTTGTTTGTTTATATGTAAATGTTTTTCAATTGGTTTACAATAGTTCTGCCGTTTACTTTGTATTTCCCGAAATTTTAGTTTTTAATGTAGATGCGCTGCAAGCGTGTGTCAGTATAGAGGATTTTTCATATATGCACACTATAGGTCAGCACAAACGTCTTTCATTGGTGCGTGAGGAGGTGGATCCGACAAAATAAGTGATTAAACACAAGAAATGCCATACAACCTTATTCAACACAAGTTATTTAACAAAAAACTTGTCAAGATAAATTAAATGACATAAAATATTAATTATTAACCTGATTTACAACTTTTCACATTGTAGTGAAGAGTGGTCAAGATGACAAAACTCTTTTCCACACAACCTTTGCTCAGGAACTGCTTTGTTCTCCTTCAGGCTAATCACTGGATCAAGTAATCAAGACTGATTCATCCATTCGGACCTAGGAGTGAGACAAAAAATAGGAAAACAGAGAAGAGAGGAAATAAATTTTATGATGGAGAAACAAACGTATATGATAAACAAAGATATCAACATAACACAGATAACAAAAAGTATCTATGTCACCATGTAAAAAAGACAAAAACACAAAACAATACTTACATGACATTTTACATAATAAAACCACAAAAATAACATTAACATATTCAATAGATATCCACTGACATTATTGATATTATACTTACTAGTTCTTCCTCAATCTGCGTTGCAACTGCAACCTTTCATCCACTGTATTTGCATTTAACTCTTGCTCCACAACTGTTGCAACTACCATTTCTTGTATTTTAGAAATTCCAGATTCTTCACCCTCATTTGAATTTTCAGCAACTTCTCTGACCACAGAAACTGAAGCTACTTCTTGCAGTACAGAGACTACACTTGATGTTTCTTCTAAAACAGACGCTGTAGATATATCAATTGCTGTTTTCTGTAGACAAACAACAATGTTGTTTTGTATTTATTTTTTGCATCTTTCCAAGCTCAACAGGTGCTCTTCAACATCTTGACTGTCTGCAAGCAAGTGCAGAAGTTCCTCATCATCCAAATACTGTTTCAGCACACTGTTTGACAAGCTCACATCTTCTTCACCAAAACTGCTTGCTAGAGACACTTTGCCTTTCGCAATGCATTCATAGCTCTGACACTTTTGTAAATGTCCACATCTATGACAGCGATGGAAATTTCCATGTGGATTTAAATCCATTTGCCAAGCCTGGCATTTTCTGCATCTTCGAGAAACAGTAATCTCAGCAGCATTGATTTGTCCAATGATAGTTTTCACTGCATCTTCTTCCACTGTGAAATCTACATTATGACTAGGAAGTGAAAGGCCTTCGACCTCTTCAATCTCCGTACTTCGTGAACTAGTCAAGAAAAGGCATCCAGCATATTGCCTTGTGCATACATTTCGAATGCAATAACTCTTCCCATTGACTAGCTTGCCAACTAGACCATCCCGCAACTGAATTTTTATGCAGCCTGTTATATCTGCAACATAACAAGTCTGCATTTCAATGTAGGCACCCCTCACTTCCACCATTTCAGTTGCTGGTTTTATGTGATTTACACAAACTTCCAAACTGCCAACCTATGAAAAAAAATAATAATTAACAAATAATTTCTCATATACAAACAACACATACATAATACACACTGTAAACATACATAATGTACAGTGTAAACATTAAAAACGATTAATATTTAATTTATAAAAAAACAAATATGTAATTACATAAAAAATGATCACAACATGTCTGCATATCTGAAAATAAACAACTATCTGTAAAGAATAATCTAATAATGATCTATAAATATATATAATTTCCAATACACCTATAAATGTACATATCTATTATTTATTTCAATATCAAAAATGGACAAAGTCTAAAACAGAAACATTTACATATAATTAAACATTTACTTGGAATGTATTTAGTTCTTTTAAAACATTAATAAATCATTAATAATTATTTACCATGAAATTACCTTTCAACTATAATAAATGTATTTTTGAAAATCAATTTTATATTTTACAAAAGTAAAAAAAAAAAACTGTCAATGTAACAAACTTAGGTATTTAAAAAAAATATATAACAGAGAACACAGTTAACTCCCACAAACCTATACACCATCTTACATTTTATACACTTGACTATAGATAATTATAAAGGGTAACAACTCCATTAATAAACTAATTTATGATACTACTGCAAAAAATGCTTGTATATGACTAAATAATATTCATATTATATAATCTTTATATCATATGTAATTACACAACTGCCATTTTGTCACAAATATGTCAACCTTAAATGTGATTTTATTAAGCAAACCATTGATAACAAATATTATATGTAAAAAAATGTTGTCTCTTGATCAATTTTGTAAACAAAAATATTATCTATACACCTACAATAAAACTATTTTACATCTTCAAACAACACAGCAGTTATTCATTTGTGAAAAAATAATTTTAAAGAAATCACAGAACCAATAATTCAAAGACAGATTCATAAATCAATCAGCCATTTACATAAATTAAATGAATGCATGACTCATAAAGACATTTACAGCCACCTGCTAAAACTTTCACTTTAAGTCAAACTATCATTTCATTAATAATAATAATTATTATTAGTATTATTGTTATTATTATTATTCAAAAATATTTCATATAAATATTTTAATTCTGTTATCATTTACTTACCCTAATGTATTTTCAAACCTATATGATTTTCTGTCTTTTGGACAACATAAACAATCTATGTTGAAGACTATTGGTAAAATACCCAAATACGTTACCAATGACTTATTTCATGAACAAAAAAAACAATTGAAGATATTTCTCACTTTCTCTTATTTTCTATTCTATAATTTATATTAGTTTGTTGTACTCTAAATGTTTCTATAATAAATCTGATCTTGAATAAAATAAAATATTTATTTATAAATCTACTATTTCTAATGACTACTTGATACTTCATTTAACACAATAATACCTTTAAATAATTTATGTGAAGAATTTTACAGGCAAATTGAACTTACAATTAATTAGATAAATCAACACATTAAATTAATCAGATTAATAATTAAATAAACTTACATTCCTAAAATAAACATTATCACATATTCAGTTCTACTTTTCCATAATTTTTAAAATATATATTTCAATCATATGACATTTTCAAAAACTGCATAAAAAACTAGGAGATCACAATATTCTACACAAAACTTTAAAATCACTACGCAAGTATGAAAATTTACAAATCTGTAAATGAAATAAGCATAAAAAAAATTCTCACATAAATGTTGATTTTTAAGATCCGAAAACTACTTAAATATATTTCCATGCTTTTCTAAACTTCACAACAATTGCAACCATTGTAGTTGAAATATGTTTTGTAGTCTAAGGAATAACATTTAAATATATGAAACCTAGCACTTAAACTGCAATCTCAAGAATCACTACCATAATACATATCAAAACATTACCAATAAACCTATCAAATCTGACATAAAAAACATATTTATCTAAATGCTATAAAAATGATAAAAAATAAAGTATATATAGTATATGCATATATATATACAGTATATAACGCCCCACTCCTACCTATATACAAAATAACATTAAAACTAATACAGATAAACAAAATCTCATATGATCACTATTAAACTGAATTTAAAACATGAATAACCTCTCTAGCAAATTTACCTATTATTGATTATTAATGTTACTGCATTAACTATTAATGAGATCTTATTGAAAACAGATTAAAGTGCAAAAGAATTATAAAGGCCAATAAGTAACTGTAATTTCTTTACTTTATACATATTTTTACTACTACTGTATGCAGGCTTGATGAGCAGAAGAGAATTATTTAAAAAACATAAACACATACATAACAATATTATTTTCTATTGCCCTACACCAACCCTACCCCTAAACCTACCCATCACAGAAACCTTTTTGCATTTTTTACATTTTAAGATAAACTTCATTTAGTATTTTTATTAATTTATTTCCCTTGTGAGGACCGGCCAAATGTCCTCACAAAGTCAAAAAACTCAGGCTTTACTATCCTTGTGGGGACATCTGGTCCTCACAAGTATAGCAAAACAAACTCTCTCTCACACACACACACATATGAGCAAATTCAGCGATGTGACCATCTGACAGTTTCACAAATTGCGTTATAATGTCAAAGTTGTCTAAGAATTAGCCTAATTAAAATAACTTTTAACACACAAAAAAAATTAAAATCACACAAGCTTTAGTAGGTTCCTATTGACAAGAATTACTTATTACAGGTGAGAATTTTTTTTAATTATTATAAATGAACAAAATATTTTACTGTTCCAAAGTTTGTAGTACATTCCTAGTGACTGACTTAATACAGGTGACATTTTTTCCAATACCTCTCTTCATAGGAACAGTACTCAATTACTTTACCTCAATTACCCCTCTTTATACAAGTACAGTATGTAGGGAAAATGCTGTAATTCATCAAAATTTTCACATTCCAAATGCTGTAGCTCACATTCAGTAAGTCAGTCTGGCCACTTTCTTTGCACTGTGGCTGGAATTTTCCAGTAGCCCCTCACTGCAGAACAAAGATCCCGGGGGCGGGGCTGGATCCACATCTAGGGGGTGGAGATGTGTGGGTTTAGGGATCAAGGGGTGGAGACAGGTGGGTTTAGGTGTATGTACAGTGGGAGGAGTTGGATCTGGATCCAACCTCGCCCCCTGGATCTTGTGTTCTGCAGTGAGGACCATCTTGAATTTTCTGACGGTCCCTTCATAACATAAGCAGTTATCCAGCAAATATCAAACCTAAAACTAAACTTATCGCGCTATAAAAGTGGCTATAACAAAATCTGCCAAAGATAAATCTCCAAAGAAAAAAGTAAAAGAAATAATGAAGAGAAGAAATAACGTTAGAAATAAAATCACAGCAGCAAAATATGTTCACATCCATTCCCCTCACAGAGACATTCAGTAACAGCAACAGTATCACTCCAAACATCGAAACAATCATTCACACAAACATACAAAAACACAAAATCACTCAGGTCTGAATGAACTTGTTTTCCTCAAATGCATGTCTGCTGTTCTTAAAGGGATAGTTCACTTTGAAATTAAAATTTGGTATCTATCAGCTTACCCCAAGGGCATCCAAGATGTGTTTTTTTTTTTTTTCTTCAGTAGATCAAATTTTTATATTTTTAGGTCAAACCGTTCTAGTCTGTCAGTCATATAATGGCAGGTATAGGTCACTGTCTCTATAAGAGGGAAAAAGAACATGCACAGAGAAATCCAAATGAAACAATTCCCCATGTTTAATTTGGATTTCTCTGTGCATGTTCTTAGGAAAAATCCTAAATCTGTTTTTGAACATGAGACCGAGACTGAAACACACCAAAGCTCTGTTGTGACAGAAGACAGTTCAGTCTCTTCTCCTGTTAAAGGCTGTCCAAGGATCTTGACCTTCAGCATTATCTTCTCAGATTAGCTCTAACCAGTCACAGCCATCCCCCTGTTAGAGGAATGCTGACAGAAGATTTAGACACATACACAGAGAAAACACCTGTGCAGATAGAACACATCAGGAAAATAGAGAATAAACAATAATTAGAAAATGAAGAAAAATATAGCCATTTCCATCACACTACAATACTAATTTCTCATTCATATTTTACTTTCTGTGTTGTGTGAATTTAGTTTGACTGGTCTCAGATTAACTTTCTCCCTCCCCATTCTCCCTCCCATCAGGCTCTTAGAAAAACAGAGCAAAGAATGTGGGAAAAGATGAACTGAAGATTGATTTTATTACAATAATCTTAGCCCAGATAAATTACAAATCATTCTTGTTTAAATGCATTTGTTGCAGTAAAGATACAACTTTTTTTTTTGCTCTCAAATGTGATTAAATAATGATCATATTAGGCCAGCGATTGTGAAACTTGGATCAAATGCTGTTTAAAGGAAATACAAGATGTTTTGTAAGTAATTCAGTGGTGAATTGTGTTCGTCTCTGCTGTTTCCAATATTTCCGGTAAGAGAAGAATCATGTGCCTTCTGTGGCCTTTACTGTTTCTTCATGTTCCAGCACAACGTCAGACCCTGTTTGACTAGTAAACCTTTGCTTTTTAAATTTATAGTACACAATATCGTTCCAAAGTTTGGGATCAGTAAGATTTTTAATGCTTTTCTTTTTTCTCTCTCTCTACTGCTCATCAATTCTACATTTACTCAACACATTAAAAACAGTAATATTGTGAAATATGTTTACAATAGTTTTTTATTTTATGAGTTACTTCAGTTTCTCAAAGCTTTTCTGGGCACTCTCAGTCCAACTGAAAACACCCACATTCCTTAAGCATGCCCTCATAGGCTCCACCTCCGAAGAGTAGTTTGGCACAAACTAATAGACATGAACAGACATCTGAGTGAGTGATGTATTTGTGCTATTATATAGAATTCACTGTTGTCAACACTGCTTAGATGAATTTAAGTTATCTCTTTTATTTGTCTATTAGCATTGTTGATAAACTGAGGAACATTTGTGTTGGATAAAAAGCTAGTTAACACATAAGAAACTGCCTCAACATGTAAATGCAGTATTGATCAGATAAATCACAGAGGTGACTGACTCTTGTGTGGATGTTACAGGGACAGATGAGACACACGTGTGTTTATCCAGTGAAGAGTGACTGATGAAGGAATGCTGCCATCATAGGCTTTCAGTGAGTATACTACAGTTAGAGTTATTACAGCACTTTTCTGTGCCTTTGCTGCAGATCTTCTGTGGTGGAGCAGGACCTGCAAGGCAAGGTGACAGCAGCATTTGTGGAAAAAAGGGGGAAACCTGAAACAAAAATATAAAGTAAGCTCATTTTGTTACTGCTAATACAGAAAGCAAATGACATTGTGCTGTTAAAATTACTGTTTTTGTATTGTGTTTGTGCATCTTTGCAGGATTTGAAATGTCTGTAGACTGGTGTGAGCAGTGATGATGGAGAAGTCCACAGCAGCATCCTGGAAATGATCCAGTGCCATGGATGAGACGCTCCATCACTGCACCTGACCTTACTGCCTCATCTGGACCGGATGCTGCTGTGGTCTCTTCATCCTCAGTGACCCCAGAGCCAGCAAGAGCATCGAGAGAAAGACCAAAAGACATTGAGGATGTGATATCGGTCAAGTTTGTTCTGCTGGTTTCTGTTCAATGGATCCTGAGTTTCAGAAGCTTCAAAGGCATCATCAAATAATGTCATGAAGCTTCTCAAAGTCAGGCTCCATTAACTGATGTTGTATGAACAGAATCCAACAGGAGAAACTTGACCAAAATCACCTTTTGTGTTCAGAAAAAAACAAAAACTTAAGGATTGAACAGCGGTGAGTAAATAATGACTGAATTTATGTTTGGGTGAACTAACCCTTTAAACCCCCCAAATATAAATTGTATGAAACATATTTATGCATTTATATTATAGTAGTACTGTAAGGAGTGACATTATTTCCTTATGAAATTATCTCCTCGTGAAACCAAGCGAACTCACAAAACAGATGCCATGCAACAAAACCATAAAACTAATCTGGAGAAGAGATCTCCGAATAGAGCAAACCACACCTCTCTCCCCGCTCATTTAAGACCCCCTTCTCCCCCTGCCCTCTCCCTCTTGTACCCCAAAAGGTTTCACTCAAAGTTCATTAAGAATACGTATATCCCACATATCATGTATCTTGTGAACCTGTTGTTTTTCACCTTCATGTTTGGTATCGTTCTAATGGTCTCTGTGCGATTGGTAAAGTGGTCTCAATTTCACAGTAGTCACTTGTATTATGAAAACTTTTGTAGAATGGTGTTCTGCTGCTGAGGGGTGTGTCCCCCTTTAGGGGTCTGTGAGAATGTTTATCTATCTCCTGCCAGGTGCAACCCTAGGTCACGAGAACCTAAATAACCAAAAAACTGACTTATCTGAGTATATAAGGAAAGTGACAAAACACTTCTTTGGGATTCTGTAGCCAGAAAACCCCACATAGCACATGTGAGACTCTGGAGCTTTGCACTAGAGCTCACATACTGCTGTGTGTCTCTCTGCTGTCAGGTATGCATTTCATTTTTATTCAAAAGTGTAATTGTGTTAAACACATTGTGCTCATAGAACACACTGTATAGTTGTTTGTGCTGCTACATGTGCATATAGACTAGTTAAGTTTATTCTTTAAAACACATGATTGCTTTGCTGTAAGTGTTTTTTGAAATACTTAAGTGAAAGTTTGTAGATACTATGCATTTTAGACCACGTGTCTTGTGTTAAATTTGGATAACTGTGAGACTATGTTAAATTTGTTTGTCTCCTACGTGGAACACTTGGCTATTCCCCATATACTGTAGCTACAGTATCTATGTACAGGAGCAGGGTTACCACGCGGTTACAATGTGATTCACAATTGCATTATCCTTTCTAAATTGGCTTCTAATCATTTCATTATGTAATTGGCATGATACAATTTTACCTGACTAATGATAAAAAAATTATTAGATTTATTCTGAACTCTCTTGAAATCATTATGACTAGTGGACTGTGAGGAGGCTTTTGTTACTGCAAATCTGTGTCCAGGATAGATCAAACTGAAGGCTCATGAATGATTGGAGCAGTAGGCACATCACCAGTAGGCAGAGACCTTCTGATTTCTGTCTATCACTGATTCTAGTGAGTTCTACAGGAAAAGACTAAGTAAACTACACTTTTTTTGTCATAAGCAAGTAGTAGGCAGCAGACAATTAGGTATTAGTCTACCTCAGGGGCGGACTGGAACAAAATTTCAGGCCGGGAAATCTCACACTCATTCAGGCCATCCCATACACCCACAACAAATTTTGAAACCGGACAACAAAACTTTTTGTATGGCCATCATCATCATTGCATAAAAAAGTTTCAATTCCTAGGCTGGGGCCGTGCAAAATATTTAAAGGTTATCTTTTGAACTTCCATTTTCCTTTTTAGTCTCTTCATTTTCCCTGACATCTCTATGTCTCTCATGTGTATGTTTACTTTTTTCACAAATTTTCTTGCACCTGTCACTTTTCCATCAACACATCTCCATCTTGTTGCAAAACAGCCACCTCATTGTAATTTGTTTGCACATAGTATACATTTATTTTAGAAATAATTAAGTATTACATTATTGTTTTATCTTGTCAAAATTAGCACAATAATAGCTACATCTTGAATATATCTTTATAGAAAAATCTTCAAATTGAATGTTTTTTGCATTATTATGGATCATGTTTTGTCCTAAGGAAAATTAACCATGGTATTATTAGACCTATGGTAAAAGTAACCATGTTTTTGGTGGATTGATTACTATTTGTATAACCAGAGTTTTACTACAAATACCATGGTGAAACTATATCATGTAGCAAAACCATTATTAATTTGTGGTTACCATGGTTTAACTAACCATGGTTAAGGTTATGGTTACCATGGTTAAGTAACCATGGTTTTTGGTTTTATTTTTAGTAAAACCATGGTTAATTTTCCTAAGGGTTGTGGTGTTGTCTGCCATAACTCCCCCTAAACCTGTTATAAAACGATGTTAATATTTGTCTGCTAAATTCCTTCTCTTTACAATAGTAATGTCCTTTTGTTAAGTTTGCAGTAATTCACTGCTACTGCTTACATTTGCTAGCAGTTTAATGTTTCACTAAGTAAACAAAGATACAACTGACCTGGGGCCCGTTTCAGAAAGGAGGTTAAGTGAAAACTCGGAGTATGTTAACCCTGAAATGAGGGTAACTCTGGGTTTTCCGTTTCAAAATGGGAGGTTTGTCAAACCTGGGAAAGCAGGGTAAGTCAAGCCCATTTCTGAAAGAGAGGTAACTTATACTCAGAGTCAGTTACCGTGGTAACTTATGCTGTGAACCTAACCTGGTCGGGAGCAGGTTTTCTTCGGTAAACCCAGAGTTTCTTTCCGTCTCCTCCCCCTTTTTAAAGTGTAAGCGATGTTTTAATACCTCATTCATTCATTCACGCTGCAAAATTGCTTTTCTTACTGAGTATTTTTGTCAATACAAATATTTTGTACAAATATATATAAAAAATCTTAAGTTAAGATGCATTTTCTATAGATGAAAAATTATCTAGATATTTAGTTATTGATAATTTAATTATCTAGATATAAATTGTTCTCCGTAGGGTAAAAAAAATAATCTTCATGCAAACGGAAACAACAATAGGCTATTTTTAATATTAAAAGGCAGATAGGCATTACCAGATAATTTGCTAAATAAAAAAATAACTTAATTTTTTTTTTCTCTTCATGGAAACAAGACTAAATACCTTATATTATTTATTTTATTATAATGTTTTACACTGTATTCATGTGCATATTTATTTGTGCGGTACCATTTTAAATGGTAGTTTTCTTCAAAACATCGGAGATGCAGAGCACATTATAAGTCCTGTATGCAGAATTTAAGGAAAGTGTGCATCGCTCTCGCGCTCTTTCTGAGATTTTTTTCCTGGGCACAAATCCGTCAAAGAGGAGTATCACAGGACTGTAGGTCAGAGGTGTAGAAATCGGTTTAAATGAGGCTAATCTGACAAATGACGTTCACTTGATAACATCTTTCTGTGACCTCTGGAAGTAACCCAATAATCAGAATTTCCTTCAGGATTTCCAGTGTTGTTGGATGCATTGATGACAAGCATATCTCCACCATCGCACCTTCTGAAAATTAAACTGATTACTGTATGGAATGGAAGGATGCCAGATGGAGGGGTAGTACGAGCCGTAACCACCACCACAGCTGTTAAATAAACGAATTATTCACAATGTTTGGTCATCTTTATTTCCTAATACAAAAGCAAAAGTTATTCTTTTTACTTTTGGATTTTAGAAATCTTCCAATACTTGGCCATCTCCTCTTCATCTGTCAGTGGTGCTGCTGCAGGTTCTCCCTCTGCCTTCTTGCTGTCGACAAGTCAGTAGTTAATTTTATTACTCTAATTAAGAAATGTAACAGGTTGGATTAGAGAATATTTAATTATGTGAAAACAGTGTTAGACTGTGTGGAAAAAGCTGCAGCGTGATGAAATAGACATTGAATGATATTTAATGTCAAATGTTTGTAAAGTCGTTTAGCCCACACCCATGAACCTTTCATGTTTAAAGCTTTACCTTGATTGAATTGTGTTTTTATACGCTGCTGCCACGTTCTTGTTTCTTTTTTCTGTCTTTTTCTTTTTCTTTTTTGTGGCCATGGGATACCACTAAAATGAATATTAGTTCAATAATTTACAGTTTTCACCTCTGATATTATAACAGTTATTATGTTATTGACAGTTATTAAGAATTAAAGTTAGGCATTGACGGAAGTATGCACGCTGACGTCTTTTTGGCGGGAGCTGTTGCCATGGTGAATCGTAATTTTGGAGCTCCACTGATCATGACTTTTCATAGTCGTGGTGCATGCGCTAAACTCAGAGTCAACCTACTTAGAGTTGAATAAACTAACACAATTCAGCTGTTCTGTAACCGAAAACTCAGAGTTTCCCATCTCAGAGTAAGTCAACTCAGAGTTCAAGTTTAAACTCAGAGTTGGTTGAACCTCCTTACTGAAACGGGCCCCTGCACCTGAAGTCCTGAACAGGACAGTTTTGCCTCTCTGCTCCACCTGGGCGCTTCCACTCCATTCTCGAGTCTTGCTCTCACATCCTTTTAGCGGACGCGCGGAGCGTGCGTGAGGCAAATCGCGTTGCCAGTCAAGACTCAAGACTAACCGATTCATGATTTATTGAGAGTTTTATTATTGAATGGAAAATTCGGAAATAATCACTTTAGTACATTCAGCAGGCAACAAAAACAACAATATTAAAAATATAATAATAATAATAAAAAAAAAAATTGGCTGCCAGGCCACTGGGAATTTTCCCGGTGCTCACGAAGGCCAGTCCGCCCCTGGTCTACCTACACCCTCTGACTAACATCAGACTGACGAGTTTGTGATCGTGAGACTGGCGCCTTCAACCGACGCTAACCTCAGAAGAGACATTAGGTCCCCAGTGAACGAATAATTGAATATATGGAAGATCTAGAATAATCAAATTTCTAAATTAATATATAATCAATATTTGTGATCATCTTTTGATTATAAACACAATCTAAATTTAATGATTACTTGAAATTGGAATCAGATTAAACACAGAGCTAGACTTAAGGGTGAATCCCATTTCTCTGTCTTACCCCTACCCCTTCGTCTTACCCCTAGCCCTTGTCCCTCGAAACCGAGTGGTAAGCGCTAGGGGTGAAAACATACCCCTATGAAATGAGACACCACTTGGTTACGGTTACGTCATCGTACATCGTCGCTAGGTGGCTGCTACGTCACCCGAGGCGACAAGTGTTGATCACAAACTTCCAAGATGCCGTCTGCAAGTGTGTATGTCGATTGCGTGGGTTTTATTAGTGATGTTTTTACGATTGTTGTGCAAATCAGCGATGTAAAGCGTAGCAAACTAGCGAATTTTTAAAACGTTTCAATTAAGAACATGGTTGCAAATATATATGTACAGGACTGTGTAGAGCACAAAACAAGACTGTCGTAATTTTTAAATCAATTATTTAAGCCGAAAATGGGACTCTCTGGATGATCTGTGTGTTCTGGGTACCCCTTGGTTTCAAGTAAGCTGGCGAAAATGCTTGGTTTTAAGGGGTATCTACCACTTCCCCTTAGCCCTACCCCTCGATCAAAACCAGAATTGGGATAGCCCTTACTCTCACGTGAACACGCAAAACTAAGGGGAAGGGGTAAGACAGAGAAATGGGATTCACCCTAAATTTAAACTAAATCCTGATCAATTCACAAGCGCAAGTAAAAGACCGAACACGCATCAAACCTTCAACCAGGCCTCTGGATCCTTACAGTACCTTCAAGAAATAAACTTTAAGAAATAAGCTGCTTTTTTGAGCATTTGTACCGTTGAAACAAAAAGTGATTTACAAAAATCACATTTACATTTATGCATTTGGCAGATGCTTTCATGCAAAGTGACTTACAGTGCTCTTATTACAGGGACCCCAATCCCCCTGCAGCAACCTGGAGAAAAGAGCCCTGCTGAAGGACACACTGGTGGTGACGCTGCAGAGATACATTAATTCATTACTTGACTGAAAATTGAGATGTATTCACCTTGGCTGTGTTTGTCTAGTGTGTAGTCATGCATAGCTATGGCATATGATTGCTTGCTTTACTAAAAAATATAATATAATTAATTATTGGTCAGCATTTATCATTATTATTGTTCATAAGTGTTGGGGTGGGCTAGCAATGCTTTCTGGAGTAATCTTAATTTCTAAGTAGTAATACTTAAATTTTTCGAGTGTAAACTCAACAGTAATCCCCAAAGGTGAGATCTCTGAGCAGCTGATCAACGTCTCCTTTGTGCAGATATTGCAAACATGGAGGAAAACTGTACTAGGTAGGGTTGTTGAGTTAATTATGCTATGAGGTGTTTGTGCATCTGTCACTCTTATCTTCTTTTTATTACTATTACTGCAGAACTTATAATTACATACAAGCTCAGGGAAAGATGGTTGAATCTTTAACAATGAACAATCATTATGACAAAAAAACAGAAAACAAATATAATAGGTTTGCCTACATCACAGTATGAGATTATATACACAAAATAAGGATTAAATATCTTTGAATAATCATAATGCGTCAAAAATGCATTTGTTGTTGTTGTTTTTGTTATTTATAAGCATGAGAGATGAAACAAGAGAAATTCAACAAGAAAAAGAGGAAAACAAAGGAGATTTAAGACAGTTTTGCATGTGGATGAACTATTTTGCACATGAAATAAAGAAATTAATAACATATTCAATAGATAACGATTTTGGGTTTTGTAATAAAAAAAAAAAATATCTTTAAGGATTAAACTGTAGGTCATATTAGTAGAGTTAAAAATATAAAAACTTAAGTCAACCCCAAATTTATTGGTTATAGTACAGTCACAATAAAAGGGCAGCCGTTTCTTCACCAAGACCACAAAATGAGCAAATTACATCAACATCAAAATATTAACAGATAGATTAATTAAATTTGTCAATCATATCTTAAGTTGTTGTGCTTGTTATACACTTGTAGATCACATGATAGCGTAAACATGGCAGATGATGTCCAGATCTCATTCATACTCAACGAGATTTGGCTGTAGAGTACTCTTTTAGCGCTAGTTAAGTAAGTACTTATTGAAATTAAGTGCCTACTCATTGAGTATGCCATTTCAGACGCAGCCGGTGTGAACCGCCCTGGAGCTCAGAACTCGGCCGCGGATTGCTTATAAAGAACGCCCTTACCAGTAATAGTTGATGACTTTGAGAAACCGGAAATGCTCTCTGCAGTCGTCCTGGGATCAACAACTCTGTACATGGAGGACTTCACAACAGCTTCTGAATCCTGTCCTAAGCTGAGTTTGCTTTGAACGCAAATACTGAAGGGATGGCCACACAACAGGAAGATCTAGCCCTGTCTTCTTAATCTGTAACGAGTTATTGATGGGATTGCCTTGATACTACTAAACATAACCCTGATGTGTTTGATTCATTGTTTTCAGCATGTTTTTTGATCAATTAATAAAGGATTCTCAGAAGATGATGTGTTCTTTTATGGGACAAAATTGACCGGGCCCTAGGTGCAACTAATTTGGGCCCAACATGGATGTGTTCACAGGTTGATTTCAATGGTAGGTAAAAGTTTACTGGGAAAAGTCTATTATCATACACAGAAAAAGAATATGCACATTTGAATGTATACAGTACATTTATTTGTGTAGCAGTGTGTTACATGTAAACAGAACATGAAACTAATTGTTCAGAGAGCTTGAACATATTTCATAGTTTTATAGTTTCGAGAGAAAAAGTTCACATCCTGAGAATTAAGCCAAAGGGACTCAAAGGATTTTGTTTTTAAATAACAAAAACAACCGATAAAAATACCAAATGGATCAGCAGTAACAGTAAGAGCAGTAATACCTTTAAAGGGGTCATCGGATGCGACATGCACTTTTACAAGCTGTTTGAACTGAAATGTGTGTTGGCAGTGTGTGTACACAACCACCCTATAATGATAAAGATCCACCCAGTGTTTTTTTTTAATCTCGTTAAATCATTTCCCCTTTCTCAAATAGAGCCGATCTCAGATGCCTGTCTGTGTGACGTCACACAGATCCAGCTTCACCTCCAGAAGCCAGATCTGTCCCTGAACGTAGGAGCCCCACAGGGCTGTGTCCTGAGTCCCCTGCTCTACTCTCTCTACACACACGACTGCGTGTCCTCTCACAGCTCCACATATATTATCAAATTCGCTGATGATACTGTGGTTCTGGGCCTCATTTCTAACAATGAAGAGACCGCATACTTGGATGAGGTAGAGAGACTTACATCATGGTGCCAGGACAACTGTCTCTCTCTGAATGTGAGCAAAACTAAAGAGCTGATTGTAGACTTCAGAAAGAGTCAGCAGCGGCCCTACACTCCTCTTATGATCAGTGGGACCCCTGTGGAGAGAGTAAGCAGCTTCAAGTACCTCGGTGTAAACATCTCCGAGGACCTGACTTGGACTACACACATTCAAACACAGGTCAAGAAAGCCAGGAAAAGACTGTACCATCTGCGACAGCTGAGGAAATTCAGGGTCTCACCAGCAATCCTGAAAACTTTCTATACAGGGACCATAGAAAGTGTTTTGACTCAGTGAATCTCAGTGTGGTATGGAAACAGCTCCAATCAGGACTGTAAAGCCCTGCAGAAAGTTGTGCGCTTAGCTGAGCGTATCTCAGGGTCTTCGCTCCCCTCTCTGCAGGACATCTACCTCAAACGCTGCAAAAGCAGAGCTGTCAAAATCATCAAGGACTCAAATCACCCTGGTAACCGTCTCTTCATTTTGCTACCATCTGGTAAGTGCTTCCGTAGCCTGATGGCAAAAACTGAGAGTCTTAGGAGGAGCTTCTTCCCCCAGGCCATCAGGCTCCTAAACTCAAAATCGGTCTCATAACATCAACATGACTCCATTTAATAATCACTAATAATCAGTAAGTTATTAATAATATTTCTACCATTCGTATTGCTGCTATGTAAATACCCTGTACAAACTGTTTGCACATCTTCTTGCACATTCCTTCTTATATTATTATTTATTAAGTCTACAGTATACTGTCCTGCACACTTATTTTCTTTGCACATTTTATTTTATTTTATATTCTATTCTTTTTATTTTTTATTTTCTACTTCATTCATTTTTTTACATTTATGTATATTCTTTGTGTTTGTATTCCATATAATTGCACTGTCCATGGAGCGGACCTGACTAAACATTTCACTGCTGGTTATACACGGTATAATTGTGTATGTGACAAATAAAAAAATCTTGATTGTAAGTTTTTTAATGAATCTTTGCAAATGGCCTTTCCTAATAATGTGCTAGTTAGCAAGTTTAACGATGACTGTGGCTAAAGTTTACCGTCTCTCAGAGAGCAGATTGGAAGAGAGGGCGGGGTCAGCAGAGCTCATTTGCATTTAAAGCAACATGCAACAAAACGGCTTGCTCTGAATAGAGCTGTTTTTGACGGTAAAAACGGTGTTGTTTTACACTACCAGATAAATTTTAACCAAACTATGTTACAGATTTTTCATTAAGACTTTTCATTAAAGAATCATATCAACTTGTGGAAAATGGGCATCCGATGACCCCTTTAAAACCATAACAATATCCATCCATACACAGCACACAATTTTCCACGCTTTTAAAACCCGTAGAAATTTCCTGCCATGAACAGGAAAGTTGTGAGGCTTTTCATTTGTATGAATTTTCTTGTGAGGCAGCTCTTTAGTGTAGTTCTTATGTGGTGATCAAATCCATCGTTTACAGGTGAAACAACATCAGACAGCACAACTTCTTGTCCAGGCCCTTGTCATTTCTAGGCTGGACTACTGCAATGCTCTTCTAGATGGACTTCTATCAAACACAATCAAACCTCTACAAATGATTCAGAATGCAGCGGCACGACTGGTCTTCAATGAGCCCAAAAGAGCCCATGCTACACCTCTCTTTATCTCCTTGCACTAGCTACCGGTTGCAGCACGCATCAAGTTCAAGACATTGATGCTTGCATATAGAACAGCCACTGGCTTAGCACCCGCCTATTTCCACTCACTATTACGAATCTACATCCCCTCCAGACGTCTGAGATCTGCTAGTGAGCGACGCCTCGTGGTACCATCACAGAGAGGCTCAAAATCACTTTCCAGAACATTTTCGTTCACTGTTCCTGGCTGGTGGAGTGATCTTTCCACCCCTATCAGGAATGCCGATTCCCTAACTATTTTCAAGCGATGGCTGAAAACTCATCTTTTTCATCACTATTTAAAAAAAAAAAAAAAATTCTCTTTTCTTTAATCTTTCCCTGTCTAGCTTGTACTTATTTGAACAATGAAATTTGGTTTTACAAGCACCTTCTGTGTCTGTTTGCCTCTTTGGGTTGAACTGCTTGATGTATTCCCCAATTGTAAGTCACTTTGGATAAAAGCATCTGCTAAATGAATAAACGTGAATGTAACTCAATCCACACTGAAAGCAGCTGAAAGACTTTATCCTAGTATGAATTAACATGTGATTCTTAAGGTTTTCATTACACGTGAAAGAGTTTCCTCACTGAAAACAGCTAAGGCTTTTCCCCACTATGAGTTCTCATGTGATTCATAAGGCTTCCTTTCTGTGTGAAACTCTTTCCACACTGAGAGCAGCTGAAAGGCTTTATCCCAGCATGAATTAGCATGTGCCTCTTAAGGCTTCTGTTACACGTGAAAGTGTTTCCGCACAGAGTGCAGCTGAAAGGCTTTTCTGAAGAGTGAATATGCAAATGATCCTTAAGTTGCCTTTTCCTGGTAAAACTCTTTCCACACTGAGAGCAGGAAAAAGGCTTTATTCCAGCATGAATTAACATGTGATTCTTAAGGCTTCTGTTACACATGAAAGTGTTTCCGCACAGAGAGCAGCTGAAAGGCTTTTCTGAAGAGTGAATATGCAAATGATCCTTAAGTTGCCTTTTCCTGGTAAAACTCTTTCCACACTGACAGCAGGAAAAAGGTTTTATTCCAGCATGAATTAACATGTGATTCTTAAGGCTTTTGTTACACGTGAAAGTGTTTCCGCACAGAGAGCAGCTGAAAGGCTTTTCTGAAGAGTGAGTTACCAAATGATCCTTAAGATAACTTTTCCTGGTAAAACTCTTTCCACACCGAGAGCAGGTAAAAGGCTTTATTCCAGCATGAATTAACATGTGATTCTTAAGGCTTTTGTTACACGTGAAAGTGTTTCCACACTGAGAGCAGCTGAAAGGCTTTTCTGAAGAGTGAGTTACCAAATGATCCTTAAGTTGCCTTTTCCTGGTAAAACTCTTTCCACACTGAGAGCAGGTAAAAGGCTTTATTCCAGCATGAATTAACATGTGATCCTTAAGGTTTGTGTTACACGTGAAAGTGTTTCCACACTGAGAACAGCTGAAAGGCTTTTCTGAAGAGTGAGTTACCAAATGATCCTTAAGTTGCCTTTTCCTGGTAAAACTCTTTCCACACTGAGAGCAGGTAAAAGGCTTTATTCCAGCATGAATTAACATGTGATCCTTAAGGCTTTTGTTACACGTGAAAGTTTTTCCGCACTGAAAACAGCTGAAAGTCTTTTCCTCACTATGACTTCTCATGTGAATCTTAAGGCTTTTTTTATGTTTGTAAGTTTTTCCACACTGAGAGCAGCCGAAAGGCTTTTTGACGTCTGTTTTTTTAATGTTGCAGCTCACTGATTTTTCTCCGGTCACATGATCTTTCTGATCCTGATATTTCTCCTCCACCTCATTCAGATCTTGTCTTTCTTCTTTCACTTTCATCAGGCCTAAAATGAATAAATGAGAATCAATTGGTAAATTTGGAAAAAGAAAAACATTTGTGTACTAGGGCTGCAACAATTGATTATTTTCATAATTGATTATTAGAATGATTAATCAAAAAATCATCAATTATTTTACTGATTAATCAGTAGACATTGACTGATTATTTAGCCTTTGCAATTAGTTAAAACCGGGGTCTCCTACCTTTTTTACTCCACAAACCGGTTTCACTTTGAAAATATTCTAACTCTCTCACGTCTCATATATATAATATATGCAATAATGTGGTTTGACCAGTGTGGTGCTGTAGTGCAAAACTGTAATTCAGCCCTCCATGCAATTGAAGAGCATCCACCACATTACTCCATACATATATATATACATATATAATATATATATATATATATATATATATATATATATATATATATATTGTGGCGGGAGGAGCAAACGACAGACACAGTGGGCGTGGCGTCAGGCCTCGGAGAGGCTTTTATTAAACAGAAATAATAAAATAGTGTCCAAAGGGGATGAAGTGTCCAAAATAAACAGGGGATCTGGTGTCCTCGTCGTGCTGCGAGGGTTGTGAAGGAGGGGCAGTGTTCTGGAAGGAAGGGTCCAGGTAAGGGGCGGAGTCCGGCAGCCGCACGCGCTCCCCTCTCGGGTCCGGAGCGCGAGGGGTGGCGGCTTCTTGTAGCGGCTTCATCCTCCTTCGGCCCACGGCACCTCCGGGGATTATACGGCCCGGCATCCTGGCCCGTCAGCCGTGTCACGGGTGCGGCACTTGCTCCCTCAACGCTCCCTTCCTGGACCCACGAGGACACCAGCGTGCATGCACGGGGAAGAGACCGGTCTCCCGAGGAGAGGCGCACTCGGCATATAACAGCGGCGGTGATGAGGCTCCATTCACTTCAGGTGTGCCTCATCACACGCCGCCAGACCTGGACGTTTTCAGCGCCCCTCCCCTCTCACACACCCACTCCCGTCGGGAGCCTGGTGAAGGGCGGCGATTAAGGGACAGGGAGATGCTGATAATTAGGGGGAGGCAGCCGACTTGTCACAATATATATATATATATATATATACACACACACATATATACAGTGTTTTCTCTAGGATATTTTCCAGCTGTGGTGGCAGGACTATTTCCCATGGGCCACGCCCCCTCCCCACCCAAGAATCACATGCACTCAGAATTGAATTTATTATAACTAAAAAAGACAAGTAAATAGTAAATAATAAAGTATGAACAAATAAATTAATGACAATCAATAGCACAAACAAAAACAAGATACAAATTAAATTTGTAATCTATTCAACTGTAAAATAACACTGGATAGTCTTCACTGTATAAATAGACAGTAATGACAGACAGCAGCAGGTTTATTTAGGCTGCTGTCTCTTTAAGACCTCATGCAGGGATCTAAAATACTGTTACACAGGGCTTACACAGTAAGCATGCTTTTCTTTTTAGGAGCGCTTGTCCTCCTAATTAAAAAAAATCAGGAGCACCTTCTGATCAATTATCAAACATTCTGATCAAAAATTTGCCTTCCTAATACGAGGTGATATTTGACTCCTTAGAGTGACTTACAGGGGCATTTTCTTTTTACCTTTGGCATTTTTCTAATATTATTATAAGTATGTCATCTATGTCACATTCAAAAAAATATTTATAAGCTTTTTTTAGAATTTCTAATTTAAACAATATAATAAGAAGTAGAATAAGACAAATAAGTTAGCAATCATATGAAATTAGTATTAATAAAAAAATAATTTGTACTAGAGAGGTGGCACAGAAGAATACAAAAGTGGCTTGTAGGTACGTTTAATGAGGCTCAGAGGTGGCATGAATGCAGTTAAATTCATAAATTCATGTTGAGATTAATGTTTTAAATATAAAATGTTGAATATAGAAATATTAAATGATTTAAATAACTGAAATTATACTTTAAAAATTAAACTGAAACCGCCAGCAGATGGCGGTATGTCACTGATTTTATCACTGAATCGTTCATTCAATTGATTCATTCAAACGGCTGATTCATTCAGGAATGAAGCAAGTGTTTATGAATGGGTAATCATGAATCACTGACTCACTAGATTCATTTAAACATGCAGTTCATTCATGAATGAAACACCGCTGTGTTTGCTTTTAGAGATGCGCAGCGGCTGAGCTTTTATTTTATTTGGACCTATTTTCCTTGATGAAATGGCACAAAATCAGGCAGTAGTGTTATATTCAGACAACGTAAGTCACTTAATATTAACTTATTGTTTATTGAACTTTTGTATTAAATCAATATCACATTTGCAAACTCCTTAATAATCTTTAAAAGCTGTCACTCTCGATCTGTGGGCTCACAGAAAATAGAGCGCGAGAGAGTTCTCTTTCACTTTAGATTTTTGGTGTGGCGGCCCGCCACGGCTGAATGAATGTAGCGGAAACACTGATATATATATATATATATATATATATATATATATATATATATATATATATATATACATATATACATATAGATAAATTAGGTCTGTCAATTGATTATTATTTTTTATCGTGATTAATCGCATGATTGCCATGAGTTAACGTGTGATTAATCGCAATTAATCGCACATTTTTATTTGTTCTAAATGTACCTTAAATCAATACTTTTCAATTTTTTTATACTCTAATCAACATGGGCATGGACAAATATGGATGCTTTATGCAAATGTACACTATATTGCCAAAAGTATTGGGTCGCCCCCTTCTAATGAACAGGTTTGACTACTTTAGTAATTTCTATGAGTACAAATCTTAATGTTTAAGCATATTATGGTATTCTAGGGAATTGTGTGCTTCTAATATTATAGCAACAGTTTGGACAGGACTCTTTTCTATTCTAACATGACAATGTCTCTGTGTATAAGACAAGGTTCAAAAAGAACATGATTGATTGAGTCAGTGTGGAAGAACTTGACTGGTCTGCATAAAACCAAGTCCTAATCCCAGTTTAACACCTCTGGTGTGACTGTAAATGCAGACCTTGAGCCAAAAACTCATCACCAAACACCAATGACTTGTACATATGGGTTCAGTCATTTTAGACACTTCCAAAACTGTTGCAACAGAGATGGAAATACAATTTTTAAATACATGAATTATGTTCCCATCATTGTTGCCACAGATTTGGAAGTGCATTTTTCTGTTCTAAAGAAGGGGGTGTCCCGATACTTTTGTCTATATAGTCTATGTACAAGTCATTGGTGTTTGGTGATGAGTTTTTGGCTCAAGGTCTGCATTTACAGTCACAATTTTTGAACCTTGCCTTATGCACAGAGGCATTGTCATGTTAGAATAGAAAAGAGTCCTGTCCAAACTGTTGCTATAATATTAGAAGCACACAATTTCCTAGAATATCATTATATGCTTTAACATTAAGATTTGTACTCATAGAAATTACTAAAGTAGTCAAACCTGTTCATTAGAAGGGGGCGACCCAATACTTTTGGCAATATAGTGTATGTTTATTATTATTGAAACCATAGTCAACATAAAGCATGAAGAGTTGACATATTTCAAAGGTCATAGATGTTTTTCAAAGAACTTGTTCATGTTTATTAGACATGAAAAAATTAATACCAGGTTCCCATTACTTCTTTCTTTGCACTGAGCAATTTACTGACACAAGCCTGTTTACATTTTTGCACACAGGGCAGCTCTTCTTCTGAAAATGCAAAATGTACATTTATTATTTATTATTACATTTGTTTCCCTATCTATGCCCACATACTGTATTTTGATGAAGCTAAATTCTCAATAAAACTGGTATATTTTACTGTTTCTGTTGTCAGACAACGGAATGAATATGAAATAGTGACTGAAACGCGACCCATTAAGACTCAGCTCTCCCTTCCAAGATGTTAATCTGCACAAAAAATCATGATAATCGCACCGTCGTCTGATGAAATCAAATACACATAAGATAAAGACAATAGCTGTGCTGTGATTTCGGCTATACTTGCATGAAAAATTAGAGAAGCAACATAATATCTGTGTCTAACTGAATTAAAGCGCTGCTCCTCTCAGCCGCGTGCTGAGCAGACGCAGAGAGAGAGAGAGAGAAAGAGAGAGAGAGAGGTGTGCGCGTGCTGAACAGAGCATCTCCTCTCAGAGAGAGAGAGAGAGAGAGAGAGGTGCGCGCGCGCTGAGCAGACGCAGAGAGACAGAGAGAGAGAGAGAGAGAGAGAGAGAGAGAGAGAGAGGTGCGCGCGCTGAGCAGACGCAGAGCGAGAGAGAGAGAGAGAGGTGTGCGCGCGCTGAACAGAGCAGACACACAGAGAGAGAGAGAGAGAGAGAGAGAGAGAGAGAGAGAGAGGTGTTGTGCGCGTGCTGGGAGAGCAAGAATACGCGCTGCATTAATCGAGCGTTAAAAAAAATTAGTGCCGTTAAAATGAATTTGTGTTAACGCGTTATTAACGCGTTAACTTTGACGGCACTAATATATATATATATATATATATATATATATATATATATATATATATATATATATGTATATATATATATATATATATATATAAATATATATATATATATATATATGTATATATGTATATATATAAATAATATAAAAAACGGTTAGTTCCATTCCTCGATTCTGATTGTCAGCAGCTGTGTTTTATTCACGATACAGCAGGGCTATGACCACTCTGCCCAACCGTTCTGTGTATCACTGAGCAACACCCTTAGCAACATAAACAATCAATAGCATCAAAACTGTTTAATGTATTATGTATTTCGACAGAATTAACTGTTTGCTATTTATTTAAAATATGAGTGACCCCTGCTGGCGTTATGTTGCATCTTTGTTAGCTGAAGGTAAAGTGCACACACACTGTTTCCCTGGTGCTCGTGTTCTCGATGTTTCTGCGCAGATACCCACGATCCTGAAGGATGAAGAGAGCGTCGGAGCGGTCGTGCCAAGCTGCGGCAGACGGAGACACTGAAGAGGGACTTCAGGAGCCTGATCGAGACGGTACGCAGCACATCGCCCGCGACGACGATCATCGTGTCAGAACCGCTTCCCACGTACCGACGAGGACACGAAAGGTTCAGTAGACTGTTTGCTTTAAACGAATGGTTATTGTCATGGTGTAAAGAACAGAAACTGCTCTTTGTTAATAATTGGAATCTTTTCTGGGAGCGTCCTAGGCTTTTCCGTGCTGATGGCCTGCACCCCAGCAGAGTCGGGGCGGAACAACATCTCCAGGACGCTACGCTGCATCCGACTAGTAAGCCAATTCTCAAATAACTGCTATGATGACTTTTGTTCTACCCACATAAATGATAGAAGTAATTGTGTTGTCCAATCTATACAGACTGTGTCTGTTCCCCGAATAGTGAGGTCAAAATATAAATTTAATGCAGGATCTAGAAAAAATCTGATCGTGATTAAACCAGAAAAATGCAAAATAAATGAACAAAAACAATTTTTAAAGCTTGGGCTCCTAAACATTAGGTCACTCACACCCAAAGCAGTAATTGTAAATGAAATGATCACAGATAATAGTTTTGATGTACTCTGTTTGACTGAAACCTGGCTTAAACCAAATTATTATATTGGTCTAAATGATTCTACTCCACCAAGCTACTGTTATAAGCATGAGCCCCGTCAGACTGGTCGTGGCGGCGGTGTCGCAACAATATATAGTGATATTCTCAATGTTACTCAGAAAACAGGATACAGGTTTAACTCATTCGAAATACTTCTGCTTAATGTTACACTGTCAGATATGCAAAATAAATCTCTCCTATCTCTTGCTCTGGCTACTGTGTATAGACCGCCAGGGCCTTATACAGATTTCCTAAAAGAATTTGCAGATTTCCTCTCAGACCTATTGGTTAATGCTGATAAAGCGCTAATTGTCAGAGATGTTAACATTCACGTTGATAATCCAAATGATGCGTTAGGACTTGCGTTTACTGACCTAATAAACTCTTTTGGAGTCAAGCAAAATGTCACCCACTCATCGTTATAATCACACGCTAGATTTAATTATATCACATGGAATTGATCTTACTGATATAGATATCGTACCTCAAAGTTATGATGTTACTGACAATTTCCTTGTATCGTGCATGCTGCGTATTACTAATATTAACTGTAGGGCCCCACGTTATCGTCCAGGCAGAACTATTGTTCCAGCCACTAAAGACAGATTCACAAATAACCTGCCTGATTTATCTCAGCTGCTCTGTGTACCCATAAATACAAATTAACTAGACAACATGACTAGCAACATGGGCACTATCTTCTCTAATACATTAGAAACTGTTGCCCCCATCAAACTAAAAAAGGTTAGAGAAAAACATGCTGCGCCATGGTACAACAGTTATACCCATTCTCTATAGAAACTCAAAAAAACTCGTAATCTTGAGCGCAAATGGAGAAAAACTAACTTGGAAGTTTTTAGAATTGCGTGGAAAAACAGTATGTCCAGCTATAGACAGGCTCTAAAAGCTGCCAGGATTCTACGGCGTCTAGTAATTCAGCTTCATTTACCGCACCCAAAGAAAAACTGCTGTGCTTTACAACTATAGGACAGGAAGAGCTAAATAAACTTATCAACACATCTAAACCAACAACATGTCTATTAGATCCTGTACCCACTAAATTACTGAAAGAGTTACCTGTAGCAGAAGAACCGCTTCTCAATATTATCAACTCATCGTTATCATTAGGTCACGTCCCAAAACCATTCAAGCTGGCAGTTATTAAGCCTCTTATTAAGAAGCCACAACTAGATCCTAGTGAACTGGCAAATTACAGACCCATCTCAAATCTTCCGTTTATGTCTAAAATTTTAGAAAAATTTGTGTCTGCTCAATTGTGCTCATTCTTGCAAAAAAATTATCTCTGTGAAGAATTTCAGTCAGGTTTCAGGCCCCGCCATAGCACAGAAGCTGCACTTGTTAAGATTACAAATGACTTGCTTCTTGCGTCAGACCAAGGCTGCATCTCATTGCTAGTTTTACTTGATCTTAGTGCTGCGTTCGACACTATAGATCATGACATACTCATAGATCGATTACAAAACCCTATAGATCCTACCTGTCCGATCGCTACCACTTTGTTTATTTAAACGGGGAGTCATCTCAATTATCACCAGTAAAGTATGGAGTACCACAAGGATCTGTCCTAGGTCCTCTGCTATTTTCAATATACATGTGGCCCCTTGGTAATATTATTAGAAAATACGGGATTAGTTTACATTGCTATGCTGATGATACTCAACTATATATCTCAACAAGACAAGATGAATCTTCTAAATTATCTAAGTTAACTGAGTGTGTTAAAAATGTAAAAGATTGGATGACCAATAATTTTCTGCTATTAAATTCAGATAAGACAGAGATATTACTTATTAGACCAAATAACAGTACACAGGATCTCTTGGATTACAATTTGCAACTAGACGGATGTCCTGTTACTTCCTCTACAGTCAAAAATCTGGGTGTTATATTAGACAGCAACTTGTCTTTTGAAAAACATATTTCCAATGTTACAAAAACAGCATTCTTCCATCTTAGAAACACTGCCAAGCTACTGAACATGTTACCTGTTTCTGATGCAGAAAAGCTAGTTCATGCATTCATGACCTCTAGACTGGACTATTGTAATGCACTGCTAGGTGGTTGTCCTGCATCTTCAATAAACAAGCTACAGATAGTACAAAATGCAGCGGCTAGAGTCCTTACCAGGTCAAGAAAATATGATCATATTACCCCAATTTTACAGTCTCTACACTGGCTACCTAATAAGGTCCGTATCAGTTACAAAATATGATTACTTGCCTATAAGGCCCTAAATGGTTTAGCTCCTGCGTACCCAACTAGTCGTCTGTCACGCTACAATCCATCATGCTCCCTAAGGTCCCAAAACTCTGGACTCTTGGTAGTACCTAGAATAGCAAAGTCCACTAAAGGAGGAAGAGCTTTTTCATATTTGGCTCCCAAACTCTGGAATAGCCTTCCTGATAACATTCGTGGTTCAGACACACTCTCTCTGTTTAAATCTAGATTAAAGACATATCTCTTTAGCCAAGCATTCACATAATGCATTCATATAATGCATATCATAACCTTGTACTGCAGTTATATCTGATCAAACGCACATTATTATTCTTTAGCTTGAGTTGAACAAATAATTTTTGCTTGGATGGAACAACAGCTACGCTAATTATGTCTCTTTGTTTCTCTGCTTCTGCCATTAATCCCATGGTAACTAGGAATTACACAAGGTTCAGTCTGGATCCAGCCCTTAAATGATCTGAGATGACCAAACACCTGAGAAGAGATGATGCCGACCCCTCAGAGGACCTCAGAGGATGTCAACCTCTGATCCCCCAACAACATGCAGAATTAACAAATTTTGCCATAAGTTAATATATTAAGTTTCTACAATGTATAAATATATTGTATAAACTTAATTTCCTGTAAAGCGCTTTGCAACGATTGTATCGTAAAAAGTGCTATACAAATAAACTTGAATTGAATTGAATCTTTCTCATCTTTAATTTTGAGACCCCGCCCTTCCCAGGGCTCTAGACTCATTCTTCCCACTAACTTTCTCAGTTGGTCGCAATTTTTTTATTTATTAACATTTGACTAATCGATGCATGCTTTTATCATAGTTTATAGTTATATGGCAACAAAAGTGTTCAACATTCAACCCGTTCTTTTTCATAAGTATTATTTGTGATTTAAATTTTGTGAACAAGAATTCCTCTTTTTTGCTTTCACTTTCAAATTCGCGATCTTGGTGTCATGTTTTACAAGAAAAGATAATTGTCTGTTTTGCTTATATCTATACACCTTTCACTTTTTAAGACTAAAACAAAAGATAGATTCATTGTTATTCTTAATTAAAAAGCACAACAACAATAAAACCGTAGGTTACAATGACATTATGGTGCCTAATTGTAGAATAAAGTCCTTATTTTTGTTTTATTTCTGTACAAAAAAGTATTCTCGTAGCTTCATAACATTACGATTGAACCACTGATGGCAGATGGAGTATTCTGATTATGCTTAATACTTTTCTGGGTCTTGACAGTGTTAATTACTTGGCAGTCAATGGGACAGTCACAAGCCTCCCGGTTTTCATCTAAAATATCTTAAATTGTGTTCGGAGGATGAACAAAGCTTTAATGGGTTTGAAACGACATGGGGGGTAAGTGATTAATGACAACATTTTCATTTAGGGGTGGAGTATCCCTTTAAGGAGTAGTAACGTTTGTACAGTCTTACAGTTACAAACGGCCCTTTGATGGCAGCCATAAGGTTGAAGTGGCCCTCAGTGAAAATGAGTTTGACACCCTTGTACTAAAGGCTTCAATTCTGAACAAACTTGCTGACTTTGTAAATAGTTAGAGATGAAAAGCTGTGCATCATACACTAAATGACTGAGGATCATACACTAAATGACTGAGGATCACACAATAAATGACTGAGGATCATACACTAAATGACTGAGAATCACACACACTAAATGACAGAGGATCACACACTAAATGACTGAAGATCACACACTAAATGATCACACACTAAATGACTGAAGATCACACACTAAATGACTGAGGATCACACACTAAATGACTGAAGATCACACACTAAATGACTGAGGATCACACACTAAATGACTGAGGATCACACACTAAATGACTGAGAATCACACACTAAATGACTGAGAATCACACACTAAATGACTGAAGATCACACACTAAATGACTGAGGATCACACACTAAATGACTGAGGATCACACACTAAATGACTGAGAATCACACACTAAATGACTGAGAATCACACACTAAATGACTGAGAATCACACACTAAATGACTGAAGATCACACACTAAATGACTGAGGATCACACACTAAATGACTGAGGATCACACACTAAATGATCACACACTAAATGACTGAGGATCACACACTAAATGACTGAGGATCACACACTAAATGACTGAAGATCACACACTAAATGACTGAGGATCACACACTAAATGACTGAGGATCACACACTAAATGACTGAAGATCACACACTAAATGACTGAGGATCACACACTAAATGACTGAGGATCACACACTAAATGACTGAGGATCACACACTAAATGACAGAGGATCACACACTAAATGACTGAGAATCACACACTAAATGACTGAGAATCACACACTAAATGACTGAGGATCACACACTAAATGACAGAGGATCACACACTAAATGACTGAGAATCACACACTAAATGACTGAGAATCACACACTAAATGACTGAGAATCACACACTAAATGACTGAGAATCACACACACTAAATGACTGAGGATCACACACTAAATGACTGAGGATCACACACTAAATGACTGAGGATCACACACTAAATGACTGAGGATCACACACTAAATGACTGAGGATCACACACTAAATGACTGAGAATCACACACTAAATGACTGAAGATCACACACTAAATGACTGAGGATCACACACTAAATGACTGAGGATCACACACTAAATGACTGAGAATCACACACTAAATGATCACACACTAAATGACTGAGGATCACACACTAAATGACTGAGAATCACACACTAAATGACTGAGAATCACACACTAAATGACTGAGAATCACACACACTAAATGACAGAGGATCACACACTAAATGACTGAAGATCACACACTAAATGACTGAGAATCACACACTAAATGACTGAGGGTCACACAATAAATGACTGAGGATCACACACTAAATGACTGAGAATCACACACTAAATGACTGAGAATCACACACTAAATGACTGAGAATCACACACTAAATGACTGAGAATCACACACACTAAATGACTGAAGATTACACACTAAATGACTGAAGATCACACACTAAATGATCACACACTAAATGACTGAAGATCACACACTAAATGACTGAATCACACACTAAATGATGAGGATCACACACTAAATGACTGAGGTCACACACTAAATGACTGAGGTCACACACTAAATGACTGAAGATCACACACTAAATGACTGAGAATCACACACTAAATGACTGAGGGTCACACACTAAATGACTGAAGATCACACACTAAATGACTGAGGTCAACACTAAATGACTGAGGGTCACACACTAAATGACTGAGGGTCACACACTAAATGATGAGAATCACACACTAAATGACTGAAGATCACACACTAAATGACTGAAGGTCACACACTAAATGACTGAGGGTCACACACTAAATGACTGAGGATCACACACTAAATGACTGAGAATCACACACTAAATGACTGAGAATCACACACTAAATGACTGAGGGTCACACACTAAATGACTGAGGATCACACACTAAATGACTGAGGATCACACACTAAATGACTGAGGATCACACACTAAATGACTGAGGATCACACACTAAATGACTGAGGATCACACACTAAATGGCTGAGGATCACACACTAAATGGCTGAGGATCACACACTAAATGACTGAGGATCACACACTAAATGACTGAGGATCACACACTAAATGACTGAGGATCACACACTAAATGACTGAAGATCACACACTAAATGACTGAAGATCACACACTAAATGACTGAGAATCACACACTAAATGACTGAGGATCACACACTAAATGACTGAGGATCACACACTAAATGACTGAGAATCACACACTAAATGACTGAGAATCACACACTAAATGACTGAGAATCACACACTAAATGACTGAAGATCACACACTAAATGACTGAGGATCACACACTAAATGACTGAGGATCACACACTAAATGATCACACACTAAATGACTGAGGATCACACACTAAATGACTGAGGATCACACACTAAATGACTGAGGATCACACACTAAATGACTGAAGATCACACACTAAATGACTGAGGATCACACACTAAATGACTGAGGATCACACACTAAATGACTGAAGATCACACACTAAATGACTGAGGATCACACACTAAATGACTGAGGATCACACACTAAATGACTGAGGATCACACACTAAATGACAGAGGATCACACACTAAATGACTGAGAATCACACACTAAATGACTGAGAATCACACACTAAATGACTGAGGATCACACACTAAATGACAGAGGATCACACACTAAATGACTGAGAATCACACACTAAATGACTGAGAATCACACACTAAATGACTGAGAATCACACAAATGACTAAATCACACACACTAAATGACTGAGATCACACACTAAATGACTGAGGATCACACACTAAATGACTGAGGATCACACACTAAATGACTGAGGATCACACACTAAATGACTGAGGATCACACACTAAATGACTGAGAATCACACACTAAATGATGAAGATCACACACTAAATGACTGAGGATCACACACTAAATGACTGAGATCACACACTAAATGACTGAGAATCACACACTAAATGACACACACTAAATGACTGAGATCACTCACAAATGACTAAATCACACACTAAATGACTGAGAATCACACACTAAATGATGACTGAGAATCACACACACTAAATGACTGAGGATCACACACTAAATGACTGAGAATCACACACTAAATGATGAGAATCACACACTAAATGACTGAGGATCACTCACTAAATGACTGAGAATCACACACTAAATGACTGAGAATCACACACTAAATGACTGAGAATCACACACACTAAATGACAGAGGATCACACACACTAAATGACTGAAGATTACACACAAATGACTAAATCACACTAAATGACACACACTAAATGACTGAAGATCACACACTAAATGACTGAAGATCACACACTAAATGACTGAGGATCACACACTAAATGACTGAGGTCACACACTAAATGACTGAGGGTCACACAATAAATGACTGAGGATCACACACTAAATGACTGAGAATCACACACTAAATGACTGAAGATCACACACTAAATGACTGAGGGTCACACACTAAATGACTGAGGGTCACACACTAAATGACTGAGAATCACACACTAAATGACTGAGAATCACACACTAAATGACTGAAGATCACACAAATGATCACACACTAAATGACTGAAGATCACACACTAAATGACTGAGGATCACACACTAAATGACTGAGGATCACACACTAAATGACTGAGGGTCACACACTAAATGACTGAGGATCACACACTAAATGACTGAAGATCACACACTAAATGACTGAGATCACACACTAAATGACTGAAGATCACACACTAAATAAATGACTGAGGGTCACACACTAAATGACTGAGGGTCACACACTAAATGACTGAGGATCACACACTAAATGACTGAGGATCACACACTAAATGACTGAGGATCACACACTAAATGACTGAGGATCACACACTAAATGACTGAGGATCACACACTAAATGACTGTGAGGATCACACACTAAATGACTGAGGATCACACACTAAATGACTGAAGATCACACACTAAATGACTGAAGATCACACACTAAATGACTGAAGATCACACACTAAATGACTGAGGATCACACACTAAATGACTGAAGATCACACACTAAATGACTGAAGATCACACACTAAATGACTGAAGATCACACACTAAATGACTGAAGATCACACACTAAATGACTGAAGATCACACACTAAATGACTGAAGATCACACACTAAATGACTGAAGATCACACACTAAATGACTGAAGATCACACACTAAATGACTGTGAGGATCACACACTAAATGACTGAGGATCACACACTAAATGATGAAGATCACACACTAAATGACTGAAGATCACACACTAAATGACTGAAGATCACACACTAAATGACTGAGGATCACACACTAAATGACTGAAGATCACACACTAAATGACTGAAGATCACACACTAAATGACTGAGGATCACACACTAAATGACTGAAGATCACACACTAAATGACTGAAGATCACACACTAAATGACTGAAGATCACACACTAAATGACTGAAGATCACACACTAAATGACTGAAGATCACACACTAAATGACTGAGGATCACACACTAAATGACTGAAGATCACACACTAAATGACTGAGGATCACACACTAAATGACTGAGGATCACACACACTAAATGACTGAAGATCACACACTAAATGACTGAGGATCACACACTAAATGACTGAGGATCACACACTAAATGACTGAGGATCACACACTAAATGACAGAGGATCACACACTAAATGACTGAGAATCACACACTAAATGACTGAGAATCACACACTAAATGACTGAGGATCACACACTAAATGACAGAGGATCACACACTAAATGACTGAGAATCACACACTAAATGACACACACTAAATGACTGAGGATCACACACTAAATGACTGAGAATCACACACTAAATGACTGAGAATCACACACACTAAATGACTGAGGATCACACACACTAAATGACTGAGGATCACACACTAAATGACTGAGGATCACACACTAAATGACTGAGGAGAATCACACACTAAATGACTGAGGATCACACACTAAATGACTGAGAATCACACACTAAATGACTGAAGATCACACACTAAATGACTGAGGATCACACACTAAATGACTGAGGATCACACACTAAATGACTGAGAATCACACACTAAATGATGAGAATCACACACACTAAATGACTGAGGATCACTCACTAAATGACTGAGAATCACACACTAAATGACTGAGAATCACACACTAAATGACTGAGAATCACACACACTAAATGACAGAGGATCACACACTAAATGACTGAAGATCACACACTAAATGACTGAGAATCACACACTAAATGACTGAGGGTCACACAATAAATGACTGAGGATCACACACTAAATGACTGAGAATCACACACTAAATGACTGAGAATCACACACTAAATGACTGAGAATCACACACTAAATGACTGAAGATTACACACTAAATGACTGAAGATCACACTAAATGATCACACACTAAATGACTGAAGATCACACACTAAATGACTGAAGATCACACACTAAATGACTGAGGATCACACACTAAATGACTGAAGGTCACACACTAAATGACTGAGGGTCACACACTAAATGACTGAAGATCACACACTAAATGACTGAGAATCACACACTAAATGACTGAAGATCACACACTAAATGACTGAAGATCACACACTAAATGACTGAAGATCACACACTAAATGACTGAGGGTCACACACTAAATGACTGAGGGTCACACACTAAATGACTGAGAATCACACACTAAATGACTGAGAATCACACACTAAATGACTGAGGGTCACACACTAAATGACTGAGGATCACACACTAAATGACTGAGGATCACACACTAAATGACTGAGGATCACACACTAAATGACTGAGGATCACACACTAAATGACTGAGGATCACACACTAAATGGCTGAAGATCACACACTAAATGGCTGAGGATCACACACTAAATGACTGAAGATCACACACTAAATGACTGAGGATCACACACTAAATGACTGAAGATCACACACTAAATGACTGAAGATCACACACTAAATGACTGAAGATCACACACTAAATGACTGAAGATCACACACTAAATGACTGAAGATCACACACTAAATGACTGAGGATCACACACTAAATGACTGTGAGGATCACACACTAAATGACTGAGGATCACACACTAAATGACTGAAGATCACACACTAAATGACTGAAGATCACACACTAAATGACTGAAGATCACACACTAATGATGAGGATCACACACTAAATGACTGAGATCACACACTAAATGACTGAAGATCACACACTAAATGACTGAGGATCACACACTAAATGACTGAAGATCACACACTAAATGACTGAAGATCACACACTAAATGACTGAAGATCACACACTAAATGACTGAAGATCACACACTAAATGACTGAGGATCACACACTAAATGATGAAGATCACACACTAAATGACTGAGATCACACACTAAATGATGAAGATCACACACTAAATGACTGAGGATCACACACTAAATGATGAGGATCACACACTAAATGACTGAAGATCACACACTAAATGACTGAGGATCACACACTAAATGATGAAGATCACACACTAAATGACTGAAGATCACACACTAAATGACTGAGATCACACACTAAATGATGAAGATCACACACTAAATGACTGAGGATCACACACTAAATGATGAAGATCACACACTAAATGACTGAAGATCACACACTAAATGACTGAAGATCACACACTAAATGACTGAGGGTCACACACTAAATGACTGAAGATCACACACTAAATGACTGAGAATCACACACTAAATGATGAGGATCACACACTAAATGACTGAGAATCACACACTAAATGACTGAGAATCACACACTAAATGACTGAAGATCACACACTAAATGACTGAGGGTCACACACTAAATGACTGAAGGTCACACACTAAATGACTGAGAATCACACACTAAATGACTGAGAATCACACACTAAATGACTGAGAATCACACACTAAATGACTGAGGATCACACACTAAATGACTGAGGATCACACACTAAATGACTGAAATCACACACTAAATGATGAGAATCACACACTAAATGACTGAGAATCACACACTAAATGACTGAGAATCACACACTAAATGACTGAAGGTCACACACTAAATGACTGAGAATCACACACTAAATGACTGAAATCACACACTAAATGATGAGAATCACACACTAAATGACTGAAGGTCACACACTAAATGACTGAAGGTCACACACTAAATGACTGAGGTCACACACTAAATGACTGAAGATCACACACTAAATGACTGAGAATCACACACTAAATGACTGAAGGTCACACACTAAATGACTGAGAATCACACACTAAATGACTGAGAATCACACACTAAATGACTGAGAATCACACACTAAATGACTGAAGGTCACACACTAAATGACTGAAGATCACACACTAAATGACTGAGGGTCACACACTAAATGACTGAAGACACTAAATGACTGAGAATCACACACTAAATGACTGAGAATCACACACTAAATGACTGAGGATCACACACTAAATGACTGAGAATCACACACTAAATGACTGAGGATCACACACTAAATGACTGAGAGATCACACACTAAATGACTGAGGGTCACACACTAAATGACTGAAGGTCACACACTAAATGACTGAGAATCACACACTAAATGACTGAGAATCACACACTAAATGACTGAGAATCACACACTAAATGACTGAGAATCACACACTAAATGACTGAGAATCACACACTAAATGACTGAGAATCACACACTAAATGACTGAGAATCACACACTAAATGACTGAGAATCACACACTAAATGACTGAAGATCACACACTAAATGACTGAGAATCACACACTAAATGACTGAGAATCACACACTAAATGACTGAGAATCACACACTAAATGACTGAGAATCACACACTAAATGACTGAAGGTCACACACTAAATGACTGAAGGTCACACACTAAATGACTGAAGGTCACACACTAAATGACTGAAGATCACACACTAAATGACTGAGAATCACACACTAAATGACTGAAGGTCACACACACTAAATGACTGAGAATCACACACTAAATGACTGAGAATCACACACTAAATGACTGAGAATCACACACTAAATGACTGAAGGTCACACACTAAATGACTGAGAATCACACACTAAATGACTGAGAATCACACACTAAATGACTGAGAATCACACACTAAATGACTGAGAATCACACACTAAATGACTGAAGGTCACACACTAAATGACTGAGGATCACACACTAAATGACTGAGGATCACACACTAAATGACTGAAGGTCACACACTAAATGACTGAGAATCACACACTAAATGACTGAGAATCACACACTAAATGACTGAGAATCACACACAAAATGACTGAGAATCACACACTAAATGACTGAAGATCACACACTAAATGACTGAGAATCACACACTAAATGACTGAGAATCACACACTAAATGACTGAGGGTCACACACTAAATGACTGAGGGTCACACACTAAATGACTGAGGATCACACACTAAATGACTGAGGATCACACACTAAATGACTGAGAATCACACACTAAATGACTGAGGATCACACACTAAATGACTGAGGATCACACACTAAATGACTGAGGATCACACACTAAATGACTGAAGATCACACACTAAATGACTGAAGATCACACACTAAATGACTGAGGATCACACACTAAATGACTGAGAATCACACACTAAATGACTGAGGATCACGCACTAAATGACTGAGGATCACACACTACTAGACTTTCGTGTCAATCCAATCATAACAATCTCATGCCGACATTTTAATAAGAATCAAATACATTGAAAATGAAAACCAACCTGTTTGTTCCTCGAAATCTTCTTGTTTGAGACTGAAAACTTCTTCAATCCTGAAGTCTTCAGTCTCCTCTTTAATAAACGCCATGTTTCTGTCATGATTAAGATGAGAATAATTAACAAAGAAAAACAAAACTAAATCTCCTTAGACAAGTAATCAGAGCAAAACCGCTCAAAACAAGCTTTACAAAACCAAAGAACACAAATTATATATAATAACACATGATTTATAATAGTTATTGTATGATCATATAAACTCTTGCAGGGTTTGTTTTCTACACGTTTGTGTTGTTCAGCGCTGATTCAATCGAAACAGAAGCATTTTGCTGTAAAATAGACTCAGTTTAGTTCTTAAAGAGCTCTGTTTCTCATCACTACTTGTTAGGGAGCAAGTTCATGTTTACTGTTAAAGAGCTGTTTCTCATCACTGCTTGTTAGGGAGCGAGTTCACGTTTACTGTTAAAGAGCTCTGTTTCTCCATCACTACTTGTTAGGGAGCGAGTTCATGTTTACTGTTAAAGAGCTGTTTCTCATCACTACTTGTTAGGGAGTGAGTTCACGTTTACTGTTAAAGAGCTCTGTTTCTCATCACTGCTTGTTAGGGAGCGAGTTCACGTTTACTGTTAAAGAGCTCTGTTTCTCATCACTACTTGTTAGGGAGCGAGTTCATGTTTACTGTTAAAGAGCTCTGTTTCTCATCACTACTTGTTAGGGAGCGAGTTCACGTTTACTGTTAAAGAGCTGTTTCTCATCACTGCTTGTTAGGGAGCGAGTTCACGTTTACTGTTAAAGAGCTGTTTCTCCATCACTACTTGTTAGGGAGCGAGTTCATGTTTACTGTTAAAGAGCTGTTTCTCATCACTACTTGTTAGGGAGCGAGTTCATGTTTACTGTTAAAGAGCTCTGTTTCTCATCACTACTTGTTAGGGAGCGAGTTCACGTTTACTGTTAAAGAGCTGTTTCTCACACTGTTGTTAGGGAGCGAGTTCAGTTTACTGTTAAAGAGCTGTTTCTCATCACTACTTGTTAGGGAGCGAGTTCATGTTTACTGTTAAAGAGCTGTTTCTCATCACTACTTGTTAGGGAGCGAGTTCATGTTTACTGTTAAAGAGCTGTTTCTCCATCACTACTTGTTAGGGAGCGAGTTCATGTTTACTGTTAAAGAGCTGTTTCTCATCACTACTTGTTAGGGAGCGAGTTCACGTTTACTGTTAAAGAGCTGTTTCTCATCACTACTTGTTAGGGAGCGTTTAGTTAAAGAGCTGTTTCTCATCACTACTTGTTAGGGAGCGAGTTCATGTTTACTGTTAAAGAGCTGTTTCTCATCACTACTTGTTAGGGAGCGAGTTCATGTTTACTGTTAAAGAGCTGTTTCTCATCACTACTTGTTAGGGAGCGAGTTCACGTTTACTGTTAAAGAGCTGTTTCTCCATCACTACTTGTTAGGGAGCGAGTTCACGTTTACTGTTAAAGAGCTGTTTCTCCATCACTACTTGTTAGGGAGCGAGTTCATGTTTCTGTTAAAGAGCTGTTTCACTACTTGTTAGGGAGCGAGTTCATGTTTAGCTGTTAAAGAGCTGTTTCTCATCACTACTTGTTAGGGAGCGAGTTCACGTTTACTGTTAAAGAGCTGTTTCTCATCACTACTTGTTAGGGAGCGAGTTCATGTTTACTGTTAAAGAGCTGTTTCTCATCACTACTTGTTAGGGAGCGAGTTCATGTTTACTGTTAAAGAGCTGTTTCTCCATCACTACTTGTTAGGGAGCGAGTTCACGTTTACTGTTAAAGAGCTGTTTCTCACTACTTGTTAGGGAGCGAGTTCAGTTTACTGTTAAAGAGCTGTTTCTCATCACTACTTGTTAGGGAGCGAGTTCATGTTTACTGTTAAAGAGCTGTTTCTCATCACTACTTGTTAGGGAGCGAGTTCATGTTTACTGTTAAAGAGCTGTTTCTCATCACTACTTGTTAGGGAGCGAGTTCATGTTTACTGTTAAAGAGCCGTCAACTACTTGTGAGCGAGTTCTGTTACTATCAAGTGATTCTCGACAAACTTTACTGTTACTCGTCCACAGATGCGCTTAACTTACACAAAGTGATGTTTTTAACGTTAGGTAAAGTATTACGGCGTTATATTCAATAACAGTTTGTTAATTTCACAGTTTTCTATAAAATAACCTGGTTGTAATCATTTAAACTCTTGAGATGATTAAAAACACAAACCTCTCTTCAGCCGAGAGTCACAGACGCACGGAGCGCAGCCTTGTGACGTCATGACGTCAAACCAAAATAAAAGTCTTGTCCACACCATTATAGAAATTCACAGAAACACATTAAAAATTATAAGATACATGATTACAGTTTTTCTCAGTCGCTTTGGTGCATTTCACGAATCATCCTTAATATTTGCAAAGTAGTATGTGCATTTCTCAAAACAATTGTACAAACAGCTCCACACAATGGATTACCTGCAAAAGCCTGAAACGTACTCGAAATCTTTAGTTAATCTCTCAAAGGTAAGTATTTATGTCAATGAACATACAATATCAGTGCCATCAGAATGAAAACTATAGTAGATAGTCATATTTCAAAAGTACAAAAATACACATTACTGTATGTGGGATATTGTTTGAAAGAGACTGGATAGTATTCACAGTTACACTTTTACTAGTGATCTGACAAAAAAAAACATTACAACGTCGTTGTGATATAGAAAAGAAAAATAAACATGGACACAAAGGCAAAAACACAAAATTAGAAAGGCAAACACAGGCAGAGCTTTTCTTTAGCATGCAGCACTGTATGAGCTATTACAGAGAACTGGTTTATCATTGATCTATATTCTCTTTCGTCGGCGTTTTTGCGTCGGTCAGCTGCTCGCAGATTACCCCTTCGTCGACAGCTTGTAAACCATTTATTAAATATATAGCAAGTAAAATTTACCTCAGAATAAAAGCAGCCACAGCTGTGAACCTGCTGATTTTGAGTAATTTATTGTAATAAATGTATGCAAATAAAATAAATGATGATAAATAGATATACACACACACACACCAATTCATTATATATATATATATATATATATAAACAATACATAATATAAAACAAAACACGATAGAAGTATCATCACTTATTTATCTAGTAAATTTTACCTCAGAATAAAAAAATAATAAAGTAGTGTAACTATTTCAATTACTTTACTAAAATAATGCAACTGATTACTTCTCTAAATTTCTAATGTTTTCAACTGTTAATCATTTTCAAATAAACCAGACGGTTATTTTCACAGTATTCAACACTGATTAGTCCTTCATAACTTGAATTAAGATTATAGTCATTGAATTTAAAAGCACAGATACCACAAAATAAGGTTAAATACAGATTTAAAACCATAACAAGAAACAGTTTAGTAACTATTATACTGTTTTTTTAAATCAAATCTTTGCATAGTTATGACAGGAATCACTGGCATCTAACAATGCCTTGGAAAAAAGTTAATCTTAGAAAAAGCATATGCATAAATCCAAATAGTAAATAAAAGTTATGGACTAAGCATGTGTCCTAAACCCCTGAAACATTGGTGTCTCAAATTTTACAGCAGTTGCTGCAATTTATGAAAGGAATCAATTAAATTTGTCTGTGTGTGAAAAAAATCTGATGTAACCCCTTTGTAATTATTAACATTTTCATAAGTAATTTAATTACACATTTTTTATCAGTAGCTGTAACTGATTACAATTACATTTATTTTGTAATTAAATAACAATTTAGTTACATGTAACTCCACAACACTGTACATATATACATAATACATTATAGACAAGATGCACACACAGCAGAATCATACTGGGTGCTGTCACTGGCCTTCGACATCCCCAACTCCTCTGTGCATGACATTGTGCCCAGAATGAGCGGGGCAGTCTTCAGGATTTTGAGAAGGCTGACTGCTTTCCCCACCGCAGATGACCTGGAGACTGTGGGAGCAGGTTTCAATGTTCTAAGCTGGGTCTCCAACTTTCCATGTGGTAGCTGGAAAAATATATGGCTGTCACATCTGAAGTGAACCAGCAAATGAACTGAGCCCTGCCTTTGTGCCAGATGTTGCTCCACAACCTCGTCTGTCTTCAGAACAGGGACATTGTTGATCCAGAAGTTGTGAGGATCATGACGATGACCAACCTGAATCCCGAAACACAAAGCCAGCGCAGGAGAGAATGTGTGGGACAATCTAGCCACAGGTGTGTCCGCACCAGACAACTGTGTGCCTGGTCTTCAAGAGCATGATTACCTGTAAGACAATTGAACAGGTTAACCTCTTAACCTGCGCCCCTATTTTTGAGCATTTTGTGAAAAACGACATAACCAAATAAAAATGTCTGTAGCTCTTGAACCCTAAGGTCTATATTTAAAAATCTGGTATTGTTAGAAACTAGACACTTGAACCTTTGTTACTCTGGAGTCATAATAACTCAAAACTAGTATAGCAACAGAGTAAAACAAGGTAAAATATACATGAAAGTGACTCGCGATATCTTTGAATGAAATTCACCAAGGAAAAAATGGATGAGACTTTGATGCCAAAGGCCTGAAAACACCATAAAGATAAAGCTGAATATCTGACCATGTTTTGACTCAAATTTGAGGATGATACTCCCAAAAATGTAGTTTCTGTAAGCATTTATTTTAAAAAAGTCTAGGCGTCCTTTCAAAAAAGCCATTTGGAGTCTCCAAATGGACACCTGGTAACAAAATGTGCAAATGAGTCAAAACTACATAATACATATATGTATATCAATTCAAGAACTGCTCTGCCCACCAAAACACACAATAAAAAACTATTTCTGAACAGCATTTGTAGTGCTGACTCATTTGGTCATTTGGTTACCAGGTCTCCAAATGGCATTTTTGAAAAAAACGCCTAATTTTTCCTGAAATAAAACATTTTTGGGGGGTAAATACTTACAGAAACTACATCTTTATGGTATTTAATTTCAAGAAAAGCTTTGGAAAAGTCATTTGGATCTTTTATTTCAAGAAAAGTCTAGGAATCCTTTCAAAAAGGCTATTTAGAGACTCCATATGACACTGTATACTACATATATGTATATCAATTCAGAACTGCTCTACCAATGAAACCACATAAAAACACAAAACTATTTCAGAATTTGAACGGTCTTTATTTTGAACAATTCTAATAATGAAAACAGTGATCCAAAACAGATTTGATCATTTTTTGAACTAATGAAAACACAAAACATGCAAAATACACTGTTTTTACAACATTTGTAATTTTTTTTTTAAATTATCTGCTAAATATTATGAATATTACTATTTCACTAATATAGTAATATATTACTAAATAATGTTAATGAAAAACTAAAGCAACTATTTACAGTATTTACAGTGTAGGAAGACACTCAAGGCAGTCACTAAAAAGGTTTGTTCTCTGACCAACTGGACACACCAAACCCACTGAAAGACAGGAAAGGGAGAGAGAAAGAGTGTAAGCAAAACAAATCAAACTTGCAACACTGTTTACATGTTGTAGACACACACACACACAAACAAACAAACAAACGAACACACACACACACAAACAAACAAACAAACGAACACACACACACAAACGAACACACACAAACGAACAAACAAACAAACAAACAAACGAACACACACACACAAACAAACGAACACACACACAAACAAACAAACACACACACACACAAACAAACGAACACACACACACACAAACAAACGAACACACACACACACAAACAAACGAACACACACACACACACACACAAACGAACACACACAAACGAACACACACACACACACACACAAACGAACACACACACACACACACACACAAACGAACACACACACACACACACACACACACACACACACACACACAACAAACAAACAAACAAACAAACAAACGAACGAACACACACACACACACACACAAACGAACACACACACACACACACACAAACGAACACACACACACACACACACAAACGAACACACACACACACACACACACAAACGAACACACACAAACGAACACACACACACACACACGAACACACAAACGAACACACACACACACACACACACACACACACACACACACACACAAACGAACACACACACACACACACACAAACGAACACACACACACAAACAACACACAAACGAACACACACACGAACACACACACACACACACAACACACACACACACACACACACACACACACACACCACACACACACACACACGAACACACACACACACACACACACACACACACACACACACACACACACACACGAACGAACACACACACACACGAACGAACACACACACACACACACACACACACACACACACACACACACACACACACACACACACACACACAACTCATGTAGCCCCCTCATATTATCCCTCTCCGTTGTCGTTTTTAGAATCTAAAACAGCTAACGTAACATGAAACAAAAGCTGCAAATACATGATAAACATACATAAACATTCAAGAGAACGGTGTTGAAACTTACGTGCTAATGCAATCCCTGCTTGTCATGCATCTGAACGGGTCTTTGTTGCTCTCTTCTCCGCTGATTCTCACCACATCCTCCAAAACACGATCAAACGACACAAAAACTCTTCTCAAGTCGATGATCCATGATGGAGAGACTCAGATAAACTGATAAACACTCTGTGCAGCGCGTAAAAGCCGAGGGCGCACACACATCGCTCCGGGGTATTCTGTAAACATGCTTCGCAAATTATGCAAACGATCAAACACTGTACACGTCCTTGTGATTGGCTAACACTTCCATCCATCAAAACTTTGCTGGCTAGGCATTGGCTGGCTTCAAAGAGCCAAAATCTGACGTGCGCAGATTGACACCTCGGTAAACCAGTCAGAGACTCCCTGACTGTTCTGGGTTATAACAAACCCTGTGATTGGTGGAGAGAGACGAGGGAGGGCTGATTTTGCTCGGAAGAGACCATTCTTTGGGAAATACACGGCGTTTCAAGGCTGGTATACGATATTTCTTCGAAAATGGACGCTATCGATAACTGTAACTCGAATCGCTCATGTAAACAAAGGAGGATATTTCGTTTTTTCCCCTATTTTTTCGTTGTTTTGGATTAAAAAGTGGGATGCATTTTGAAGAGTGGACCCTTCCCTTGAAATGTATGCTAGTGTTTCTTGGAATAGTCCGAGCTGACTATACTATAGGCGATCAAAGTAAGTACTGCCGTTCACTTTGTACATGTTTAAATGGCCGGTCCTTCAGCGTTTATATATATTTATTTATTTTTTTGAGTGCATGATCTTTTTTTTTTTATTTTATTTTTTTTATTATTATTAAACATAACATTCACAGGGGAATCATTCAAAGCAAAAAAAGTACAAGTTTCAAGTTTCAAGTTTCAAGTTTCAAGTTTTATTTGTCACATACACGACTATACAGAGACTGTATAACCAGCAGTGAAATGAGAGTCGGGTCCGCTCCATGGACAGTGCAAATATTGAAAAAACAACACAAGGGAAGTAAACATAAGATAAGATGAATGAAAAATAAGATATAAAGAATAAAATATAAAATGTAAAAGAATGTGCATGACAGTAAGCTGTAGAATTAAATATTAATATGAGCATGACTGTACAGAGAGGAATGTGCAACAGGTTATACATGGTTGACATGAAGCAGCCAATCACAAAAAATAAAATAAATATAAAAATAAGATACGATTTACAAGATACAGAACGTGTTGTGTGCAAGTGTGCAAGTGTGCAAATGAGCAAATGACACTGACAGTTATGAGGTAGTTATGAGGTAGAGATTAATAATGAGTGTGTGATTAGTGATTTGAAGTAAGTCAGATGATGTTTTTAAGAGGCTGACTTTGAGTTCAGGAGCCTGATGGCCGTGGGGAAGAAACTCCTCCTGAGTCTCTCTGTTTTTGCCATCAGGCAGCGGAAGCGCTTACCAGATGGCAGCCTAGTGAAAAGACAGTTTCCAGGGTGGTTTGAATCTTTGATGATTTTGTCAGCTCTGCCTCTGCATCGTTTGATGTAGATGTCCTGCAGAGAGGGGAGAGCCGACCCAGAGATACGCTCAGCTAAGCGCACAACTCTCTGCAAGGCTTTGCAGTCTTGACTGGAGCTGTTTCCATACCACACTGAGATGCACTGAGACAAAACACTTTCTATGGTCCCTGCATAGAAAGTTTTCAGGATTGTTGGTGAGACCCTGAATTTTCTCAGCTGTCGCAGATGGTACAGTCTTTGCCTGGCTTTCTTGACCTGTGTTTGGATGTGTGTAGTCCAAGTCAGGTCCTCGGAGATGTTTACGCCGAGGTACTTGAAGCTGCTTACTCTCTCCACAGGGGTCCCACTGATCATAAGAGGAGTGTAGGGCAGCCGGTGTCTCTTTCTGAAGTCCACAATCAGCTCTTTGGTTTTGCTCACGTTCAGAGAGAGACAGTTGTCCTGGCACCATGATGTTAGTCTCTCCACCTCATCCAAGTATGCGGTCTCATCATTGTTGGAAATGAGGCCCAGAACCACAGTATCATCAGCAAATTTGATAATAGATGTGGATCTATGAGGGGACACACAGTCATGTGTGTAGAGAGAGTATAGCAGGGGACTCAGAACGCAGCCCTGCGGGGCTCCTACGTTCAGGGTGATGGAGTTTGAGGTGAACTGGCCTACCTTCACCACTTGAGGTCTGCCGGTGAGGAAGTCTTGGATCCAGTCGCAGAGTGAGGTGTTTAGGCCGAGGCCTGTGAGTTTATTAGTCAGCTTGATGGGGACTATGGTGTTGAAAGCTGAGCTATAGTCTATGAATAGCAGTCTTGCATAGTTCCCATTGCTGCTGTCAATGTGTGTGAGGGAGGAGTGGAGAATGTGAGAGATGGCATCATCAGTTGATCTATTGGAGCGATAGGCAAACTGAAGAGGGTCCAAAGTAACAGGGATGGAGGAGCTAATGTGGCTCTTAACAAGTCTCTCAAAAACCTTCATGACTATAGATGTGAGGGCCACTGGACGATAGTCATTCAGGCAAGAGGGTTTACTGTTCTTAGGCACAGGGATGATGATGGATTTTTTAAAGGAGGTGGGAACTACAGAGGTAGCAAGGGACTCATTGAAGATAGAAGTGAACAAACCAGCAAGCTGATCAGCGCATGATCTCAGAACCCGGCCTGTGATCCCGTCAGGTCCAGCCGCTTTCCTGATGTTCACTCTCTTTAGTGCCCTCCGAACCTCGTCCTCCGTCACGGTGATCACATGATTCTCGCTTCTCTGCCTGCTGCTTCCTGACGCGCTGCTCGGCAGAGCCGCGATGCCTCCGTTGCAATCAAAGCGGCCGTAGAAGGTGTTTAATTCTTCGGCCAGCGACGGATCTGCTCTCACCTGCGCGGAGGATTTGCTTCCAAAGGCACAGATGGTCCTTAGTCCCTGCCACATGCGTCGCGAGTCATTGAGCTGGAAATGAGACTCAATTCTCTCTTTGTAGCGATGTTTGGCGGCACTTACAGCTCGTCTGAGAGCATAACATGAAGCTTTATATTCGCGCATATTCCCAGACAAAAGAGCCTCGTTGTATGCGGCAGTGCGTTTGTTAACCGCTTCACGGATTGATCTGTCCATCCACGGTTTCTGATTGGGGAAAGTCCTTACAGTTATTGTTTCTGTAGCTTGTTCGGTAAGTGTGTTTACAAAGCTCACTGCTACCTCCGTGAACTCGCTGACGTCAGATGAGCTCGCCCTGAACATGTCCCAGTCGACGTCATCAAGAGCCGACTGCAGCATAGCTTCAGAGTGGGAGGACCAACGCGTCACTTCCCTCTTCACCGGGGGTTCCTGTGCGAGCCTTTGTTTGTATTCCGGTGTGAGGAAGATGGCGGCGTGGTCAGACTTACCAAAAGCAGGTAGAGAGCGGGCCTTGTAGGCGTTCTTAAACTGAGAATAGCAGTGATCCAGTGTATTCGGTCCTCTGGTTGGACAGGATACATGCTGGTGAAAGTTCGGCATGACCTGCCTGAGGTTGGCTTTGTTAAAATCCCCTGCGATGATAAAGGCAGCGTCAGGATGTTGGTTAATGTAGCCGCTGATCACATCGTGAAGTTTAGACAAAGCCAAGCTCGTGTCTGCCTGTGGAGGGATGTAAACGGCAGTAGCGATGACCGCGGAGAACTCGCGGGGTAAATAGAATGGGCGGCAAATAATGGATAGATGTTCCAGATGAGGCGAGCAGGATCGCGACAGAGAGGAGATATTCCTGGGGTCACACCATTTCTTGTTAGTCATGAAACACACACCACCACCCTTGGATTTACCAGCCTCCGCTGTTCTGTCCATCCGTAAAACAGAGAAGTTGTCAGACGGCGTTACAGCAGTGTCCGGAACCGAGGGCGTGAGCCATGTTTCAGTCAAACAGATGATGTTACAGTCCCTTATGTCCCGTTGGAAACTAATCCTGGCTCTAAGATCGTCCATCTTATTCTCGAAGGATTGGACATTAGCGAGCAAAAGGCTCGGTAAAGGAGGACTGTGAGCCCTTTTCCTCAATCTGTTCCGAATCCCAGCGCTTTTTCCACGGTGTTTTTTGTTCCGTCTCCTGTGTCCTTTGTTCTCCGCGTTCCGAAGAATCTCAAGAGGCCACGATGGATTCGGTGATAAAGTGTCCTGAACCAGGTTAGTGAGGCGGTTTCCGATGTCCAAGAGTGCACTTTTGTCATAGGTGATCAGTGCCGACGTTATGTGTGTAAAAATAGAAATCAAAAGTAAGTAAAAAAGTAAATAAAGGCATAGTCTTAGCGGAGCGGCCCGGACGGCAGCCGAACATAGCAGCGCCATCTTGGAAAGGAGATGGCGCTGCTATGGTACATAACCAGAATATACAAAACAGTAAATACCTAAACAATAATAACAAAAAAATAAATATAACTACAAAAACAAATAAATAATAGTTGCCATTAACATCTTTTGAAATAATTAAAGAAATAAATCATAAATTAATTAAAATAAACTATAATTAAAATGAAAATAAAATTATACATAAAATATCAACTTAAAAAAATACTCAGGAGGTAACCCTTACAACGAAGTCATTATTTTTTCCATCAATACGGTTGTTTTAGCAGCTTTCTTGTTAAGTGATGAGCATAGAGATTCATAAAATAATTTCAAATCAATACAAAAAATCCTAAAATTGGGCATACAATCAGTAACTTTACATTTGTGAAGATGAAATAGGCCACAGAGAGTTAACAGTTTTAACATATCATCCAGCTCCTTTGATCCTGATTCCCAAATCAAAAACAGTACATTAATTATTTCAAAACTAAAGAGTTTGTTGTAAGCTGAGAAAACAAGCCAAGACATTTCTTTCCATAAATCCTTTGCATAATCACATTCAAAAAATAAGTGTGATATTGTTTCCAAGTTAGAATTACAGAATGTGCATTGTGAAGAGAAGTCCAACTTAAATTTTGAGAGTAAAGAATTACAAGGATAGTACATATGAAGAATTTTATAGTGAAGTTCTTTCATCTTGTTAGGTAACAGAAATGTGTTAATACCGGCCCAAATTTTAATTGTAGAAAGAAAAGGGTAATTTAGTTTCCACTTATAAAATGCTTTAGGATGACAACTAAACTTCTTAATAAGGGTTTTTCTAATCCAGAAATTGTTACATTTAATATTACAAAGCTCCAGACCTCCAATCATTTTTTTTGGCATTTCACATTTTAAAGATATGTAACAATTTGCCCTAACCAAATGTAACAATTTGGGTGAAATGGAATTAATAACCCATTCATACACTCTAGGTGAGGTATCCACTTCAAAGAGTTCTGAAAATTCGGAATAGGAATAGAAGTTACCATCCTTTTTTAACAAGTCTAAAACAAAAATTACACCTTTGTCAAACCAGTTTTTAATAAAGACAGATTTTTTTCCACGGAGCACATTCTGATTATTCCATAGAATACATCTATGAGGGGAAAAATTGTGACAGAAGGCAAGCTTACAAGCGTCCAGAGCTTGCTTGTGAAAATTAGCGAGCTTAACTGGGAGTTTATTGCAACTAAAATCGCAAGTTAATAAAAAATTTAAACCTCCACATTTCTCAAAGATCAATTTAGGAATATAAAACCATAACAAATTAGAGTCAGCATTCAGGCAACGTTTAATCCAGCCAATTTTAAAAACTTGATTGAGAGTACTAAAGTCCAAAGCATTCACACCTCCCTCCAAAGTATTTCTAATCAGTGTCTTCCTTTTAACATATTCAGTTTTGTTTTTCCACAAAAATTTAAATAACATGGTGTCAATAGATGAACAGGTTTTTTGGTCAACATATAAAGATAAAGCTGGGTAAACAATCCTAGAAATACCTTCCGCTTTAGATATCAAAACACGACCATAAATAGATAAGTTTCTTTGTAACCAACAATTGAAAATATTCTTAGATTTTTGTATCCTTTGCGAAAAATTATCAACAATTCTATCAGTCGGAGATTTACTAATTAGAATACCTAAATATCTTACAGAATTTTTGACCTCAATACCTTCTATCTGATCTATGTCCAGACTGTGAACAGGCATAATTTCACTCTTATTTCGATTGACTGAGAGACCAGAAGCATTAGAAAATACATTCAAAGCATCCAAAATAACAGGAACCTGCTTCTCATCTTTTAAAAACAGACAGGTGTCATCTGCCAGTTGACTAATTAGAAAAGTATGTTCCGCTACTAGAATACCCTGAACATCTAAGCAGTGAGTAATAAAAATATTAAGAAACTCAGCGACCAATAAAAATAAAAAAGGTGATATGGGACACCCTTGTCTGATACCCCTACTAATCACAAACCGAGGAGAAACACCATTAACCAAAGACACATTGCTATTAATATTTTTGTAAAAAGTCTGTACTATTTTAATGAAAGAATGACCAAAACCAAACCTACGCAAAGATTCAAACATAAACTCGTGTTCGACCATATCAAAGGCCTTATAAAAGTCTAAAAATAAAATAACTGCTTTGTCGTTTATCAATTCCTTATAGTCTAAAATATCTAACACTAACCGTATATTATTTGCTATGTGCCTGCCTTTCATAAAGCCAGACTGGGAAACAGAAACAATTTCTTCTAAACATGGTTTCAGCCTGTTTGCATAAAGGGAAGCTAACAATTTATAATCTGAATTAAGTAAAGTAATCGGGCGCCAATTATCTAAATACAGGGAATCTTTGTTAGGTTTTGGAATTAAAGTAATTAGCCCCTGCTTCATGGACTCAGTCAATTCACCTTTCTGTACACAGTCTTTGAACACTTCTAAAACAAACTCTTTTATGTCTTGCCAAAAGGTCCTGTAGAATTCAAAAGGCAGTCCATCTGGACCTGGACTTTTATTAAGGGGGGATTTATGAATAATAACATCCAACTCTTCCAACGACAAATCCATCTCACAAGAAGACATATTATCATCACTTATAATGGGTGTGAATGCCTGAACCCTCTCAAAAAAGCTATCAGAAATTTGTGGGTTAAATGTAGAAGTATAAAGTTGTGAATAAAAACTGGAAACAAATTTAGAAACCCTGGTTTCATCTGTAACTAAACTACCTGCAATATATAGAGAAGATATTTTTTTTACTTTTCCTCTTCTCTTTTCTTTTTTTTTTTTTTTTTTTTTTTTCCTCTTCTCTTTTCTAAATTAAAAAAATATGTTGAATTTTTCTCCCCGAATTCTAGCCATTTCACCCTCGATCTAATAAACGCACCCTTAGCCTTTTCTTTATAAATGTTATCTAATTCTTCTTTTAGGTTGTGTAGTTTTACTTTATCATCTTCTTCTGTTTGTTGTTTTCCTAGAATTTGATTCATTTCATTTAATATAGAGGTATACCTTAAAGATTTTGCCTTTGCCAACTGTTTACTAAATCGAATAGAGAATTTTCTACACTCATATTTGAACAACTCCCAATTAGAAGATATTGAAACTGATGGTTTTCCTTTAAATTCTTCAATAATTTTCTTAATACCTGAACAATAAGAGGAAAGTCCTAATAAAGAACAATTTAGTTTCCAGTATCCAGGATTTCTATGAGAACCAGCACCAGAATCAGATAAAATAAGATCGATAAAAGCATGATCTGTGAGAGGAGCAGGACAGATATCACTGGATTTAATAAAAGGAGACATAAAATCAGATATAAGCCAATAATCTATACGCGATTTTCTTAAGAGATCTGCACTAAACCAAGAATATGAACAAGCATCAGCATGCATAAACCTGTAGGCATCCAATAGAGAAAGGAAGTTACAAAAATCATTAATAATGGTATTACATCTGCGTGATTCTGGTTTTGAAGGAAATCTATCCATACATAAGTCGGGAGCTTCGTTAAAATCTCCTCCAACTATTACTGCAGCAGAAGGATATTTACTTTTTAAATCAAAGATTTTAGAAGAAAGATCATGAAAAAAACTGCTGTTTTGCGTATGATTGTTAAAACCATAAACATTGGCCAAGATAAACAAGAAATCTCCCAAAAGAATAACAACAATAATACATCTGCCCTCAGAAGAAGAAAAGGACTGAAGAATAGAGCCACTAAAATTACGATCAAACAAAATCAGAACTCCAGCGGAGTGGTTAGTACCATGACAGAATAAAATATTACCTCCCCATTGATTGCGCCAAAAAGTTTCATCTTTGAAAGAAGAATGTGTTTCTTGAAGAAAATAAATCTCTCTTTTCTGTGACATACAAAATAAAAATAAAGCCTTGCGTTTAGATAAATCACGAATCCCCCGTACATTAAGAGAAAAACAAGAAAGTTTAACTGACATACGAACAATAAGAGAACAAGAGAAAAACTTTTAACTGCTACAGTAATAACAAAGAATATATAAAATGTAATACAATAAAGTGCAAAACTTGAAACTTATTCAAACCCCTCTTTAACAGCGTAAACAAATTGTAAACGGCCTCCGCTTAACGTTACCTTAACATATTACAACAATACTGCGTATTTACCAACTTCTTGTCAGTTTCCGTACTTTGCCAGTTAACATTTCCGCAGTGAAAATGGCAATAACCATAACTGGCATAACAGCACTTAACCTCTAATGTCCATTAGAAGTTAGATATCGTCCGCACAAATCTTCTTTCCATCAACAATAGCAAATGGACCCTTGAAACCAGCACGACGACCCTCTTTTCGGGCTTTCTCCACCAACGGCCACAGTTTATTCCGGGCTTCCTTCGTTCTCTGCGTCAGGTCCTCTGTTATCCTAATTTTTTTCTGTTTGAGCACTTCTGATTTTTTTGCGTCAGCCAAGACACGATCACGGTGAGACCGCGAGAGGAACTGTACAATTATCGTGCGAGGACGCACATTACCCAATTTAGGGCCAAGCCTGTGCGCAACATCAATCGAAGTTTGCAGAACATCCGCTAAGCTTGGGGACACCTGAAGAAAAATGTCCATTATGACCATTTTGACATTCTCCCCATCGACCTCCGAACACCTGCGATCCTTAAATTCCATCGTCTCTTATAGGCGTCCAGCTCATCCACTTTATCCCATAGGCGTTTGTTTTCTGCAGCCAAAGTAGACATCTGAGAATCCAGTTTATCAGATTTAGCAGCTGTATCCTCTGACGCTTTAGCAACAACGTCGACCCTTGCAGCAAGATCAGAGATAAGGATGGAATTGGACGCGACAGATTTCTCGATCTCCAAAAGTTTCTCCATAAAGTCATCCTGCTTCTTACCCAGTCTCTCTATTGCTTCAAGCAGGACCGCATTTGAAGGATCTGCGGTTGGGGCCGCATTTTCGGCAAAGGGCTTGCTCCGGGAGACTCGGGAAAACACGTGTCCAGTGAGTCCACAACATTAGCAGATTTGGCATAAGTATGCATACGTTTAACACTCTCAGATCTCGAGCTGTCATCCACCTCCATTATGACGCCACACAGCAATTCTAGGATCCAAACACGTGCTGTAGCCTCTCCAGTGAGTAGTCGTTGCTGAAAAGAGGAAAAAGCTCTCAAAAATATACAAACTCACTAATCGCAGTATGTTAAATATATGGAGAGCATAAAATGTATAAACTCAACGCATGAAAACAAATTACGCTTTCAGGGGGAAAGAGAAATCAAGTTTTGCACAAAATACAAGTAAGAGCAAAGAAAAACGCGACCTACACCGACGCCATCTTGAAGCGCCCCCTCCTTCAGCGTTTATGTTAACCCTTTCCTCTCTGGTGTATTGATTTCAAAAACAAGCTCAGAACATCAATCTTGAGTGTTTTAGCTTTCAAATGCTATATAGTTTATGATAGTTGATTGAATATTGTTCTAAAACAAAGGTAATTAAAAGCGCAGACACGCCCAGACACGCCCTTCCGGCCCGCCCGCGGTGCGGGTTAACAGGTTAAGACAGCAAATCAGTTCATGTTCTTCTCATATGGCTATTGTTTAAGCTAGTGTAAGTTAGTTAGTGTAAGTAGGAAATATATATATATATATATAAAATTTATAAACATGAATAAATATACATGTAAATATTTAAATGTACACACATGTGTGTGTATTTATATATTGTCACGGGGTGAGGAAGAAATATATATATATAAACATGAATACACATGTTAATATTTAAATGTACACGTGTGTATTTATATATACATATAAATATTCACAGTACACACATTATATAAACTAAATTTTAGATTTCCACTTTTTATCCCCCACTATTTTTTGTTATGCAAATTTAAAGTCCTCATCTTATACACATACAGAGGAAGAGAAATATTTTGATATTTTTTTGAAGTTATATTTATAAAATATTGCTTTAAAATAGGTTTCTCAATGCCACATAATAAGCACTTTGTAACTGACAAAATATAGCTACTGTAAACACCTGGCAAATAAATGTTGTAATAAAACTTGCTTTAAAAAAAAGCATAAATCAATGAAGATCCTAACATAAATAAATGTAAAGAGAGTGTGTAGTTAAGGTTAATACTCATTTTGTATACTTACTCTATCCCTTTGATTGCAGCATTATTCTTTCCAGTGAAGAGGGCTTCATTAGCCTCTCTCTCTCCTGGATGAGAACACGGTTCATCAGTCCCTGTAACATCAACATTACTGATCATTCCTGATCAATCTAGCAATGCTACAATGACAAGCTGAGGCACTTATTAACAGTATTTTGCCATGTATCCAACACATTTCTCTCAAAATATCAGCACTGGTAAAAGAAAAATAAATTGCTTTAATTCCTTTAAGTTTTGTAACTTTATCTCATTAAATTACTAAACGAACCGTCTGTTCAAGGAAAGCAGCGTTAACAAGCTGATGTACTGCATTGGTTAAACATCTTTTAACAGCAATTCACAAAATCGTATTATCTGTTTACATTGTTTGAACCTTCAACAAGTAAGCCGTTCACTTTGTATGATTTTAAACAAGTACAATTTAACCACAATTAACGTTTTTCCTTGAGGTACTTACACTTGAAAACAGCCGCGTCGCCGCCTTCCGCCATTTTCGAATATGACGCCTCCTCTCCCGCGGCATCATGGGATAGTAAAGTGTTCATCGTATGCCTACTACAGAATTCGGGCGGAAGTAGTAGGTCATCCGGGTATTCTCGCCTACTGTTTTTCGAATACTATGAATTCGGACATACTACTCGCCTCGCATACTGTTTTTCACATACTATATAGTAGGGAAGTATGCGATTTCGGACGCACCCTTATAGAAATGTGTAGAAAATGTGCTCGACAGTTTATGACAACTAGATCAATTTAGCATTTAATGACTTATACGATGACCTAATGACTAGATGTTTTGAGGGGAAAGACTATAGCACAGAGAACTATATAATACATTTTGAGCAACATGACAATAGCAACTGATAATGTAATGCAGACAAATGTAAATCAAATCAAATCAAATCACTTTTATTGTCACATCATCACAGCACATGTGCCTTGATGAGTGAAATTCTACAGTGTAGAATTCTACAGTGTGAAATTCTACAATGTAACAGTACACACAGTGTATTGTTAGACATACTTACAGTTATCAATACACATTATTCACAATATGTACACATTCTACATCATGTACACATATATACATACACAGTAATGTGCAACGGTGCAGTAGATTGTACATAAGCTGGATACGCAAATATCATGTATGTGCATTGGATGGCATCCAGTAGTAGCAGATAGATTGTTGTATTAGTGCAGTGTGTACATGTAGTCCAGTTTGAACTGTGGAGTTAAAGTGCAGTGCGTGGCATATCGTAAAGTGGGAGTGTGTTGTAAGGTGTATTAGTTCTGACTGTTCATTAGCCTGATAGCCTGAGGGAAAAAGCTACCCCCTCAGTCGGCTAGTGCAGGATCGGATGCTGCGGAGACGTCTTCCTGAGGGTAGCAGAGAGAACAGTCTGTGGGACGGGTGGCTGGAGTCATTGGTGATCCTCCGGGCTTTCCTTATACACCACCTGGTGTAGATGTCCTGGAGGGAGGGAAGCTCACCTCCAACAATGTGGCAGGCAGTTCGCACGACCCTTTGCAGAGCTTTGCGGTTGCCAGCGATGCTGTTTCCAAACCAGGCGGTGATGCAGCCGGTCAGGATGCTCTCCACAGTGCAGGTGTAGAAGGATCTGAGGATGCTGGGGCTCGTTCCAAACTTCCTCAGCCGTCTCAGGAAGAAGAGGCGCTGATGTGCCTTCTTCAGCACTGCGTCTGTGTGAGCAGACCATGTGAGATTCTCAGTGATGTGAACGCCGAGGAACTTAAAGCTGTTTACCCGCTCCACAGGTGTCTTGTTGATGGAGATGGGTGTGTGTTCTCTGCTCTGTCTCCTGAAATCCACCACCAGCTCCTTGGTCTTGTCGATGTTGAGTGAGAGGTGGTTCTCCTGACACCATTTAGTCAGGGTACTCACCTCCGCTCTGTAGGCCGTCTCATCGTTGTCAGTGATCAGGCCTATCACCGTTGTGTCGTCAGCGAATTTGACGATGACGTTGGAGCTGTGTGTGGCTGCACAGTCATGTGTGTACAGGGAGTACAGGAGTGGGCTGAGAACACAGGCCTGCGGAGCACCAGTGTTGAGGGTCAGCGGAGATGAAGTGTTGTTGCCCATTCTGACCACCTGACTTCTGCCTGTCAGAGAGTCCAGGATCCAGCTGCACAGAGATCTGTTTAGTCCTAGAGCCTGGAGCTTCGCAACCAGTGTGGCAGGCACTATGGTATTGAATGCGGAGCTGTAGTCCACCACAAACAGCATATTCACATAGGCGTTCTTGTTTTCCAGGTGAGAGAGTGCAGTATGCAGGGTGAAGGCAATAGCAGCGTCTGTGGAACGGTTGCTGCGATATGCAAATTGCAGCGGATCCAGTGAGGCAGGCAGCACAGAGCAGATGTGGTCTCTGATGAGTTTCTCAAAACACTTGCTGAAGATGGGTGTCAGAGCAACGGGCCTCCAGTCATTCAAGCATGTGAATTTATTTTTCTTTGGAATGGGCACAATGGTGGATTTTTTGAAGCATAAGGGAACCACAGACAGAGAGAGGGAGAGGTTGAAAATGTCTGTGAAAACCCCGGCTAGCTGGAATGCACATGCTCAGAGCACACGGCCTGGGATGCCATCAGGACCCACAGCCTTGTGGATATTCACCCGTTTGAAGGATCGGGTTACATCAGCGACAGAAATGGAGATTGCACTCACCTCCTCTGCAGCAGCCGCGGGAGCGCTCTCTGTGTGGGCGGTGTTGTGAGCCTCGAAACGAGCATAAAAAAGATTAAGCTTGTCCGGTAGAGAGGCGGCAATGTTCACTGTAGCTGGTTTATTCAACGGATAGTGAGAGCAGCTGAGAAGATCGTTGGTGTCTCTCTCCCCTCCCTCCAGGACATCTACAGCACCCATCTCACCCGCAAAGCCCTCAGCATTGCAGGTGATCCCACCCACCCGACACACAGCTTCTTCAGTCCTGCCCAGAGGAGACTGCGGACCCACCAGGTCCAACAGACTGAAGGACAGCTTCATCCACCTGTCAGAAGCTGAACCCCTCCCGTCCTTGCCCCCCCCCCCTCTTTTACCCCACCAACCTGAACTCTGACACTAACCCCCCCCCAGCTCCCACACCCCCAGGACCTTCCACCCCCCTCACCCCTTACAAACTGACCCGCACCAGTCAATGTCCTTATTTGTATATCTGTATAGTTTGTATGTACATATGGTTAAACTGTATTTATCTGTATTTGAACGTCTACTGTCAGTGTTTAATGTTAACTGTATGCACCAAGGGTCTGAGAGTAACGCAATTTCAATGCTCTGTATGTATGTACTGTACATGTGGAAGCAGTGGCGTGCACAGGGGGGGATGGGGGGGGGCTCAAGCCCCTGCCCTTTTTGTCTAAAAGTGTAAAGTGCCCCTCTCTTCTCATAGTAAATTATAATTATTTTTATTATTATTATAAATGTCATTATTATAAATACCAATACGCTTCTATACCATTTGTCACTAACAATAATAATAAACACAAAATAAAATATTTTGATTTTGGCGGACATATTAGCGGAGGTGGAGCGGTAGGTGGAGTTTCCTTTACAGCGCTATGCAGCATCTTAGCCGCGGTCTTCAAAACACGAGCAGCAGACAGGTAACGCGGAAAATGGACATTTATCCTACCATAATGCTGTTGTAAACTTAGCGAATGCGGCAGCATGCGAGTTATGCTTAATTATAATATAAGCATCACTCGATTGCTGCCACATTTCTGACACTGACGTTTCATTTGTTTTATCTGAGGCCATTAAACGGCGCTAGAATGGTTTAGCATGTTCTCATGTCATTAGCTCTAACTCTAACGTGCAAGACATTTGTATATTTGATTTAGTGATAGCTAGCAGCATTTTCATCCATGTAATACAAACATAACATTTACAATATCAACAAAACTAAACATGAAATCAACATGATTAACTTCTTGATTCACTGTTTTGTTTAAAAGAAAATGTTTAGTAATATTATCATCATCTCCTTATTTTTGTTTGATGTGTGCATTCTATTTATATCAACAACTTCAATAGAATGCCAAGGAAAGAAAGGATCAAAAGAAAAAAACCCAAGGAACTCTCTGATGCAGCCAAAGGTAGCATCCCTCTCACAAGTTGGCTGAGGAGAGAGAATAAAGATGAAGGTAGTGTTTAATTTTATGTTTAAGCTAATAAGCTATTATACGTATATTACAGTCCATAAAATACTTAATGAGAAGTTTTTGTTAAAGGAATAACTCACCCAAATTGATAATTCTGTAATCATTTACTCATCTATATGTAGTTTCAAATCTGTATGACTTTCTTCTGTGGAATATTTACAAGATTTGTTTTGTCCATACATTGAAAGTGAGTGGGAAACAAAATCGAGTCCGCATTTCCATTAAATATATGGGCAAAATTATTATGTAATTAAATTCTATGTTCCACAGAATAAATAATGCTCATTGCAGGGCAAACTATCCCTTTAATATAAAAATAATGTAATGAAATTTGTTTTTCATAGAGAGTTGCAGTTCAGATAAGGAGAGTATTGAAGAGATTCAAGGGAAAGCAGTTGAGACAAGTGAGAAAGATGAAGGAGAGGTTAGAGCCAACGAGGAAGAAAGTGAGATAAATGAGGAATTGCAAGGAGACATTAGGCCCAGTGAGGAAGAGAAAGAGATGAAAAGGGAGGTACAAGGAGAGATGATTCAAGAAAAGAATAGAGAGATAACAGAGGAAGGAGCTGCAGAGGCAGATATTGAATACCAGGTTCAGGGTACAAATGAACAAGACAATTACCCATCCTTGATGGCCTTACAGTTTCCAACAGACCCAGCTCATGTTGAACAGCTTAAAATAAAGCTTAATAGCAACTATATACAGTTCTGCTGCTCTCTTGGGCCATGTCAACCAGTAGCTGGCTTTCCAAAAAATCCACAAGGACGGTCTTTTCAGAGCCAGTGGTATGCTGGTAACAACTGGCTGGAGTATTCGGTGGAAAAAGATGCCATGTACTGCTTTAGTTGTCGTCTCTTCTTGACAGAAGACACGTTTAAAGCTAGGACTGCGTGGAGAACAACTGGAGGAAGGCTGTTGAAAAGATCCATGAGCATGCAACCACTGAAGCCCATATGATCAGTATGGTGAGGTGGGCCAACTATAGAAAGGGGCCTTTAGTTGAAGCATTTAAAGCTCAGGCTGCAGAATGTGAGTTACAAATTGAAAAAGAAAGACAGAAGAACAGAGAAATCCTGTTTCGCTTAATAGACATAACAGTATATTTGGCAAGACAAGGACTGGCATTTAGGGGACATGATGAAAGCAGCACCAGTTCTAACAGAGGAAACTTCCTTGAGCTTGTGCACCTATTAGCGGAATATGACAGTGTCCTCAGAATGCATCTTGAGTGTATACAGATCACTCAGTCCCAAAAGAAGAAGCCACAGGTGACACTTTTATCCAACAGGACTCAGAATGACCTAATACGATCTCTTGGAACACAAGTGAGGAATGTCATTCTGAAAGAGATTAAAGAGGCCAAGATATTTTCAATTCTTCTGGATGAAACTACCGATGTGTCACACTCAGAGCAAGTTTCCTTTGTGGTATGGTTTGTCCATGACATGCAAATAAAGGAGCGTTTCATCCAAGTGTGTCAGGTTAAATCAACAACTGGCCAAGACTTGGAGGAAGTAGTAATGGCCCTTCTTTCAGAAAATGGGTTGAATGTTGAAAATATCCGGGCTACGATGGTGCAGCCAACATGAGTGCTAGTTACAAGGGACTGCAGGCTAGAATTCAGAGGCAAAATAAAAAAGCACTCTTTGTGCACTGCCACGCACACTGTTTAAACTTGGTGTTAGTGGAGACTGCGAAATCAAGTTCTCATTTTGTGCGTTTTTTTAATTTGGCAGAGAGGCTCTACACTTTCCTGTCTTCTTCTAGCAAGCGTCATGCTGCATTCATAGAAATGCAAAAGTTGTTGTATGCTGGAGAGAAAACCTGGGAATTAAAACAGCTGAGTGACACACGCTGGGCCTGTCGAGAAAATGCCTTAAAAGCACTGCAGAAAGTCTTTTCTGCAGTTATGCAGCTGTTGAAAAAAATCGCAGACAGCAGTCCACCTGATCCAGCTGCAGGTGATGCTCTAATGTTGTTTCGCAGCATAAATTTTGAGTTTATGCTTTGTTTGGAGGTGGCCACCCCAGTGTTTCAGGAGACTGCTGTTGCATCAGCTGCTCTTCAGCGTAAAGATGTGGATCTAGCAGTGTCATACACACTGGTGGAAGGAGTGCTAAAAAGGCTTCAAGAACTGAGGACAGAAAGTGAATTCAAGGTTGTCTTTGAAAAAGCAAAGGAGCGGGCTGAGGCTGCTGGAATTGAGTTTCCTGACAAAGTACCTGGTGAGTCAAGACCCAGAAAAATACCTGCAAGGTATAAGTACAGTTCCAAGTCAACAGGAGAAGACCATCACCCTGAGAATTTGGAGGAGTTCTACCGAACATTTACTACACATTTTTGGATACCATTACTCAAGAGATGCTCAGACGATTCAAAGGAAAGGATAATAGTTCAACTGGCATTATCCTCAAAGGCTTACACAGTTTCATTTTCAATCCGATCAAGTGTTTACATGTCCTCTCGTTCAGATTACAAAAGGAATAAACCACCCCTTACGATCCGATCGAAATTTTAATCCGATCTGGCCAATTCAATCCGATTGACGTGTTTACATGTGACTTTTTTATTCCGATTGTGCTTCTAGTCCTATTACGATTCGATTAGTGTCCATGTAAACACAGCTACTGATAGCCTCGATGTCCGTTTCCCATCCATGATCAGATTCAGTCTGACTGCAGCAGTGAGGGAGGTGATGGACAGCAGAGACAGTGAAGGTGGACACGGTGGTCAGCTGCTTCATCAGAATAAAGCTGCAGAACTGGCTCAGCTGTGTTGAGATGGCAGTAGGATGTGGGTTCACTGCATGTAAATACTTGATTATTAGAACAATATGTTTGAATAAAGCTTTGTTTCATGTGTTGTTGACTTGTTTATTTATTGTCATGGTTACTTTTATTTACATTTTACTCATTTGTTCATGTTTCCTGTTGTCGTCGTCAGTAAATAAAATATAATTGTTTCATTAACATACAGGTGCATCTCAATAAATTAGAATGTCGTGGAAAAGTTCATTTATTTCAGTAATTCAACTCAAATTGTGAAACTCGTGTATTAATGCATCCACTTGATTGGCTCTATCTCTCTCTCCTCTCCACCTGTAGCTGGTGTGTGGTAAGTACATTGGTGGTGGTTGAGGAGAGACCCCCCACATCATTGTAAAGCGCTTTGGGTGTATAGCAATACACAATTAAAGCGCTATATAAATGATTCATTCATTCATTCATTCATTAAATAAATTCCCTAAACCAATCTAATAATTTTTTCTTTTATTTAAGAATTCAATGTCGATGAAAAGGGCCGTTGTTCTTCAGGGCCTTCCACATTACCTCAGCGAGGATCCGTCAGATTTCTTCAAGTCAGCAGAGGTAGACTTGCATGTTAATATTATACCTTTGCTTAAAATAATGTTCTGTATATGTTTAATCAGGACCCTGTCTGTGAAATCTATTATAGTTTCATAATCTAATTGAGATAAATGCCAAAGTTAAATTTTAGCTGTTAATTTCACTGTGATTTCAGTCTTTTGACATGGCCTTGGTCAGTATTAAAGATATCAAGGTTATATTTTCATAGAATCCTCTTACATTATGTAGGATGATTTAATGTAGAAAACGGTGAAATACAAACAAGACTTAAGCATTTTGCAAGCAGGGTCTCAGAATTAAGATACTTTCACTACAAACATTTCTGCTAAAAATTGGGTTATACACTTTCAATAAAATAACTGACATATTTTGATAATACACTTACTGTAGGAAACCGACATTGAAGACCATGTGATGGCAGGAATGGATGTGGGCATTCTCATAATGCCTGATGTAGATGATGCCTTTGACTACTACGTGGTGCTGGAGGAACAGATTGTCCTGAGAGATGCCATAGACCTCCCTCGTGCTGTGGCTCTACTAGTCGGGCTGATGTTTGCGCTTAATATTGATTATCCCAAAAAACTACGCTACACCTTTGAGGCCATTCAAAAGATTTTCATTGACCTTGGAGGTGATCAGTGTTCTGTGAAGGTGCATGGACTGAAAAATAGACTCCTTCACAAAACTGTGTAGTGTCCTAACTGAAAGGTATATGATGTTGTTCATGATTTAGCTTGGTGAATATCTGGTTGTTTTAAAACGAAGAATGTTCAATTAATTTTTTCTTGACGTGGTACTTTATGCAGTGCCAATTTATGTAACTCAGTATAAAAATACCTTGTTTGATTTTAGACACTTGTTTTCTGTTTATACAGTATTATTGTTAATGTACATTACTGTATGCTTTATACAGTATCGTTCATGCAGAATATTACTCTGTATTTTATGCTGTTTTGTTTAAGCAGTACATCACTGTATGCTTAAATTATCAGTTAATGAACTGGTTTTAGTGGAAAAATACAACCCCAAATCAGAAAGTTGGGACAGTATGGAAAATGCAAATAAAAAAAGAAAGTAGTGATTTCTAAATTTACTTTGACTTGTATTTCATTGCAGACAATATGAACACAAAATATTTCATGTTTTGTCTGGTCAGCTTCATGTCATTTGTAAATATACATCCTTTCCTGTCATTCAGACCTGCAACACATTCCAAAAAAAGTTGGGACAGGAGCAATTTAGGGCTAGTAATGAGGTAAATTGGTTAAATAAAGATGTGATTTGAAACAGTTGATGTCAACAGGTGATTGTAATTATGATTTGGTACAAAAGCAGCATCCAAGAAAGGTCTAGTCCTTTAGGAGCAAAGATGGGCCGAGGATCGCCAGTTTGCCAACAAATACGTGAGAAAATTATTGAAATGTTTAAAAACAATGTTCCTCAAAGAAAGATAGGAAGAGATTTGGATATTTCACCTCCAACAGTGCATAACATAATTAAAAGATTCAAGGAATCTGGAGGAATTTCAGTGCGTAAAGGACAAGGGCGCAAGCCTAAGCTGAACAACCGTGATCTCCGATCCCTCAGGCGGCACTGCATCAAGAATCGTCATTCATCTATAAGCGCTATCACCACATGGGCTCAGGACTACTTTGGCAAACCTTTGTCAAGTACCACAATACGTATTTACATCCACAAATGCCAGTTAAAACTGTACTGTGCCAAAAGGACGCCCTATGTTAACAGTGTCCAGAAGCGCCGTCGACTTCTCTGGGCTCTGAGGCATCTGGGATGGACCATCACACAGTGGAAACGTCTACTGTGGTCAGATGAATCAGTATTTCAGGTATTTTTTGGGAGGAATGGACGCCGTGTGCTCCGGACCAAAGAAGAAAAGGATCATCCAGACTGTTACCAGCAACAAGTCCAAAAGCCAGGGTCTGTCATTGTATGGGGTTGTGTCAGTGCCCTTGGCAAAGGTAACTTGCACTTCTGTGATGGCACCATTAATGCTGAAAAGTACATAGAGATTTTGGAGCACAATATGCTGCCTTCAAGAAGACATCTTTTCCAGGGACGTCCATGCATATTTCAACAAGACAATGCAAAACTACATTCTGCACACATTACGAAAGTCCTGGCTGCGGAGGAAGAGGGTTCGGGTACTTGACTGGCCTGCCTGCAGTCCCGACCTGTCTCCAATAGAGAATGTGTGGTGCATTTTGAAGCGCAAAATGTGACAACGAAGACCCCGTACTGTTGCCCACCTTAAGACTTGTTTGCAGGAAGAATGGGACAAAATTACACCTGAAACACGTCATCACTTGGTGTCGTCAGTCCCTAAACGTCTTTTAAGTGTTGTGAAAAGGAATGGCAACATTACAAAGTGGCAAATGCTTTACTGTCCCAACTTTTTTTGGAATGTGTTGCAGGTCTGAATGACAGGAAAGGATGTATATTTACAAATGACATGAAGTTGACCAGAGAAAACATGAAATATTTTGTGTTCATATTGTCTGCAATGAAATACAAGTCATAGTAAATTTAGAAATCACTACTTTCTCTTTTTATTTGCGTTTTCCATACTGTCCCAACTTTTTCTGATTTGGGGTTGTAAAATCCAGATGATTTATCCTCAGTTAAGACAACTTGTCATTTTAAATTTGTTAAACTGATATTGTTCATTGCACATTAGTCTATTCAGCTTTATTCTTAGTTAAGGCAACTTCACAATTTAAGTTAACAAAATTTAAATGATGTTTATTGCACTTGTTTTTATAAGTCCTGTCAACTTTATCATCAGTTAAGACAACTTCACAATTTAAGTTCACAAAACTTAACATTTTAAGGCAGCACAAAAACTTACTTTTTTAAGTTGAAACAACTAAAAAATGTTTTACAGTGACGGGGCATCCACATTCTTCAATGTCACCCTCAGTGAGGAAGAGCAGATGCTACCTTTAGGAGCTAACGTTTTTTTTTAAACATAAAAGCCTAAAATGCCAATATATTACTATATTTTGCTTCTTTTTTTATGCAGAAAGCATGTAATGTCTTTGGTTTTGTTACTTTTAGTTATTTATGTGTTATTTATTTTTGTTTATTATTAAAAAACAAGAAAACATAATTTCCTGTGTTAAAATGAAAACGTGAAATATTTTATAGCATACTTCAATAAATAAAGAAGATTCAATATACAAAAATATTTTATTTTGATTATTTTTTTAAATAAATTAGTACTATAGTTCATATTTTCTGATTTTCATAGTATGTGTATGAATTCCGGTAATTTTACCATTAAGTGACATATCAACCATTTGGTAGAGGCCTATATTTTAAAAATTATGGGGTGTGTTGAAAAAGAATACATAAGCAGATAAGAAATAAGAAATGCAAAAAAAAAAAAATCAATTGCCTTTTTTTTGGTGGGGCAGCTAAAGGGTTAAAAAATGATCACAATGATTTTATTGAACCGAAAAACACTGATTTACCTTTAACTGTTATGCCTAATACTTAAGAGATTTACATAGTTGCGTAAAGCTACATACAGAAATGTTTATGAATGAATGAATGAATGAAACATTTATATAACGCTTTATTGTGTATTGCTATACACCCAAAGCACTTTACAATCATATAGGGGGTCTCTCCTCAACCACCACCAGTGTGCAGCATCCACTTGGATGATTTATAAGAAATATACCTGCTCGAGGGGCATCAGATATAATAACTGTCTCACTGTTATTCTTATTCAGGACTCAAATTGGCACCTGCTAGCTGCTACACTGTTTCTCCAGCCTCTGGGCTCCCTATCATTTCACTGTATTTTAAAGCAAAATGTTGTTGTGTGGTCAAGGGTTACTTGGCTTGACATTTTTAAAAAAAAGGGGTACTTAAGCTAAAAAAAAGTTTGAGAACCACTGACCTAGATTATGTGATTAGTTCTTTCATTGTCTGGTGTTAGTCTAAATTAGTTGTACAATGTGGATACTTGTGATTCTCCTGTGTTACCTGCATTTTCCCTGTGGATTATATTTGTCACAAATCATGTCTGTGGTCTTCCATCCGCTTGACACCAGAGGTCGCCCTCCCATTGTGCATTAACAATATTATAGTGTTTTACTTGGACTCCTAGTCATAGAGCAATTCCTTGCAACCACAGTACGTGACAATTTAAGTGTAATCTTAGTTTTCTTATTCATGCTTGGGATTTATTTAATTACTTGGACATGTTCTTTCTGAAAGTATTAAAATGTATTGTGTTGAAAGCTCATTTTAAAATAAAGTGTATGCTGTGTACAGATGGCTATTATTGTGACACACCGATCTATATATAATGATGCATATATAATATTCTCTATTATAGATCAGTGGTTGCACACAATGCATGACAGTGAGTTAATAAGATGCTACGCATTAGATGGTGCAGGGATAACGATCTTATTAGAGACATGCTAACATCTTCGACACCGCGCAGAAATGCCATAGCACCAGAAATGGACGTAATCACTACATTAACTACATTAACATATTTGGCAACTGGAAAAATGCAACTATGCAGCAGCGATGATTTGGGTCTGTTACAGCACTTTCAGAACCTTATTGTGTCGCTGTTCATTTCCTATAAAATACGTTAAGTATGACAGCATGGTAAATAAAAAATAAAGAATATAATGTGTGTGTGTGTGCAAGAGAAAGATAGAGAGAGAGAGAAAATGGTAAAACAGGAAAAATTACACCTGTAATTTCAAAGTGAAGGCTTGTAATAAACCCTACTCTTAAAAGCACTCTTTTATTTCCTTCTTGGACAACCAACCAATCACAGTCTTCAAAAGACTGTATCTTACCTAGCAACAGGGTTAGCCCCGCCTCCTCACTAAGATAAACGTTTCTGTCTTTTCTTCACTCAGAGTTGCTCTCAGATTGGTCCTGAATCACTTTTAAGCTAAGAATCCTAGTTAGACATTATTAAGCTAAATTAGGAGCTCTCTGAGAGGATTCTTAGGATCTTTAGGAATACAGGCCCAGATGTTGGTTCAGCACTCTCAGAGAAAAACAGTTTGAGACTCATCTGTGCTGCAGGTATCTGGTCACTAACAATAAACATATAAATGCATAAATCAGTGAGCTGTGTGCTTCACATGCTTTCAGGCTGGTTATCTGGTGGATGCTGAATGGCTGGTGCTACACACTTCACAAGAGTGTTGATGATTTGCTGTTAAAGTAGATAATTTTATTGTGTGATGTGATCAGTGGCACATCTTTCGTAGCACATTAAGACAGATGATTACTTTGTGAAGATTTTCTAAGAAATGTATGGCTGTAGCATGCCTCTCGTGGTTTCTCTAAATCAACTGAAAGCAATGAAAGTATTTTTTTACTTTATTTGCTGGGATATCTAGCATGTTTTAATATTGCTGATCGTAATAAATATATGGATTTCTATGTGAAAAGTTATGATGTAGTGTTGTTTTCTGATGTATTTTGTTTCTTACATCTATTTGTTGAAGTATAATAATTATAGTCTTTGTGTTGATGAGACTGGTTTTAATTAGCATGGGCTGACAAACTGCATATTTGTTTTATTTAACACTCTTTGTTTCTCTCTAGAGTTGTGCCTGTCCAGTTCAACTGATCACTTTTTTCCCTTTCTCCATTTATTTTTGTTTTGTGAAATAAACAGATTATGGTTTTGTGAATATTATATTTTTGTTGTGTTGCCCATGACTCATCATCTGTATTTTTCTGTTGATTCTTTTGGTGTTCTAGCTAGGCCTTTACTTATAGCCTTGCTCATTGTGATTTGAGTAGAGGTGGATATTCACTCCCATTTGTGTGTTTGAGTTGACTTAGTGTGGTGTACAAGAAGACTGCAATTTCTTTTGGGTTTATTGTATTATTTTGGAAGTGTTATATTACCCTCTAAATTTAAACTTCTATCTTTTACGACCTGATGGCGCCGCACATGGCTGCTTCGGTTTGTTGCTCATTGGTACTTTTTCTGTTTTTGTTTGTTTGTCCTGTCTTAAGCAACGATTTTCCGATCAGCTTCAGTAGAAACGAACTCTTGGACATAAGAAATAGCACACCAGATAACCTTTTGCTGACTTTGAACATTCAGACGTTTTAATCGACATTTTAGTCGGAGGAGCTGCGTTCCTATACAAGCGCTCCAGGCGACGCAAGCGAGGGAAGCGCGCTGGTGCGCTGGTGAAATCCAGACAGCGCGGCTTAAGGACTCCGCCGCCGAGTATTCACCTGGCGAATCTCCGCTCCCTTGCAAATAAATCAGATGAACTACAACTCCTCACCTGCACAAACAAGGACTTTTTAAACTCTGCTGCGCTTTGTTTCATGGAAACCTGGCTGAACGGAGCTATCCCGGACAGCGCGCTTCATCTATCCGGATTCCAGCTGTTCAGAGCAGACAGAGTCACCGAATCGTCGGGGAAAACGAGAGGCAGTGGATTATGTTTTTATATCAATGAAGGCTGGTGTACAGACGTAACAGTTTTAAAGAAGATGTGCTGCCCAAACTTGGAAGCTCTCTTTATCAACTGTAAGCCTTTTTATTCACCGCGGGAGTTTTGCTCGTTTATCCTGGTGAGTGTTAACATTCCTCCTGACGCGCGTGTGAGCGTAGCGCTAGAACTGTTTCCAAATCACACACACACAGAGCAGCATTACCCGGACTCTTTCATTGTAATTCTCGGTGATTTTAACAAAGCTAATCTCACACGCGAACTGCCTAAATACAGACAGCACATCACATGCCCCACCAGAGACAGCAATATACTGGACCATTGTTACACTGTTTTAAAGAATGCATACCACTCTGTCCCCCGTGCAGCGCTGGGACTCTCTGATCACTGTTTGGTTCATCTTCTACCAGCCTATAGGTAGAAACTTAAATCTTCTAAGCCTGTCTTAAGAACTGTAAAGAGATGGACTGTTGAAGCAGAGCAGGATCTACAAGCCTGCTTCGAACTTACTGATTGGAGTGTTTTTGAGGCTGCAGCTACTGATTTGGATGAACTCACTGACACCGTGACATCCTACATTAGTTTCTGTGAGGACATGTGTGTACCCACCAGGACTTATTTAACATTTAACAACGACAAACCTTGGTTCAGTACAAAACTCAAACAGCTTCGCCAGGCCAAAGAGGACACCTACAGGAGTGGGGAAAAAGCCTTGTACAAACAGGCCAAATACACACTGAATAGGGAGATAAGAGTGGCAAAAAAAACTACACTGGAAAGCTAAAAAAACAGCTTTCAAGTAACGACTCTACATCAGTGTGGAAAGGCCTGAAAGCCGTTACCAGCTACAAGACCCCTCCCCCCAGCACTGAGGGCAATCAACAACTGGCTGAAGACCTGAACAATTTTTACTGTAGGTTTCAAAAACAAAAGCCTGGTCTGACACCCCACACCCCACACTCACTCTGACCGTCTCACAACACAGCCATCAACACCCTCCCCCTCCCTCCCCCCTACTCTTTCTCAGCCTGTAATCAAGATCTGTGAAGAAGATGTAAGCAAAGTCTTCAGGAGACAGAAGATAAGGAAAGCCAAAGGCCCAGATGGTGTCTCTCCAGCCTGCCTCAAAGCCTGTGCTGTCCAGCTATCATCCATCTTCACATTGATAATAATAATAATAATAATAATACATTTTATTTATAAAGCACTTTACATTTTAAAGAAAATCTCAAAGTGCTACAAAAGTGTCATAATAAAATAAAACAGTTAATTAAGCAATTAAGAAACTCAATTAAAAACACAATTTAAGAAAAAATAAAAAACCATCAGTCATTTGTGAAGCCCTCAGATGTTCAAGAAGGGACATTGAAGGACTTTTTAAAAAGGTACGTTTTTAAACTCTTTTTAAAACCATCAGTCGTTTGTGGATTCCTCAGATGTTCAGGGAGGGCATTCCACAGGCGAGGGGCGGCGGCACAAAAGGCTCTGTCCCCAATTGTGCGAGTCTTGGTCCTTGGAGGAAGGAGCCGGTGAGTGTTTGTGGAACGGAGAGAACGTGCTGCGATCTGTGGGGTAAGGAGTTCTTTAAGGTAGGAGGGAGCATTTCCATGGATACACTGATGTGTGAGGAGAAAGACTTTATATTCGATCCGAGCAGAAATTGGAAGCCAATGTAGAGATTGAAGAATTGGAGTGATGTGTTCGTATTTACGCACCCTCATCAGAATCCTGGCAGCACTGTTCTGTATATACTGGAGCCTCTGGATGCTCTTGTCGGGAATCCCAATGAGAAGAGCATTACAGTAGTCCAGTCTGGAGGAGACAAAGGCGTGGACGAGTTTTTCTGCATCATGTATGGTGAGTGAGGGGCGGAGTCTGGCTATATTCCTGAGGTGATGAAAAGATGTTTTGCAAAGATGTTTGATATGGGCCTCAAAGTTTAGAAGAGGGTCAAACCTGACGCCGAGATTTGTAACTAATGTTGATAGAGGAATGTGCTGCCCTGAAAATGTAATACAGTTTATGGTGGATGTTCTAGTCTGATGAGGGGAACCAATGAGAATAGCTTCTGTTTTTGAACTGTTCAACTGGAGAAAGTTTTGATTCATCCACTCCCTAATCTCCTCCAGACAGGCAGTGAGTGTGGTTAGAGTTGTTGAAGATGATGACGGACGAATATCAGTTTTCATATATAATTGTGTATCATCAGCGTAACAATGAAAAGAAATTCCCAAGCGGCTGATGACTTTACCAAGGGGGAGCATGTAGAGAATAAATAAAATAGGTCCAAGAACTGACCCTTGTGGTACCCCACAATCAACAGCATGTGAACGGGACTTTGAGCTTCCCATCGCCACATATTCAGATCTGTCTGTGAGGTATGACTCAAACCAGCGCAGAACGGTGTTATTAAGTCCAAAAGAATGGTGTAGCCGGTTGAGAAGTATACCGTGGTCAACGGTGTCGAACGCTGCAGAAAGGTCCAGAAGGACAAGGAGGGATGGTGAACCAGCATCAGCTGTAATCAGCAGGTCATTTGTAACTCTCACTAAGGCTGTTTCCGTGCTATGAGCAGAGCGGAAACCAGACTGAAACTTTTCAAAAATGTTGTTGCATTTGAGATGGTCCTGAAGGTGTCTGGCAACAACTTTCTCCAGAACCTTGGAAAGAAATGGCAGGTTGGATATGGGCCTATAATTAGCAAGGGTTTGAGGATCAAAGGTAGTTTTCTTGAGTAGTGGTCTGATTATTGCAATTTTTAAAGCAGATGGTACATGACCAGATTGAAGAGATTGGTTTATTATCATGGTGATAAGGGAACTGATGGCAGAAATATTTGCTTTCACCAAAGCTGTAGGAAAGGGGTCGAGGGCACAAGAGGAGGATCCCATCCTCCTGATAGTATCCTCAACCTCAAGTTGAGTGATTTCTGGAAAACAGCAGAGCAGTCTCGAAACACCAGACTGCAGATCAGCAGTTGGGACAGACGAGGAGGAGGGGACAGAGAAGGAGGAGCGAATTTTGGCAATTTTTGTTCTAAAAAAGGTCATAAAATTATTGCATTGTTCTTCCGTGGCTCCTGTGAGTGGAGCAACTTGAGGTTTAAGCAGATGATTTATGGTGGAGAACAACTTTTTAGAATTGCCAGAACTATTTTGAATAATATTTGAATAGTACTGTGACCGTGCTTCTTTGATGGACTTTGAATAAGCTTTTTGGTGGTCCCGATAAGCCAGTTTATAAACAGTAAGTCCAGAGGCTTTGTACTGCCGCTCAAGGGCACGACCAGCAGCCTTCATTTTCCGCAGGTCACTTGTGAACCAAGGAGCTGAACGGGAAAACATAACTGTTCTGACTTTGATGGGTGCATGGAAATCCAAAATACTGCTCAATGTCTTATTGTAAAATTCCACAGATTCAGTGGACGATGAGAAATCTGCAGAATTAAGATGTTGAAGGCTTACAGACAGGTCTTCTGTGTTTATGTTCTTCAGGTTTCTGAAACGTATTTCACGTTTGTGCTTGATATAGGAAGACAATAAAGGCAGCTCCATAGAGATGACCTTATGGTCAGATACACCCAGATCATACACAAATGGTGCACTTAGGGGAGCAGACTCAGTGATGACCAGATCAAGAGTGTTCCCCTTGGTGTGTGTGGGAACATCCACATATTGTCTGAGGTTTAAGCAGTCCAGTAACTGCAAGAATTCTGTAGCAAAATGACAAGAGGGATTATTAACATGAATGTTAAAATCTCCAAGTATTACTATATTGGAAGAGGTTGCACAAAAATTTGAAAGCAAATTGTACAACTCTGAAATGAAACATGAATTTGATTTGGGTGGCCGGTAAATTAGTAGTACTGTCAATGGGAGAGAAGGCTTACAATTAAAATTAAATGCCAGACATTCAAAGGTAGACAGCTCAGGGAGGGCCAGAGGGGACAAATCCAACTGACTGCGGTAAATAACAGCCAAGCCACCTCCACGGCCAGTGCTACGAGCTTTTTGAAGATAACAATAGCCAGAAGGACAGGTCTCATTTAAAACAGAAAAAACATCTGGTTGATGCCAGGTTTCTGTGAGGCACATTATGTCCAAACCTTTGTCCTGAATATGATCATGTATAAAACAGGATTTGTTTGTGAGGGATTGTGTATTAAACAATTCAATTTTAATATTGGACAAAGCAATGAGTCTTTGTACTGGTCGAAGTAGGCTAAAATCCACTCCACGTTTTCTGTCTATTTCCATGTGTGGCGCTGTTGCAGTATCTCCAGTGCTATTAGTCCACAGAGTGTCAGTGTTCTGATGACGTGGAAGAGATGCGACAGGGCGCACAGCTGCCCAGATGGAAGGGATGGTGTCACCAGACCGGGAGTGAACAAACTTTCGCCGAAAGCTTCTGTGGATGTAACGGGGCCGACGTAAGAGTCCAAGTTCTTTAATGACTGATATACATAATGGAGTGTTATAGTTGTTATATTCCATCAGTCGAGTGGCCGAGTAGGTCATTATGCCGGTCACACGGGCTCCGCATCTGTTGTTAGCCGTGAGCCACAGAGGCAATATGCAGAGCAAGAGGAGAACTCGGCACCAAGAAATCATCCGTGACGCAGCTGGAGAAATCGAGACAAAAAGATGTGGATCGCGGTGAACACCACGAGGAGCTGTGAGCGCTGATGATGCAGGCAGAGCTAAGAGAAGCCGTGGCTGGTTAGCTACACAGCTAGCCGTAGACACTTGCTACCAACCGCTAACAGCCAGGTGAAGTCATCAGAGTCGGTAAGATCCATACGAACCAGTTATTATTCTGACGGATTTTACTGATTACAGTCATTCAGATAGCTTTATAACTACCATAACAATTGAACTCGAGTGGAAAAGCGGCGAACAGACAACGCCAGCGTCCTCTCTCACTCAGTCTCCCAGGAGTAAAAGACCTACGTCGATCTTCAATAGATCACTGGAGCTGTGTGAAGTCCCCTCCTGCTTCAAGTCCCCTCCTGCTTCAAACGCTCCACCATCATCCCTGTACCCAAGAAACCAAAAATCACAGGACTTAATGACTACAGACCCTTTATCCACGGATCCAGCGTGGCCAGTGGAGATTCTTCGGAACGCCGAGGTTAACAAAGGCCATCTGAATAATCCCAGGAGGCGCAAGAAACACCGCGGGCGACGCGCGGGAGTTCGTGACAGACTGAGGAAAAAGGCTCACAGCCCTCCTCTTCCGAGTATTCTGCTCGCAAATGTCCAATCTTTGGAAAATAAGATGGACAATCTTAGAGCCAGGACAAGTTTCCAATGGGACATTAGGGACTGTAACATCCTTTGTTTGTCTGAAACATGGCTCACTCCCTCTGTCCCGGATACCGCTGTAACACCGTCTGATAACTTTTCTGTTTTACGGATGGACAGAACAGCCAAGGCCGGAAAAATCAAGGGTGGTGGAGTGTGTTTCATGATTAACAAGAAATGGTGCGACCCCAGGAATATCTCATTCTGTCGCGTTCCTGCTCGCCTCATCTGGAACATCTCTCCATTATCTGCCGCCCATTCTATTTACCCCACGAGTTCTCCGCGGTCATCGCTACTGCCGTTTACATTCCAACTCAGGCAGACACGAGCTTGGCTTTGTCCAAACTCCACGAGGAGCTTAGCGGCTACATCAACAAACACCCTGACGCTGCCTCTATCATCGCAGGGGACTTTAACAAAGCCAACCTCAGGAAGGTCATGCCGACCTTCCATCAGCATGTATCCTGTCCAACTAGAGGACCGAATACACTGGACCATTGCTACACTCAGTTTAAGAATGCCTATAAAGCTCGTTCCCTGCCGGCTTTTGGTAAATCGGACCACGCGGCCATTTTCCTCACACCGGAATATAAACAAAGGATCGTTGTAACTAACTCTCAGAAGAGAGTAAATAAGGTAATTACTCCTGAGCTTTATTTTATTAGTCCCCCCTGTTAATGTAATGAGTCCTTTATTTCCGCCTCCATAGTGGAACGTTAATTTCGCATCTAGAAAGGTGGGACTTGTTAGTGAGACGCACACATGGAAGAAAAGGGAGAAAAATCTCATGTCGCTCTAAAACACTCCGAAATCATTCCAAAGAAAAGGAGGGGATAATTAAGCACCTAGCTGGAACGGGAACAAGGTATTGTGTTTGGTTTGTTTAATGTTTATGTGCATTGATATGTAGGTTAATTTATTCGACTTGAAGAAGTGTTTAAATGTGTATCACTTATGTCATGTGAAGTTACGTTAACATAAGCCTTTCAGCATTGTTAATACTGACTGAGGCAACATCATAAAAAGGTTTTTATAAATGGCTATTTGTAATATTGTTATATATATACAATATATTGTTTAATGTGGCCTTCGGCTAATGTTTGGGTTCGTAAGAGCTAATTTTATGTTATTTATCTGTCCTGTAGCTCTTACGGTGTTTCAAGAAGAAAAGGTGTAAGAAAATAAAGGCTTTTTGAAATATCAGTACGCTTCACCATTGTCTGGCTGGGGTTTTGCTAAAGTAAGAGCTTGACCCGCATCGATACTGACGACGTGTTGTCGACAACGGGCCACGTTCCGCTACCTCGTGTCAGCATGGACTCATCAAGAGGCATCCTCACGCCTCACGCCTGACCTACTTTGGACAGCGGTCTCACGGATTCGGTGCAATGGTCAAGTACAGCCACACTCACGGACATTGATGTGGGACTGTGAGTATTAACCCACTATTATACAGTCTATAGTTCAGCAATAAGGCGAACATCGGATGAACGGCTTCTCGCTCGACTGAACATTTAATACTTACCAGCTCAGCAACAAGAACAACAAAAAACTGTGGTTACATTTGCACTCATGCCTGCGTGCATCCACATGGACTCTTTCTAATTAAGGACCCATTTTTTTTTTTTTTTTTTTTTTTTTTTTTTGAAGATTTTATATCTACATTTCTCGCACTTTGGATTTAAGAGCTTTGATAACTTTGGTTATTGTGGTATTTACACTGACAACTACAGTTATTTGAGTGTCTATATATAAATGCATATGTGCTATCTACTTTAAACTGATGTTCTGATATTTTTTGTTTATACAGTTCATAATGAGGGCTTTATCGTATCTGCTAAGGGGTTTTCTTCTGCCATTAGAGTTTAAAAATTTTAGGTGATAATGTCAGAGTCAGGTAATGAGATAGAGGTGGAGGAGCAGATAGCTGGTTATCAGCATGAAGATTTACAAGGTGAAGCCCACAAAATGGTAGACTCGTCAGAGAGACCGTATGTCTGAAGGAAACAAATGAAGCTAAACAACAAAGTTTTTAACTGATCTCCAAGGCAAGCTAAATAAGGATGATAATGCTCTTGAAGGTCCAAGACGCTCTGAACGCACACGCCATCCTACCGAGAAGATGCGCGCACATCAATATGAAGAGGCCAAGAAAAAAGAGAAAAGGCTGTATGCCATGTACGAGCAGTGGAAGCTCCACACACGGAAGGCAAGAGATCAGCTAAAGACTTATATGTCAGAGAGTCAGCTCTGGCCTCTCATTGAAGAGCTTAAGAGAGACAAAGAAGACGTAATGAACATTTATTATAAAATTCGAAATCTTACCACACCCTCCACCGACATAAGAAGAAGAGTTGATACATGTGAATCGGTGACCACAGAAATCATCAACATTGCCTACAGCAGAGCTATAGATGATGAAAGCGGGTTTAATGAGCAGCAGGAAAGACACCGCCTTCATGAACTGCTCCGCCATGACTACGCAAAGTCTGTCTATGGATCTGCAGCTTCTTTGATAAGTCACAGCCAGTCCGACCATTACTCCATAACTTCAGCCATGACAGCAAAACGCGTGGATGCAGCAGCTGAACTAGCAGTAAAAGAAGCAAATTATCAGATGCTGCTAGAGGAAGAAAGGCAAAAGGAATCCATAAGAGAGTTAGAGGAACAACAACACAAGGCTCTAGAGGCACAAAGGCATGAGTTGGAGCAATTGCAGGCAGAGAAAGAGATACGGGCAGCTCAAGCCAAGTTGAAGATCTACGAAAAAGAGACTGATCACAAGGATGCTAACTATGTTAAAAGGGAAAGGAACATGGAAGCAAAGAATGTGCCTGTAACTACAGCGCCCCTCTCTCAAGTTGCATCGCCCCGTTATACAGACATTCCCTCTCTCGCTCAGATCCTTCAAGACAACATAGCCTTAAAGAGGCTTTCTGTTCCTGAGCCATTTGTCTTCAATGGAGATCCCATACAATTCATTGAATGGAAGGCAGCATTCACCTCACTCATTGACCAAAGAGTAATCACACCAGCTGAAAAACTATACTATCTGAAAAAATACGTTGGTGGCCCAGCACGGCAGGTTTTAGATGGCAACTTCTACCGAAATGACAATGAAGCATACCAAGACGCATGGGACAAACTAGAACGTCGCTTTGGCCAGCCATTTGTCATTCAGAAAGCATTCAGAGAGAGGCTCACCAACTGGCCGAGAATTTCATCAAAGGATGCTGAAGGACCGAGACGCTTCTCAGATTTTCTGAATGCTTGTCAAGATGCCATTCCTCATGTCAAAGGTCTCGACATATTAAATGACTGGGAGGAAAATCGGAAGCTCGTTCACAAATTACCAGACTGGGCAGCCTTACGCTGGAATCGACAAGTCACGCAAAGCCTAAATGAAAATCAAGAATTCCCAAGTTTCAAGGAGTTTGCTAGATTCACGTCAAATGAAGCCGAGATTGCTTGCAATCCCATTACGTCCTTTCATGCCCTTCGTTCATCAGATTCTATCACTGAGAAGAGAAATCTCAGAGACGTGAAGAAAAACAAGGCTAGTGTTCTTACCACCACTCAAACAGTCACTGACAAAGAAAATCACAAGTCAGAACAGAGGAAGGTTAAGACTTCATGTATTTTTTGTCAAGATAATAGACACCAGCTTCTTCTTTGCTCTCAACGGAGGCGGTCGCATTTTTTCTCGCTCCCCGTCCTCTCCCTTTTTTCCCTCCCTGCCTGCTCTCTTGTCTCGTATCGTGTAATACTTGAGAGACTCTCTCTGCATTGCTCCTCAAAACCTCAAAACTGAAAAAATCATGGATTTGATCAACTGGTCTCTCAACGCAATTGACACCATCTTCTCGACGAGAAGCTCAGGTTCGGGGGAACCTAACTGCCCTGACGGAACGTACCCCGCTGGCTACACGATGGACGCGTGGGACAGATGGCGTGTTGTGTGTTTAGCGGCTCTTTCCGTGGAGGACATCGAAGATATCTATCTATTCGGAACCATGATAACAGGTCTCTGCTGATTGGATTAGGCTTTGCCCTGGGTTATCGAAGAATTAAGGAAACGGGAACAGCTGTCAAAGCCTCACAAGGCTGCCCGTCATGATTGAAGCAGTGGGAAGAGCGTCAGCATTGAGACTGAGACTATTAACCGCAATATGGATTCTATCACGGAAAAGCTCACGGCTTTGCAAAGAAAAATTGATGGAGACCAGAACGGACAATAAGAGTAGCCGTGGAATTGGAATGCGGTTACTCGCCCTAAGACTAAACAAGCATAATCTTATCTTTTTCCGGCTCCCCTCTACCAGCACTGGCCTTGGCCAAGGCCGCTGTTAGGAAATCAACCCTGAGAAGCACCGCAGGGAGACGCTCTCTGCGTTCCTCCCCCATTCCTCAGACACCTGCTGATTACACATACACACACATACACACATACTGATTACAAACTATTACACATACAGACACATCCCCAAAACCCCCGATCCAACGCCTCCGTCGCTTTGATCCGCCAGCCTGACAAGCGGGTCTGTGACTAGCGCTGCTGGGTTAGCGCTGGACCGGATGGCTGCTGTTGGAGCTGGATTACCTCCCCTGTTGCATAGTCATGTGTCTATGGTGTATTATGTGCTTTTGTGCTGAGGTGTTTTTTTTCTGTTCTCACACTGTACTCCCCCAAGGAGTATAGTCTGGGGGTTATTTTTTCCATCTCTCTCTCCTCTTGTTTATGCTGTAAATTTCTTAAACAACCCCTGCATTTCACTGCTGATTGTACTTGGTATGATTGTGTATGTGACAAATAAATCTACCTTGACCTTGACCTTGACCAGCTTCATGCATGCTTCAAGTTCACTGAGATGGCGTTGGTTGAGCGACGCAACTACATAAAGGAGAAGAAACTCTGCTATGGATGCCTGAAACCCGGCCACAGTGTGAGAGACTGCCGTCATCGTCATTTTTGTGACCACTGTAAGGGAAAGCATCCTACAGCCCTGAATGATGACAACTATAAAAAGGAAAGGTCTACATCAAATCCAGAGACAAATCGAGGCACTGCTGCAACGTCACTCAGTGTAGCAGGTGAAGGCTCATCCAACACATCAATGGTGATACCAGTCTGTGTTTCATCTAAAAATGATCAACTACTACTGAGAAACTTGTCTATGCACTACTCGACACTCAAAGCGATACCACGTTTATTGACCAAGAAGTGAGTGATGGTCTTGATGCTGACAAGTATCCAGTGAAACTGAAGTTGACGACGATGAGTGGTAAGGATACAGTGCTCACAAGCGAAGGTGTTTCTGGACTTCGTGTTAGAGGATATAGTTCTGCAGTTCAAGTTGATCTTCCGGTCGCCTATACAAAGGACTGCATACCTGTTAACCGCTCTCACATTCCCACTTGTGAGACAGCAAAACAATGGAGTCATCTTGCAGAAATAGTGGATGAAATCCAACCACTGAAGGACTGCATAGTAGGTCTTTTGATCGGCTACAACTGCTCAAGAGCTATGGCACCAAGGCAAGTCCTTTTAGGAGAAGACGAGGATCCCTACGCTGTAAGGACGGATTTAGGATGGAGTATTGTAGGGCACTCACTACAAACCCATGATGCGTTGAGCACACATCATCTGTGTCACCGAATTACAGTTAAGGAGCTACCTCCGATAACTCCTACCGACGTCATTCGCATTTTAGAGTCTGACTTTAAAGATATCAGTGACGACAGCAAAATTGTGTCACAAGACGACATCACGTTCCTCAACATACTGGATGATGGAATAAAGAAAAATATGCATGGCCATTATGAAATGCCTCTGCCCTTCAAAACCAGACCCAGCTTGCCTGACAACAAAGGCTCAGCTATGACACGCCTCCTTCACCTTAAAAGGAAATTGCAGTGAGATGAAAGTTATAAGAAGCATTATGTTGAGTTCATGGAGGAAGTCATCGGAAACGGAGATGCTGAGCAGGTCAAGGATGGTGGGAGTGAAGGGGAGAGATGGTACATTCCCCATCATGGCGTGCATCATGCGAAGAAGCCAGATAAACTTTGTGTAGTGTTCGATTGCTCAGCCAGATACAAAGGAACAAGCTTGAATGATCACCTCCTCTCTGGGCCTGACATGTTGAACAACTTAAGTGGAGTTCTCATCCGTTTCCGACAGCACCCCGTTGCAGTGATGTGCGACATTCAGAAGATGTTCCATCAGTTTCATGTGGTCGAAGCTGATCGCAACTTCCTGCGCTTTCTTTGGTGGAAGCAAGGAGATTTGAACTCACAGCCCAGCGAGTTTCGCATGAAAGTGCATCTGTTCGGTGCAGCTTCCTCTCCGGGATGTGCAAACTATGGGATGAAACATCTAGCTAAGGAGAATCGCGACATCTACACTCAAGGCTCGAGATTTGTTATGAGGGACTTTTATGTAGACGATGGGCTCGCAAGTGTTGAAAACACTGAAGATGCTATTCAGCTTGCCAGGGAAGCTCGTGAACTCTGCGCCATGGGTGGTCTCCGACTACATAAGTTTGTGTCTAATGACAGAAAGGTATTAGAGAGTATACCACTCTCTGAACGAGCAACCAACGTGAAGGATATGGATCTCGCATTTGATGATTTGCATCCCGAGAGCTCTCTCGAGTGGCAATGGGATGTGGAATCTGACCGCTTCAGGCTTAACGTCAGCCTCAAGGAACAGCCAGCAACACGACGCAGCATTTTATCTACAGTGGCTTCTCTGTACGATCCTCTTGGTTTGTGGCGCCAGTCGTCCTAAAAGCGAAGATCATTCTTCAGGAGATGTGCAGACGGGGCACTGGCTGGGACGATCCTCTCACTGACGAGCTTCGCCCAAAATGGGAACAATGGAGAAGTGATCTAGCCCACTTAGATAATTTCACCATGTCCCGTACATACTCACCTGCTGGATTTGGAAGGGTCTCAAAGACAGAGCTGCATCACTTCTCTGATGCCAGTATGAAGGGTTACGGCCAGTGTTCATACCTGCGACTCCAAAACGAAGAGGGCGGTATTCATTGTGCTTTAGTTGTAGGAAAATCACGTGTCTCTCCAACCAAGGTCACTACCATCCCTAGATTAGAATTGACAGCAGCAGTTGTTTCCGTGAAGATAAGCAACATGCTTAAGGAGGAATTGGGATGTATTAACGCAGAGGAGTTCTTCTGGACCGACTCTAAAGTGGTCTTAGGTTATGTAAGAAACGAAGCACGATGATTCCACACATTTGTGGCTAACCGGGTTCAGAAAATTCAGCTCAGCTCAGCCCCACAACAGTGGCGATATGTCCCAACAAATGAGAATCCTGCTGACCATGCTTCTCGGGGCTTAACTGCCAGTGAGTTTTTGTCATCTACCTGGCTCACTGGGCCCAAGTTCTTATGGAACAAGGAAATAAAGCTGGCTACAGATGAAGCACCAGAGTTAACAGTCGGAGATCCAGAGGTCAGGAGTGTTCTAGCGCTCAGTACCAAAACCACTGAACGCGTGAGCCTCATTGATCGCTTGTCTAAGTTCTCATCTTGGTCGCTAGCTACACGAGCGGTTGCACGCGTTCTCAGGCGCATAAGCAAGAACAGATCAAACAGTCTCACCACTGTAACAGAACGAGAAGAGGCAGAACATTGCCTAATCAAAGATCTGCAAAAAAACGTGTATAAAGAAGAGTTGAAACTGCTGAGCAAAGGGATCCCTCTACCACATCATAATCCGTTACACGCACTTGACGCTTTTCTACACGACGACGGTGTCCTCAGGGTGGGAGGGAGGCTGTGCAACTCCTCTCTTCCCAACTTCATCAAGCACCCTGCAATCATTCCCAAAGATCATCACATCACAAGGATGATTATTGCCTATCACCACGAGAAGACGAAACATCAAGGTAAAGGTCTTACCATTAATGAAATAAGGCGCAGCGGCTACTGGATAACAGGAATCAACCGGGCAGTTGCATCCTACATTCGTCAATGTGTCACCTGTAGACGGCAACGCAAACCTATGGAAGAGCAAAGGATGGCCGATCTACCTCCTGAACGGTTGGAGCCATCACCTCCCTTCACTTCTGACTTTCGCGGCTATGGACTGCTTCGGGCCATTCCTTACAAAACAAGGAAGAAAAGAGAACAAGAGGTACGGTCTTATCTTCTCTTGTCTTAGCTCCGTGCTGTTCATATTGAGATTTTGAAGACATGTCGACAGATGCCTTCATCAATGGTCTTCGATGTTTCATCGCTATACGTGGTGCTGTTCGTCAGATCAAGTCTGATCAAGGAAGCAACTTCGTAGGAGCCAAAAATGAGTTCAGAGAAGCTCTAAAGGAAGTCGATGCAGACCGTCTGGCTGTATTTCTTGCAGAGAAGCAGTGCGACTTCAGCATGAACGCACCCCATTCTAGCCATGCAGGAGGGGTGTGGGAAAGACAAATAAGGACAGTGGAGAAGCGTTCTGAGGTCCACTCTTGCTCTTTCCTCTGGTAGACTAAATGATGCTTCGCTACGGGCCTTTTTCTATGAGGCTATGGCTATAGTCAACAGTCGTCCTCTGACTGTTGACAACCTCAGTGACCCCATAGCCTCGAACCACTCACCCCTAATCATCTTCTGACGATGAAATCTGTCCAGGCCTTGCCTCCCCTGGTGAATTCGTCAGAGAAGATGTGTATGGCAAGAAGAGGTGGAGACATGTTCAATACCTTGCAGAACAGTTTTGGAGTCGATGGCGAAAGGAATACCTTGCCAACATTGCTCTCAGACAGCGCTGGCATGCTCCAAGAAGAATTTACAAGTTGGAGATGTTGTAATCATAAGAGGAGAGGATGTGCACAGGAACGAGTGGAGATTGGGTAGAGTTTCAGAAAACCACTACTGATAAAGATGGACTTGTACGGAGTGTAAAATCAGCTTGGTGACAGTAAGCTTGGCAAGAAAGGGGAGCGTCTTCACAAGGTGTCCGAAGTGTGCGCCCAGTCCAGAAGCTTGTTCTGCTGCTGGAGACAAACTAAATCTGCTCCTTCCCTCCATAGCGCATAATATTACATAGTTATAGTTAAGTTTCCAACTTTGGCTTAAGTTGTCTTTGTTTTTATACGGGCTCAGGGAAGGCAATTTCAGTTAAAATCATTCGTGCCTAATGCAGTCTGTGTACCGTTCCATTATTCACTCATGATTGGTGGGAGTGTAACTATCTCTCAGAAGAGAGTAAATAAGGTAATTACTCCTGAGCTTTATTTTATTAGTCCCCCCTGTTAATGAAATGAGTCCTTTATTTCCGCCTCCATAGTAGAACGTTAATTTCGCATCTAGAAAGGTGGGACTTGTTAGTGAGACGCACACATGGAAGAAAAGGAGAAAAATCTCATGTCGCTCTTAAAACACTCCGAAATCATTCTAAAGAAAAGGAGGGGATAATTAAGCACCTAGCTGGAACGGGAACAAGGTATTGTGTTTGGTTTGTTTAATGTTTATGTGCATTGATATGTAGGTTAATTTATTCGACTTGAAGAAGTGTTTAAATGGGTATATACTTCTGTCATGTGAAGTTATGTTAACATAAGCCTTTCAGCATTGTTAATACTGACTGAGGCAACGTCATAAAAAGGTTTTTATAAATGGCTATTTGTAATATTGTTATAATATTACAATATATTGTTTAATGTGGCCTTCGGCTAATGTTTGGGTTCGTAAGAGCTAATTTTATGTTATTTATCTGTCCTGTAGCTCTTACGGTGTTTCAAGATGAAAAGGCCTAAGAAAATAAAGGCTTTTTGAAATATCAGTACGCTTCACCATTGTCTGGCTGGGGTTTTGCTACAATCGTCCAGGAATCCCCGGGGAAGAGGGAAGTGACACGCTGGTCCACACAGGCATCTCTTAATGACGTTGACTGGGACATGTTCCTGGGCGAGTTCAGCTGACGTCAGCGAGTTCATGGATGTAGCATTAAGCTTTGTTTACATGCTAACCGACCAAGCCACTGAAACGGTAACAATAAGGACATTCTCTAATCAGAAACTGTCAGTGGTGTAGTCCTAAAGAAAAAAGTGGTTTACTATTACCCAGTCGCCCCCCAACCCCCCGTCCCACCACCACCACCAATATATATATATATATATATATATATATATATATATATATTATTGTTGTTAGTTAATTAGTAATTTATATAGTAATTTAGTAATATCAATACAGTGCACTCTAAAATTGGTCGATAGATTATTTTTCAAGTAGTCTACAGCATAACTTCCAGGTTGTTCCAGCCCATCTGTCGACCGCATTATTACAGTTCTATATAATTTCAACATGTTTCTTTGGAATTATATTCATTGTGAAAAGTGCTTCACAGATACATCTGAATTTAATGTTTTATTTTATGCATTTATACACTGATTGTATTATTTAGGAAGGGAATTATACTTCCTGCAAGGGGATTTTGCGTGCAGAGCTGGACTGGGGTTAAAATTTGGCCCTGGACATATCCAGCCACAAGTTCCCCCATGAATGTTTTTCTGGGTTATAGGGCCTTCAATTGGAGTAAATACATTATTAAATAAAAACAGGACAGAAACAAATAATGATGGATATTACTGAATTCAAAGCAAATGCATTTTTGTCAGATATAAATACACTTGACAATAAAGCAATGATTTTGAGCTAGAATGCAGAAAATGTAGGCCTAGTTCTAATAAATTCTGTCATCCTTTCCTCACCCTCATGTGTTTCCAAACCTGTATGACTTACTTTCTTCTGTGGAATACAAAATAAGACATTTTGTAGAATGTTACCAAACCATTTTTTTATTTTGCTTATACTTTATATACAAAGTGTCTTGAATTTCTCAAATTATCTTCATTTTTTATGTTCCACAGTAGAAAGAAATTCATACAGGTTTGGAATGACATGATGTTGAGTAATCAACATCATTTTTATTTTTGGGTGAACTATCCCTTTAAGAACTTTAATATTTGTAAATAATACACACCTAATTTATATAAGACACTGACATTTATCTTTAATCGTGCTCTTACTGAATCAACATTTTACTTATATTACAATTAATTAGAACTAAACATCTAAAGAGAGAAGTGCTTATAATTAGTATCAGTAAGATGGTGGCCACAAGAAGTAAAACCATGGTAAATTACTATGGTGCTGAATTGACAAGTCTATGTATTGGTGTTTTCCAGTTTACCTCTTCATGCAGTTTACATTGTCGTGGCTGTTTTCAGACAGCATCACTACAGAACCTTTAATGTTCTCATATATCACACGACTATAACAATAATTCTGTGTCACATCTGAATGGATGAAGAGACTCGCGCTGTTTATCACTTTACATTGCGCGCGGCTGCCGGATGCATTGCATAGCAACGATTCACATTTTTAGAGTATTTGCTTTTTGCAGTTCGCTGTAAAAGTTTAAAAACAACTTCTGTGTTTCATATAACTACGCATTCCTGTGGGGGAGGTCTTCCTCGCTTCGGCGATCGGCTCACTACTCGACCGATCCACCGGGAATGTCCCGGTGCTCCCGATGGCCAGTAGGCTCTCCCTGCTCGGAGGTGAGAAACAAAAGCGGCACTGACTGAGTGGAGGGAGTTCTCTCAATGCAGCAGTCGATGATGGGCGGGAAAAGGTAGAATGACTGAAGTGATAATGCACCAATTACAACAAAGAATCACAAGTTTCACACAACTGTATTGGACACCATTATAGGGGAAGCTACAGTAGATCACGGACTTGCGAAGCAGCAAAACAAGTGGGTATACCGAGGGTATATGCAAATATTGATCCTTAGAAGTTGTAATACGCAAACAGCCCGAGAAAAAAAGTAAGCATACGGCGTATACTTGCGTATGGCCGCGACTACACCACTGGAAACTGTGGGTGGACAGAACAATCCGTGCTGCGGTTAACCAACGCACTGCCGCATACAACGCCGGTCTTTTGTCAGGAAACATGAGCGAGTACAAAGCATCATGTTATGCTCTCCAACGGGCAGTTAGAGCTGCTAAACTCCGATACAGAGAGAGAATTGAGTCACATTTTCAGCTCAATGACTCTCGACGCATGTGGCAGGGACTGAAGACCATCTGTTCCTCTGGAAATAACCCCTCCGCCGAGGTGAGAGCAGATCCATTGCTGGCCGAAGAGCTAAACACCTTCTACGGCCGCTTCGAATGCAACGGCGGCACGACTCTGCCGATCAGCGCGTCAGGAAGCAGCAGACAGAGCAGCGATGTTGATCATGTTATCACCATGTCGGAGGATGAGGTTCGGAGAGAATTAAGGAGAGTAAACATCAGGAAAGCCACCGGACCTTATGGGATTACTGGCCGCGTTCTAAGGTCATGCGCCGATCAGCTTGCTGGTTTGTTTACTTCCATCTTTAATGAGTCCCTTTCTACCTCTGTGATTCCCACCTCATTTAAGAAATCTGTCATCATCCCTGTGCCTAAGAACAGTAAACCCTCTTGCCTGAATGACTATTGTCCAGTTGCCCTCACATCAACAGTCATGAAGGTTTTTGAGAGACTTTTAAAGAAACACATATGCTCCTCCATCCCTGCTACCTTGGACCCTCTTCAGTTTGAAATAGGTCTACTGATGATGCCATCTCTCAGGTACTGCACTCCTCCCTCACACATATTGACAGCAAAAATGGCAACTATGTCAGTCTGCTATTCATTGACTATAGCTCAGCTTTCAATACTATAGTCCCCACCAAGCTAGCTGTCAAACTCTCAGACCTCGGCCTAAACACTTCACTCTGTGACTGGATTCAAGACTTCCTCACCGGCAGACCACAAGTGGTGAAAATGGGCCAGTTCACCTCCAACTCCATCACCCTGAACGCAGGGCTGTGTCCTGAGTCCCCTGCTCTACTCTCTCTACACACACGACTGTGTGTCCTCTCACAGCTCCACTTCTATTGTTAAATTTGCTGATGATACTGTGGTTCTGGGCCTCATTTCCAACAATGAGACCACATACTTGGGTGAGGTAGAGAGACTTACATCATGGTGCCAGGACAACTGTCTCTCTCTGAACGTGAGCAAAACTGATTGTAGACTTCAGGAAGAGACAGCAGCGGCCCTACACTCCTCTTATGATCAGCGGGACCCCTGTGGAGAGGGGTGAGCAGCTTCAAGTACCTCGGTGTAAACATCTCCGAGGACCTGATTTGGACTGCACACATTCAAACACAGGTCAAGAAAGCCAGGCAAAGACTGTACCATCTGCGACAGCTGAGGAAATTCAGGGTCTCACCAGCAATCCTGAAAACTTTCTATTCAGGGGCCATAGAAAGTGTATTGACTCAGTGCATCTCAGTGTGTTACAGTAACGCCACAAATCAGGACTGCAAAGCTCTGCAGAGAGTCGTGCGCTTAGCTGAGCGCATCTCAGGGTCTGCCCTCCCCTCTCTGCAGGACATCTACCTCAAACGCTGCAAAAGCAGAGCTGCAAAAATAATCAAGGACTCAAATCACCCTGGTAACCGTCTTTTCATCTCACTGCCATCTGGCAAGTGCTTCAGGAGCATGATGGCAAAAACTGAGAGACTGAGGAGGAGCTTCTAGCCATCAGGCTCCTAAACTCAGTCTCATAACATCTACAGGACTCAATTTAATAAACTGTAAAAAACACCCATTATTCTCCATCATCCGCATTGCTGCTATGTGTACATATCCGGTACAACCTGTTTGCACATTCCTCTTGCACATCCCTTTTTTATATTAATATTTATTAAATCCACAGTAGACTGTATTGCACATTTTATTTTATTTCATTGCACATTTACTCCTTATTTTTTATTTTTTTATTTTTTACTTATTTTTTATCTTATTCCTACCTATATTTATATATACTCTCCTGTGTTATGTTTCATCTTTTATTTTATTTTTTTGCACTATCCATTGAGCGGACCCGTCCTGACCTACATTTCACTACTGATTATACCCTGTATGATTGTGTATGTGACAAATAAACAAGAACCTTGAACCTTGAACCTTGTGGTGATGAAGTCATTTGAGAGGCTCGTGTTGGCTCACCTGAAGGACATTACTGGACCCTTGCTGGACCCCCTGCAGTTTGCTTACCGAGCAAACAGGTCTGTGGAAGATGCAGTCAACATGGGATTGCACTACATCCTCCAACATCTGGACAAACCAGGGACTTATGCAAGGATCCTGTTTGTGGACTTCAGTTCCGCTTTCAACACCATTATCCCGAACACCCTTCAGAATAAACTGACACAGCTCTCCATCCCCACCATCTGTCAGTGGATCACCAGCTTCCTGACAGACAGGCAGCAGCTAGTGAGGCTGGGAAAATTCTCATCCAACACCTGCACCATCAGCACTGGAGCTCCTCAGGGTTGTGTTCTCTCCCCACTGCTCTTCTCCCTCTACACCAACGACTGCACCTCTAAAGACCCCTCTGTCAAACTCCTGAAGTTTGCAGACGATACCACACTCATCGGCCTCATCCAGGACGGTGACGAGTCTGCTTACAGACAGGAGGTTAAGGAGCTGGCTGTCTGGTGCAGTCTAAACAACCTGGAGCTCAACATGCTCAAAACTGTGGAGATGATCGTGGACTTCAGGAGAAACCCCCCTGCTCTCCCCCACTCACTATCATGAACAACACTGTGAATGCAGTGGAGTCATTCAGGTTCCTGGGAACCACCATCTCTCAGGACCTGAAGTGGGACACTCACATTGACTCCATCGTGAAAAAGGCCCAGCAGGGAATGTATTTTCTTCGTCAACTGAAAAAGTTCAACCTGCCACAGGCGGGCACATGACACAGTTTTACTCTGCTGTTATTGAGTCGGTTCTGTGCTCTTCTATAACTGTATGGTTTGGGTCAGCCAGCAAATCAGATATAAGAAGACTGCAGCGGACTGTTAGGACAGCAGAAAGGATAATTGGTGTGCACCTGCCCAGCCTTCAGGATTTGTACTACTCCAGAGTGAAGAAACGGGCAGGTAACATCATCACAGACCCCTCTCACCCTGGACACGACCTGTTTGCGCTTCTCCCTTCAGGCAGACGCTACAGATCTCTGTGCACTAGAACATCTAGGCATAAAAACATTTTTTTTTCCCCTATGCCATCTCCAGCCTAAACCACTAACACAGGAATTATTACCTGTGTTCTGTAATTCATCCCCCATCTCTAATTATTTACTCTCTCTCTAGTACCATGTAAATATGTATGCATAATTTTCTATACAGCTGTATATATAGAGTAAATAAGGCACAAATCTGTACATAAATCTTCTGTTCCAGATTCAGACACATTATTATTATTGTTAAGGGTTATTTAAATGTTCTGTTCTCATGTCAGATATGTATGTATATATGTATGTATGCGTGTATGTACCAAGAGCTTCTTAAAAACCACAACAAATTCCTTGTGTGTTTGCACACACTTGGCGAATAAAGCTGATTCTGATTCTGATTTTATGACAATCTTCCTGGGTTAAAATTTCACAGTTTAGCTCACATAGATGCTGTTGTGCTCAGTGTGTAAAGAGTTCTGAAGAAGTGTCCCAAAGTATTGTCAAATGTGTCTTAGCGATTGTAAAAAAAAACAAAAAATAACCTGTATTTTGTTGGCAAAGTTTCAAAATGTAAATATATAACAATTACTTTAGATATATGGCTGGCTGTGATTTTCAAAAATAGTTTGTGAGTTCAATATATTTTACAAAATACACATTTATATAAAAATGTTTATAAATTATTTTCACAAACTAAAACGTCTATAACGTTCACTTCAACAATAATCTGCCAAGGGTTTGTGGTATATTTTGCACTTTGAACAATTTACTTGACTACTGTACAGAGTACTGAATGAGTCTGAATGATACATGCCTCTTCACAGCCCACATGACATGACTCAAATGTAATTAAGTCATTTTTATTTAAAAGAAAACTGTTCAAACATTTAAACAACAATAAAAAATAAATACAAAATACACACAAAAGTAGTCAAGTAAATTGGTCAAAGTGCAAAATGTACCACAAAGCTAAGTCTAAAACACAGTAGTGGGTCAGTTTTCATCACAATGGTAAAGTGTAAATTTCTTTCTTTGCTGCAAATATGCCAAACTACGAGCTGAGCTCTACCTGTTCGCCATCATTATCATTAAACAACTAGTTCTTTTCATTCACAAAATGAGATGTACCAGTTTGGTCGTTTTGTTCATAAACGACATGTATCAGTTCGTTCAACTCGTTATCGAACAAGATCTCTCTCGTTCAGACTCAAAAGCAACTCTGTCAGTAAACGGCGTATTCGTTCACTACGTTCAACAAATCACATGCTCCGTCACATCTCATACTCAAAGGCTATTTTCTCGAGGTTTAGTTATTGTGTGACAGGTTGAAACAGTCCACAGAACTAATAGCTCCGTGCTGCTCTGGAGGGAGGGATTTCAGTGAACATGAAATATGAGTCAATGGATTACTTGAACGAGAACGATTCGTTCACCTCAAAGATTTGTTCAAAAAGAACAATTCGTTCACATATGTAACATCACTACACACCAGGTCTCAGCTCGTGTACGCAAGTTTTTGAGTTGGCCTGAACTTGCATGCAGCATAGAGAATTGCAGAGAATTGAACAAAACAGCATTTCGTTCATTTAGATTATTTCCTGGCCGACAAACAAAGCTTTATTTATTTTCTTTATATGCGGAAATAGCAGCTTAAACAACAGACCATGAGGATTCACACACTGTCACGCACGTCTGTGAATGCAGAAAAACTAATTAAGTAGGCTATATAAAAGGAACAAAATAAACAGGACTACACAAAATATATTTCTCTTAAAATAATTAACAGATTATCAAAAGAAAAAAAACCTTCACAACAAGTATATGCTATGCTCATTTTTGTGACAATTTTCAATGCATTTTATTTGTTTTCTTTATATCTTTATTTTATTAAATCCAACTGATTGCGCTGGCACCTCGAGCGCACACACAACTTATCAGTTCTAGTGTTGCTAACTCAATATTTTCAGTCATTCGTATGATGGGATTGGCGGCATATGAATGTTTCGTGAATCACACGTGAACTCTGTCGTAAATTGATTTGTGCGCTTGGATTTGCGCATGTTTCTACGTTAGATTGATAAATGAGGCCCACTGTGCCTACACACAACTACAAATAAAAAACAAATGAACCTTTCTCTTGTCCTCTGTTTTCAGCTTGTCAAGAACATTGAGGGAGAAGCCAGGCTTCAAATTGTTGGTGACCCTGCTTTCCCCCTCCTAGACAGGCTCATGATATCAACTCGGCTTATTTGAACCCAGTACAGAGTCATTCAGTGTGTACCTTAGCTTGCTCTGGGTGGGTATTGAAATTGTTTTTTTGGTATCCTTAAGTCAAGATGGAGGGTACTTCTTAAGAGGAGTGACTTTCACTCCACATGCGGACCAGCTGTGATCACTACATGCTGTGCTCTGCACAATTTTGGTCAAAAAAGCTGATTTCTGTAACAGCAACTTGGTGGTGGACATCTGTGAAGCCACAGTAAATTTCTCTCAGTCAAGTCAGCAAATGCACTGCCAGCAAATTGCTAATGGCAACACTGCGAGGGAGGCTCTAACAAGATACATCACTAATCACTTTCCCCTTCATACAGGGCACCTTCATCAACATCTGTATGAAACACATGTCTCATAACACTTAGGCATGTTTAGTGATATTCTCAATATTTCAGATTCTTCAATCTGAATCTTTCATAGCAAATGAAAAGAACAAAGTGACAGTGCAGAATAGAGCATGTTAAACAACATTCAAAATACTTCTGAATTTAAATCCGAAGAGTTTTGTTACAAAACAAAAAGAACAAAAAATTACAGTGCAGTGTAGTGCAATACAAAATAATATTTGTGTAAACGATCTTTTAGCAAAACTGTGCCTACGGTGTCTCTACTGAGAGCAGCAGCCTTTCTGTGTGTGCTTGTGTGTGAATGTGCATGTGTGCTTGCATGTACAGTATGTGTGTGTGTGTGTGTGTGTGTGTGTGTGTGTGCTCACCTAAACAAGTGTCACATCAGTCTTTTCACAAGATAGAAAGGCCTGACGCTTTGCTTAAAATAATGATTTTATTAATAAATACACAGAATCTAAGTAATTTGGATGTTAAAATATGTGATCAGAGTGGTTTACTGTTCGAATATGGGCTGGTTGTGGAGTCAGTCACAGCATATTTTGGCTATGAGTGAAACACAAGGGCGGCAGTCTGAAGTTAGCAGTTCCCCACTGAACACGAGAACCAGCATCATTACAGTGGAAACAGGATAACAGAGACTGATCAATTGCATGTAAATTACTTACAAATGTTTAAATTTTACTTCTAATATTTGTTAAAGAATTGACAGTTCACCACTAAACCGCTGCGTACTACATCTGTGTTGGTGGGCAAAGGGTATGCGGCAGCAGGTCAGGCTGGTGCGTGTCTGCACACAATGTCTGTGTTACAGGCGTACCAAGCCAAACTGCTGAAAGAGTTGGATGAGGGCGAGGAGTTCAAGGCAGATTATATTTCTGAACTCAGGAGGACCGCTGATTTAGCTCTCCGTGCCACCAAGGAGACCGCCCGTGCCATTGGGCGCTCCATGGCAGCTATGGTGGCAGAGGACAGGCATCTTTGGCTGACCCTCTCAGACATGAGAGATAAAGATCGGGTCTGCCTTGACCCTTCTGGCCTGTTCGGCGACGCCGTCAATGCAGTCATCGACAGGTACCAGGAGGCCCATAAGCAAGCGGCAGCGTTCCAGCAGTTCCTCCCTCGCCGCTATAGAACTCTGGAGGCCGCTGGGCAGGAGCGGCCTCCAGAGAGGCCGAGATCAGCGGCGCTCTGCGCTGGGACCGCCAAGCCTAAAACGGACCTGCGGGCCGTTATCCAGGCTAGAAAGTCTTTGGAGAAGAGGTCCTGACGCGTGTGGCCCAGGACCTCTGAGGGCGACCCCTACTGGGGTGGAGCGGTGTACACCGCACCTATTACACCAGAGATCAGTCTCGAGAGACTGATTCCCTTAGTAGATTATTTGGCAGCGTGGAAACTACTGCCAAATGTATCTCGTTGGGTCCTGCAAACGGTAGAGAGAGGCTATCGTATTCAATTCGGCGCTCCGCCGCCGCCATTCAGCGGGGTCGTTCCGACACTGGTCGGCCCCGAGCAGGCTCTGGTGATGGAACAAGAAGTCAATACTCTGCTGAGGAGGAGGATCACGTGACCCCTCGACGGTGATGCAGGCTTAGTTTTTCGCTCCGCTCACTTTGCCAAATATTTTGCGATCCTGTCAGTGGAATTTGAACCACTCTGCATTGGACCCATCATGAGTGATAAGGCAGACAAAGGAGATCGGAAAAGAGAGATTGAGCAATCGCCAATGAAGAAAAAATTCAGAGATTCAGCCATCTCCAGTGAAGACCTGGACAATGCTATTGCTAACCGCATTGAACTAGCATTTAAAGAACACCAAAGCACTTTGAATTCGTTTGTGAATTCGGCTGTGAGAGATGCGATGGATTCTGTGCTGATTCCAGCATTGCGCGAACTGCGTGAGGACATACAAGCGACCAATAAGTCTGTTAAAGAGCTAAGAGAGGAGTTTGAGGCCATAGCTACCGAGACGAAGCAGACACGTGACCGCGTTGATTCTGTTCAGGCAGCGGCGCGTGCAGATAAGAGAACAGTCACGGACTTAAAGGATCAGCTGGAGCGACTCACCGAGAAGATGACAGATATGGAGGACAGGTCTAGGAGGAACAACGTTAGACTGGTGGGGCTCCCAGAAGGGATTGAAGGTCCAGATGCAGCTGTTTTCCTCAGAGCTAATCTTTCCAAGTGGATTCCTTCCTTCAGGGGCCGTGACATTGAGATTGATCGGCGCATCGCGTGTATGACGGAGGGAGGGGCTCCGATCGGCCGCGCACTCTCATCTTCCGTGTACTGAGATGGCATGACAGATCAGATATCCTGAAAGGTGCTCGGCAGGCTTATCCCGTGAAGTGCGCACAGAACAATGTCACACTGCTATTTTTTCCTGACTTTAGTCCGGCTACAGGAGAAAGGCATTTGGTCCGGTTTTGAAGATGACAGCGCTTGGTCTCCAGCCCTTCCTCATCTATCCGGCAGTAATTAAGCTACGGCACAAAGGGGAACAGAGAAGCTTCGATTCCCCTCAGAAAGCGGAGGATTTTATCAGCTCCATGTCTCAGCAGAAGTCGTATGCCGCGGCTCTGCGTGAGGGGGACGGGGGAGCAGCGACCGCTGTTTCTCCAGTTCGACGGGAGGGGCGTGACGGCCGGGATGGACTTGGCCCTAGCTGCCCAGAAGGGGATGATAGCAGAATGAACATGGATGCTTGCTAAACCTATTGTTTGCGTTTTCTTCTCTCCTACTGGGATATTGTCCTTATTTATCCGGTACAACGATCTCTTTGTTGGTTAGACTGACACTCCATTTTTCTTTTTTGGGGGGGACTAGTGGAGAGTAGGTTTAATTAATAAAAAGGGGAAAAGAAAAAAAAATATTTTTTTTTGGCTGTGTGAGCATGTCTTGCGTTGGACGTTGGAGTGGATCGGTCACGACCTATCACTATTTTTTGTTGCTCAGTCAGACGTATGTTCTCGGTAATGTGCGTTCTGAGTTGTTCTTTGTTTATGGTTGTCGGTTGTTCACATTTTTATATTGTTTTTGTTTTTTACAGCAGACATTTATACTTTTATCTGTCTTACCTTATTTCTAAAGGGATTTTTCATATAGGAGGTTTGGTATCTAAAAGTGCTTCTGTTTTTTGCTTTTTTTTCATTTATTGAGTACAATCTTGGGATTATGAATATTCAATGCATACTCTAAATATTTTATCACTGAATGTGAATGGTTTAAATTCTGCTGTTAAAAGAACCCGTGTGTTAGAATATTTACACCGTAAATCTATTTCCTGTGCCTTAATACAAGAGACACATTTAAAACAATCTGACGTGGCACGTTTCCAGAATAAGTATTACAACGTAATAGCTTTTTCCTGCGCTCAAAATAAAACTAAGGGGGTGCTTATCCTTGTTAACAGGAAGTTAAATTTAACGATTGAACACCTTGGTAGTGATGAGAAGGGTAGATTTGTTTTTATCCGATGCAAAATATATAATAATAGGTTAGCATTGGTCTCTATTTATGGTCCGAATGAGACAGACAGTGCATTCCTTACACAGATTTCCAAAACTTTACTTGAGGAGATTGATTGCCCTCTAGTGGTGGGTGGTGATTTTAATGCTGTCATAAATCCTGCTTTAGATAAATCTCAATCTGATACAACAGCCAATCCATCCTCTAAATTATTGAATAAATTTATCACTGAGCTCAACTTAATCGATTTATGGAGAATTCAGAATACTAAAGCTAAGGACTTCACTTTTTTTCTAATAGACACAAGACTTTCTCTAGGATAGACTACATATTTTTCAGCCCATCTTTAATTTCATCTAATTCCTCTATATCTATATTACCAATTTTATTATCTGATCATTCTGCTATGTTGTGCAGTGTTCCTCTTTCCGATGTTAAAGCCAAGTCCCCTAGATGGCGCTTTAACATATCATTATTAAGTAATCAGACTTTCATTACCTCTCTAAAAGAATATATTAAGGAATTTCTTGAAATTAATATGCCCTCTGATGTGGATCCTCAAATACTGTGGGAAACGACTAAGTGTGCTATACGAGGTTTCTGTATATCTTTCTCTTCTACTCTTGCCAAAGCGAAAACTCACCAGTTTACACAATTAGAAAACAAAATCCAATCATTACAAAACCTACAAAAACAACATTTTACTGAGCAACAGGCTACACAGCTGTCCTCTTTAAAAGAAGAATATGATTTACTTTCACACTCAAAGGCAGAATTTATTTTACATAGGACTAGACAAAAATATTATTTTGAATCAGAGAGACCTAGTCATTTATTGGCCCTTAGGTTGAAAGAATGCGAGTCTAAGGCATATATTAGCGCAATAAAATCATCAGATGATCAGGTCACCACGAACCCTGTGGCAATTAATGACATATTTAAAGGTTTTTACACAAATCTGTATAAAGCCGAAACAGATTTTGATGAACCAATTTGTAAGCAGTATTTAGATAAATTGGAACTGCCTCGGATCTCACAGATGGATAAAGAATCTTTGGAGGCCCCATTAAGTTTGGAGGAACTTCACGTCTCTCTAAAAAGCCTTCAAAAGGGCAAATCGCCGGGTCTAGATGGTCTCCCCCCTGAATTATATTTAGAAATTTGGGATTTGGTAGGGATACTTATGCTTAACTCATTTAATTTTGCAATTGAACATGGGGTATTTCATAGAGATCAAAAAACATCACTGATTTCATTACTTCTTAAAAAAGGGAAAGATTCATTAGATTGTTCCAGCTACAGACCGATTTCGATTATCCCATGCGATGTAAAAATCTATGCTAAAGTTTTTGCTTCTCGTATGGACAAGGTAATTCACAGTCTGATCAAGGAGGACCAAACTGGTTTCATCAAGGGGCGCAATGCATCTGACAATATGCGTCGACTCCTTCATATTCTTGACTTTGCGGACTCCCACCCAACCCCTTGTGCGGTCTTTTCACTTGATGCAGAAAAAGCCTTTGACAGGCTAGAGTGGAATTATATGTGGGCAGTTCTGCAATGTTTCGGCTTCGGTGAACACTTCGTTTCTATGATTAAGACATTATACCACTCACCTGCAGCATCAGTCATAACTGGTAATATTATTTCCCCCTCATTCCCTTTACAGTGGGGAACGATGCAGGGGTGTCCACTTTCCCCCTTATTGTTTTGTCTATCTCTTGAACCCTTAGCACAAGCCATCAGGAAATCTGAAGTATCGATTAAGATTCATGATCATAATCATAGTATTTCATTATACGCTGATGATATTATTCTATATTTAGACCACTTTGATGTTTCAGTCTCTAGTGTAATTAAGGAATTTGATCATTTTAGTAGCCTATCAGGATATAAAATAAATTGGAGCAAATCTGCTTTAATGCCAATTAACAATGTTAAGATTAATTTTTCTATTCCTTCATTTATCCCTATTAAGGAATCTTTCATCTATTTGGGCATTACCATATATAAAAACATTCATAAGATTGCCAGAGACAATTTTAATAACATTTTAGTTAAGGTCAAAAATTACATTCAAAGATGGAAGAATCTTAAAGTCTCTCTCCAAGGAAGAATATCCACTGTTAAGATGAATTTGTTACCTCGATTTAATTTTGTTTTCTCTATGCTACCACTTTCTCCCCCTCCAGGTTACTTTAAGGGAGATCAACTCCATAATTTCTAAGTTTATCTGGAATGATAAATGTCCCAGAATTAAACTTACCACAGTACAACATCCTAATAGTGCAGGAGGACTGGCTGTACCAAATTTTGAATTATATTATTGGTCGTTCCAGCTTAAGGCTCTTCATAATTGGGTTGATCCTCAATCTACAGTTTCATGGAGGGTGATTGAAGCTGACAAGGTTAAAACAAATAGACTTCAAGATATTTTATTTACTGGCACAGGAAAAAAAGGGGATAATTATAAATTTGGTCCGGTTGTGGCTAACTCTATTAAAATCTGGAAAACGGTTGAACGTCGGATAGGTGGACCCTTCAAATTCTGTAACAGTACACCTTTATGGCACAATTTTAACTTTGTATGTGGAAATCGTCCATTTGTCCAACCCTCTTGGTCCTCTTTAGGTGTAAACACGTGCGGTTATATATATGATAACCAGGGCCTCTGTTCATTTCAGGCATTGAGAGCCAAATTTTGTCTACCAGCATCTGCATATTTTGTTTTTCTTCAATTACGTTCTGCTCTCAAAGCGTATGGCGTTCCTTGGTCTTCTTCCATTTCCTCTCATCCTCTCATCCTATGCGGGACTGGATTGCACCATCTGCTGGTCGGCCATCTGTTTCCTTAATATATAATAAAATTATTGATTGTATTACAAAACCTCTTTCTATTAAAACTATTTGGAATAGGGAATTATCTGACCTTAATTTATCTGTCGACTGGGAGACAGTGTGGTCTAATCTCAGCCTAACATCTAAAAATCCGGCTCATCGTCTTATTCACTTCAAAGTCATTCATAGAGCATACATAACTCCTTACAAAAGATTTAAAATGAAACTGCAGTCAAATTTGAACTGCCATATATGTAACACTACATCATCGGGCACTTTTCTGCATATGTTTTGGGAATTTCCTGTCGTCATCAGTCTATGGACACATGTAAACCTGGTTTTGTCATCATTACTGCGAATTGATTGGTCTGTTAACCCAAGTTTGTGTCTTCTTAATGATGATTCTGGTCTTCTGTATTAGTTCAATGCAAAAGAGAATGTTGTTTGCTGGTTTTACAGCTGTGAAGAAGACAATAATCCAGAACTGGTTTACACCACACATGTGTAGAAAAAATGTATTGGATCCGTAGCCTCCTGCAAATTGTCTCATGTGAATGTACAATGGCGCGAGTCGGTGGGGCCAGGCCTTCGACCATTGAGGCTTGGCAGTGTTTTTTGTTGAGTATGCGTGATTGTATGGAGGAGTGACTTTTGTGTTCTTGTTGTCCTTCCCTCTCTCCCTCCCTTTTGATTGAAACTTGAGATGTTGAGTATGTGTCTGCTGTTTTGTTTTGTTTTATTTTGGATATTATGTTGTGTTGTGTGTGAAAAAAAATAAAATAAATTGTTGATAACAAAAAAAAAATCATAGCACAATATTTATAAATATATATATTTTGTCACATACACGATTATATAGAGATTATATAACCAGCAGTGAAATGTATTCTCTGCATTCAACCCATCCCAAGTGAACACGCACCCGGAGCAGTGGGCAGCCATGTTACAGCGCCCGGGGAGCAGTTGGGGGTTCGGTGCCTTGCTCAAGGACACCTCAGTCGTGGTATTGAAGGAGGAGAGAGCGCTGGTTATTTACTCCCCCACCAACAATCCCTGCCAGACCCGAGATTTGAAGAATTGGCGGGGACGGTTTAATACAGTTTGAAAAAGGGATATCCCTTGTCTTTGTCCTTTTTGTTTTAGCATTAATCAAAACTTTATTACACCGTAACCTATAGGACCTCTTGCAAAATTTATCCCCCCTTTAACCTGTAACGAGCCCGGTTGAAAATAGTCGGGACAGTTATAGATTGGCGCCCGAACAAGGACTTTTGCAAAACGTGTTTCAAGGTTTTCAGTTTTATGTCTGTTTGTTACTTGTTGTTTCAGTCATGTCTGTCAAATCACACGGTGTGGAGGATGAGTACGAACCCAATCCTGTTTTCACTGCTGGCCCGTTTGTTACGAGAAGAGATCCATGGCCTGTGCAAGAGCTCATCCATACTCTCAGTGAATTATATATCAGTTCTGACGACTGTAATGATTCCAATGTTCCTTTTGACGACCCACTCCCCCCACCTCCTCCTCTTGATGATGACACAGTTTCTGATAATCACCCTTTAACACAAGTAATGGATTCATTGACCAACCGCATCTCTGCTTTGGAAGGTGAAGTTCAAGCCTGCACCCAAAAAGTGAGTCAATGTTGTTCACACTCTGAATTTATGGACCAGTGTCGATTGTTGGAGGAAAAGTTGACCTACAAGATAGAAAGGGAGTGTGAGAGAGTTAAAAAATTCTTGAGTTGAGTATAGGTGATTTAGGGAAGTCAGTGGTGGATTGTTTGAAGAGGAGAGATGCACAGATTGACAATAAGCTTAAGTCATATGCTCATGTCATGTCTACTCCAGTTTCTCTTCCTTTGCTCACCCCTGCCTTATCAAAAAAATCCAATCGACCATGTACTGGGCAACCTCATCTGTGTAAACCCAACCTTCCTGACACGGCAACGACTGCTCCCTATCGTCCTCCGGTAAGGGTTGAATTCCCACAATTTGGTTCAGACGAAGACAATGATCCTATTACTTTTGTTGAACGTTGTGAGGAGTATTTTGCACTTAGACCACTTACCGATTCAGAAATATTAGCCTCTCTCACTTCAGTATTACAGGGGACCGCTAAAGACTGGTGGCTAGCAGAGAGAAGACACATTTTCACTTGGGGCCAGTTCAAACAAGATTTCCTGCATGCTTTCTTGACAGATGATTACGAAGCTGAAGCTGCCAAGCGTTTGCTGGAAAGAAAGCAAGGTCCAAAAGAATCAATTCGAGATTGTGCATACCATTATCGTGCTTTGTGTTTAAGATGGGAGGAGGAGATATCTGAGAAAGAGATCGTACAGTCAATTTTGAGAAACTGCAATCCTCGACTCGCAAGTTTGCTAAGGGGTACTGTAAAAGAGGTGAGCGAGCTAGTGAGAGTTGGTACGCAAATTGAGAGAGATTTTGAAGAAGCCAAGAGGTATTGGAGTCAGAATAATGCTGAAATGCAGAAGCGCAGAAACCAAACCGACAGAGACACCCATCCCAAGGCCAGTACATCACATACTCGTATTCTACAGTCTGCTTCTAATACCAATCTGTCCAACTTGAAGATACTCACCCTGCCAATGTTGATCCGTGGGAGATATTTTCAAGCCATGATTGATACAGGTAGTTCGCTGACTCTACTACAGGAATCCTGTTGGAGACAGTTGAGACACAAAGAACAGCTGAGTTCCAGTCGTGATCAGTCATTCAAGCAAGCCAACGGCCAAGTATTATCTGCTTTGGGGATGTGGAACTGTGAATGTGAAGTGCAAGGCAGGAGGTATGACTTGACTTTGTATGTTATGAAGGATGAAGATCTCACTGTACCCGTCATCCTTGGAATGGATTTTCTGATGTCTACTGGAATTAGTTTGGATTTTAGTAAAGCTCAGTACTCATTGCCTGCCTCAAACCACTGCCAAGAGGAAACATTCTCATTCATGCCTTTCAATTTTCACAATGCATTGCTGTCTTTCTACCTTGCATTACCCTTACCAGAAGAGTCGTGTGAAACACAGACCTTTGTGCATCAACTGATTACCACTGCAGACACGTCTCCAGAATATCAGTTCCGACTTAAACATCTGCTGAGAGAATGGCCCACTGTTTGCACCAATGAAATAGGACACACTGATGTAGTCAAACACCGCATCATTACAACCAGTGAAGTACCCATCCGCAAGAAACCATACCGAGTATCAGTTGAGAAACAACAATTCATCGAACAAGAAATCAAGTTAATGCTGGACAAGAAGATCATCAGACCCTCATTTTCTCCATGGGCAGCACCTGTGGTCCTGGTACCGAAGAATGGAGGTGGTCAGCGATTCTGTATTGATTTAAGAGGTTTAAACTCAAAGACGTACTTGGACGGTTACCCCATGCCTCAAATACATGAGAGTCTCTGCACGGAGCTGCTATTTTCAGTACCCTCAACCTCAAAAGCGGGTATTGGCAAGTTGAAATGGAGCCAGAGAGTATCCCCAAAACTGCTTTCACTACATCATCAGGACTATATGAATTTCTCCGTCTACCATTCGGCCTTAAAAACTCTGCAGCCACGTTCCAGCGATTGATGGAGTCAGTGCTGAAAGACGTAAGGGGTAAGAGTTGTTTTGTATACATTGACGATGTGGTAGTTTACTCTAAGTCTGAGGAAGAACATCTAGTCCACCTAAGAGCAGTCTTCCAGTGTCTAAGCCGAGCAGGTCTCACCCTGAACCTCCAGAAGTGTAACTTGATGCAGAAGTCTCTGACGTTTTTAGGACATGTAATCTCAGCAGAAGGAATCAAAACTGACCCTGCTAAAGTTGAAGTTGTTGCTAACTTCCCTGTCCCCAAGTCTCTGAAAGAAGTGCAATGTTTCTTAGGTCTAGCAGGATGGTACCACAGATTCATCCCTCAGTTTTCAGATAAAGTCGCCCCATTGCATGCCTTGAAAAGAAAGGGAGCTACCTGGACTTGGACTAAGGAATGTCAGAGTGCTTTTGAAGTGATCAAACATGAATTGATCAGTGCCCCAGTTTTAATGGCCCCAGATCTATCGAAGTCTTTTAGAGTCCAAACTGACGCTAGTGATATTGGTTTGGGTGCAGTTTTGACCCAAGATATAGATGATGTGGAACATGTCATTGCCTACACCTCACGTCTGTTACAAGGAGCTGAGAAATCGTATTCAGTCTCGGAGAATGAATGTTATGCGGTGATATGGGCAGTCGAAAAATGGAGACCATACTTGGAAGGACGACTGTTTGAGGTGATCACTGATCATGCAGCTCTAACCTGGGTATTCAACCACCCAAAACCATCTTCACGCCTAATCCGATGGTCCATCCGCTTGCAGGAGTTTGATTTCACGTCAAATATCGTAAGGGTCAATGCAACATTGTGTCAGATACTCTCTCACGCAGTTTCCAAGATACTTCACCACTCACTATGATGTCACAGGTAAAATCCCAGGACTCATCAGCCACTTTCTCCTCATTTCCTGTTGAATGGTCCGACATTGCAAAAGCCCAACAGGAAGATGCCGAAATTCAAGAACTCGTCACAAAAGCCAAAGCATCCATTAACCCAGATCCCACTCGCATTCATTACTTAATGGAACATGGATTCCTGTTCCGCAGTATGCCACAAGGACCGAAAGGGCCCAAACTTCAATTAGTCATTCCTACCTGCTTAAGACAAAATTTTCTGAACTACGCACACAACAACCCTCTAAGTGGACACCTTGGCAGACTCAAAACTCTGTTAAGACTTGTAGACATTTGCTACTGGCCTACTCTACGCTCAGACGTGTGGAAGTATTGTAAGGAATGTCAGGTATGTCAAAAGCACAAACCATCTATTTCAAAATTAGCCGGCCATATGCAGTCTACACCTGTAGTGGAACCTGGCCATATGCTGGGAGTTGACCTCATGGGACCATTTCCCAAAAGTTCAAAACAGAATGAACATCTACTGGTAATTGTGGACTACTGCTCAAAGTGGGTGGAGTTGTTTCCTTTGTGTGTTGCAAAAGCTCCACAGATTGCACGCATCCTGGTGGAGGAAATCTTCACCAGATGGGGCACCCCGATGTATCTGGTATCTGACAGAGGGTCCCAGTTTACCTCGCAACTACTCTGCCTGGTCTGCAAACAATGGAGTGTCATTCAAAAACTGGCCACTACTGCACACCCACAAACAAACCTCACAGAACAAGTCAACCGTACTCTCAAAACCATGATCGCCTAATATGTTCAAGACCGTCACCGCCATTGGGATAGATGGTTGGCAGAGTTTCGTTTTGCCATTAACTCAGCTTGGCAGGAGAGTACAGGATTTACTCCAGCCGAAGTTATGATTGGGCTAAAGTTGAAAGGTCCCTTAGAGAGAGCAATTGCAAAAACACCTGACCCAGACAGTTCTGGATAGGTACAAAGAGTTGATCCAGACAGTGCAAAGGAATGTGGAACGAGCCCAAGAAAAATAACGTCACTATTACAACTTAAGACGACGACAAGCTCTCTTCCAGGTCGGAGATTTGGTTTGGGTTCGTACTCATCCTCTGTCACGGGCCAACGAAGGGTTTATGGCCAAACTTGCTGCAAAATGGAAAGGTCCTGCCAAAGTAATCAAATGCCTTGGTCCAGTAAATTACTCTGTATCTTTTGTTGATGACCCTGATCATGTAGATTCTTATCATGTTCAAAATTTAAAGCCTTTTTATGGCCATGTTGAAACTCTTTCCAATTAAGGGGGGGAATATGTAACAGTTACCTCCTGTTACAAGGTTTATTTTGGGTGCTATGCTCATCCTGACCTCTAGGTGGCACCTATAGCCTCACCCTTTTCTGTATAAGACAGGAAGCAGTAGAGTAAGAAGTAGATTCTGTTTGAATCCCTCATGGCTTCTTGGTTGTACAAAAAAATCCTGGTTGGAGAAACCTTTAGTTTGCTGCTCAACCGTAAGTTTACTGTTCTATTTTTACACCTGGATGTCTATATTTAATTTGTGGGTACTTTTAAGTTTAACCTTTAGTGGGGTTTACTGTTTTGTGTATTATGTTTGTTTGGTTACTATATGGATTCTGATAAGTTGTTATTTTTTCTAGAGGATTTTTTTTTGTCCCAATTCATGCTAATGTAGCATGTTAACGTCTTTGAGGAATGGATTAACAACTTTGGTGTTCCTTTGAGTGCATCATTGCACCTGTCCAAGGATTGTACCCAAAGCTTCCCGGCCTACCTCTGCAAGGATTTCTACATTGCATCTATCATCTCATCAACAGATAAGACCGTTAAACTGCTCATGAACTGCACAACTTTGAAAAACTAGGACAAAACGTCATCAGCATATTCCGTATGCGAAACCTTGCTCATTTATTCTGGACATTGTGTTTTTGTTTGGTTTTGTGACTGTTTGCTGGGGTAATTTGTGTATTTGGGAAGCATGTTAATATGGTGTTTGTGAATAATTGGCGGGGATGGTTTAATACAGTTTGAAAAAGGGATATCCCTTGTCTTTGTCCTTTTTGTTTTAGCATTAATCAAAATTTCATTACACCGTAACCTATAGGGCCTCTTGCAAAATTGATCTCCCCTTTAACCTGTAACGAGTAACTATTGAAAATAGTCGGGACAGTTATAATGCGTGCGGTTGCTGTGCTGTATTAAAGCTTTAATCAGGATAAAACCGTATATTAAAACCTAACAGAAGCAGTAGCACTTACAAATAGCAGCGTATTAAAAAGTATGAGACAACAACAACCAAACATACCATTAAGAGCCCTGCTTGCGCAGGTTCTGCACGATCCTCTTCACTAATATCCTCTGGGTCTCAATCGGGATCAAATTGATAAGCATTATAGACAACGCCACTGTTTACAATTCAACTGGAGCACATGCCACTGAGGAGAGGGGCGGGACGTTCAGACGTGCAGTAGAGGCGGTTTAGCCAATCACAACACACTGAGCTAGCTAACTGAGCCAGCTAACCAATCTCAGCCCATCGCGTATTTCTGAAGGAGGAGCTTCATAAAACCAGGAAATAAATTGAGGCATTTGTCAGAGAAGGGACAGAGAGGTGTGGAATAAAGGTAAATTATGTGAAAAATAAATGCGTTTTTTAAAAAAACAAGCATGGACACATGTTAGACTGCACCCCATAAACACAATCAAGCCTAGAAAAAAACCAGTCAACCACCCCTTTAATTATGAGAAACTAAAACTGTGATTTCCAGGCCTACAAAAGTCCTCTCTGCCCTTCTCAAACCCAGCTCAGTCACAATGAACAGCTTTCACACAGAGGCAGATTACAGCTGTTCTTACTGTATGATCAAACATATATTTAAGATGAAATATACATCTAATCATAACTATGTATTAATTATATAGCCTGATTATCAGTTATTTAAATATAAATGATATAAATCTAACCTAAAACAGATTTGTTAGACACACTCTCACCAGATTTAATCTTAACTATATAGAATTAAATGTAATATATAATTATTATCGTGATAAGATTAAACATAACATTTGAACAAGTTTATAAGGCCGTTTGTGCATTTTCGCGTACATGAGGTTGTTCCTATCTTTTTTTAAATTTAGAAGTAGTACTTAAGTTTTTGGTGAATCATGATTTGTTGTTACAGGTTTGTGTGTACGCATGAACATGAGATGCAGATTCTCTCACACAAGCAGCATGAACACAAAACCTGCCACAGATGACTAAAATATGATTCTGTACATCACTATCAAGACTGTCTATTTGCAGTGGTTCAGCAGAGACGCCAGAAAACTGAAAGAACTGATGTTTGATTAAGTACAGCATCTCCTTTACGCAAGAAACAAACATTTCCTTTACTCTACAAAGGCTAGTGTTTTTGTGTGTTTAAAGAACAGAAGAGTCTTGGCATCTGCCAATAGTTGTAGCCAATACACTTTTGTACGTTTTTTTTGTTTTAAATATTCTGTGCACAGCTGTTTGTCTTCTACTGTATATGGTGCGATTTTGGCCAAATGTATTAAACAACAAGAGAAACTGCGTGCCAATATAGCTTTATAACCTGCAAACTGATGAAAACGATTGATTTACTGCCTCAGATGCGGCTGTTCTAATGACGGTCAAAACACAACTTTGTCATTCGGTCGTCAAAAACCACGTAACCAAGTACGTTGTGCCGAACGGCATCAGTACATCCATAGCGGTTTTGGATAGTTGTGGGTTTTCCTTCTCGACTGAAATCCAAAACTCAGCCATCCCTGTCTTTAAGGTTCGGTCACTTGACAGTTCAAGCAATGCGTCCTTCAGTTCAGATGTCAGATGATTTGCCCTCGTTACAGTGAGTTGTGATCTTATCCAGTCATATTGTTCTGGAGCTGTTTCCTCTGGGAAATATCTGTTAAAGTGTTCCAGGAGGGCTTGAAGGTGATAGACTTCTTCACAATGTTAACACTCAGTTGAATTCGTCCAGCTCAGAAAACATCTCAATCCTCGCTCAGTCCAGTGCTCGAGTTTTCTCATGGATTTTGTCAGTCAGCAACATGATGCTTGTGTTTTCACTTTGCAATGACATATTAAGTCCATTCAGTTTTATAATTATACATCTCTGTACAAAACAGCACACACAGACTGCGTCTGAAATCACAGCCTCATAAAATAGTTATGTTTTTCAGGAGTGAGATCGGGTTGGAAATACACACCATTTTCAATGCAATAAGAGTCATGGAAGATATTCTCATTGCATTGACCATAATGCTCTATAGACTTCTTCAGAAAGTCACTGCTCTCTTCTCTGATCCACATACAGAGAATGTGTGTCTGTCTTCAGTGACATGATCCAGCACTCAAGCACATGCGAGGAACGGACGTGGAGCTGATGTGCATCAATGATCAAGAGCTCAGCTGCTGGTAATAAGCCAAAGATGAAAGGACTAGAGTGCTTTCATCTTTTAAGCGAGGACAATCCTTGTCCTTGCTTACTTGACACAGGGTCTCAAGTGACGACCATTTCCCAGTCTTTTTATGAGCAAAATCTGCCTGGATTAAGCATAACATCCTTGGATAACCTGCTGGAAATAGAAGCAGCAAATGGTCAAGCAGTACCTTATCTGGGGTATGTTGAGGTGAGGGTCACGTTCCCGAAGACTTCCTTGGGTCTGACGTTGAAGTATCAACTCTTGCTTTAGTAATCCCAGAAACTGATGGCACTGCCCAGCCAAAGTTGTTAATAGGCACAAACACTTTGGATCTTGCATATGACACATATCTTGAGACCAATGATTCAGTTTGTCAAGCTGTTCCATTTGGCTACAGGGCTGTGATTAAGACTATCGAACACAGACGCCAGCAGAAAGTTAACAGTGGTATAGGAATTGTTAGGCTTCCTGATCTTACCCCTACTGTTGTTCCTGCGGGTCAAAATGTTGTTCTTGAGGGAGTGGTGAGTGTAAGAGGACAAGTAGCCGAGAAATGGGCTGTGATGGAGCCTCCTTGATATTCACCTTTTCCTGGAGGACTGCTAGTTGCCAGTTGCTTATTAAAGCTACCTCAGCATCCATCACGGAAGGTTCCAGTGGTGTTAAAGAACGAAACTGAGCATGACATTATCATTCCCGGCAAAAGTGTGATTGCAGACATTCATGCTTTGCAAAAAGTGATATCTAACAAGGTAACCAAATCTGATCGCTCAGTATCAAGTGTCCGTTCAAAATTCGCTGACGAACTCTGCTTTGATTTCTGTGATTCCTGTGTGCCAGAAGTGTGGAAAAAGAGAATCACTCAGAAACTGTGTGCCATGCCTGAAGTCTTTGCGATGCATGACATGGATGTTGGACACAGACAAAGTGCAACATAGTATCAAGTTGCACGATGAAACCCCCTTCAAGCATAAAGCGAGACCGATCCATCCCAACGATCTTGAAGCTATCCGCTGACATCTGGAGGAATTGTTTGAAGCCGGTTTCATTCGTGAATCAGAATCATCTTTCTCTTCTCCTATCATTGTGGTAAGGAAGAAGATATAAGGCTTTGCATAGATTATCCCAAGCTGAATATGCAGACCATCAAAGATGCCTATGCCTTACCCAACTTGGAGGAAACTTTTTCCGCACTTCGAGGTTCAAAATGGTTCTCAGTGTTCGACCTTAAATCTGGGTATTACCAGATTGAACTGGAAAAGGACAAACCCAAGACCGCTTTTGTATGCCCATTGGGCTTTTGGGAGTTCAATAGGATGCTTCAGGGCATCACCAACGCACCAAGCACATTACAAAGGCTGATGGAAAAGTGCATGGGCGACATCAACCTTTCGGAAGTCTTAGTGTTCTTGGATGATCTGATTGTCTTCTCAGATACTCTTGAAGAGCATAAAAGACGTCTTCATGTTCTGGGACGTTTAAAAGACTATGGCCTAAAGCTTTCATTGGATAAATGCAAGTTTTAACAGACGTCAGTGAAATATATTGGTCGCATCGTCTCGAAAGATGGAGTGAAGACAGATCCCACAAAAATAGAAGCCATTAAGACCTGGCCAAGTACACGAAACCTGAAAGAGTTACGTTCCTTTCTGGGTTTCTCCGGTTATTACCGGCGATTTATTAAGGATTATGCGAAAATTGTGAAGCCATTAAATGAACTGACTGTGGGGTATCCTCCTCTTCAGAAAGACTGCAAGGTGAAAAGTAAGGAAAAACCTATATTGACCCCAAAGAGCCCTTTGGAGGGCGATGGACAGACGACTGTCAGCAAGCATTCGAGACACTCATTGAAAAACTCACCAAGGCCCCAGTATTAGGATTTGCAGATCCTGGATTACCGTATGTTCTACATACAGATGCGAGCACTACCAAAACTCTGATGAAGATGACTACATAAGCCAGATTTCTGATGTGTCAGCTCTTACCTCAGAAAAGTTAATCCGGGTGTACAATGTTATAAGAAGGCCCGTAGAGATTCCTCTTAACTCTGATCCTGCAAGCCACAACTTACCTGACTTAGAGCCTGTATCAACCGATGCTTCTGAGACTGTGAATGCAGGAGATGTGCCAAGAAGGAAGGATCCACCTGTAGTAGAATACTTACCTGGTACCAAAAACTCACCTGATACCCAGTACTTACCTGAAGTTGAGTCTTCCACCGGTAACATGGAACCTGTAAAGGAAAACCTGAAAGAAAGAAAGAAACCACTTACTTCAAGTAGAACAGCAGATGCAGGATGGACCTGGTGGAAACAAAAAGGAAAAGGACAATGAAACGCATGCAGTACAAGTTGAGGAAACTGTACCGGATGTTCCACCGTGGAGAACCAGATTAGAGTCAGCTGAACCTGATGAACCTGAGGAAGAAACAGATCAAGATGAAAGCGAGGATGAAAATCATCTAAGAAGGTCTAAAACAGTGAAGCAGAAGTCAAAAAGGCTGAAAACCCGATGATATCCATTATTCAATCCTTGCTTCAGGGTTTGAACACTGCTTTTGTCGAGTCACTTGCAGAACAACCCAGATCAATTAGACACCCCAAACCCTAAAAAGCCTTGTTACAGCCATGCAAAGGGACTTGCATAGACTTAAGGAGGGAGGGTGTAACCCAGGTCAGAAATGAGCTGAATAAAAATAATGATAATAAAAAGAACAAATGTAATTTGCAATAATTATATTTTCAATAAAAAAAAACTGAAACGTTTGATATAATGGGTATTCAAAGATGTTCTGCAGTGTTGTAAACTTTAAAATAATTAAAATAACCGTAAAAACTAAAGCAAGACAGTTGTCATAAGACGCGCTGTGTATGACGTCATTAATACGAGACGCATAGTCGCAAAGCGAGAGCACACGCTTCGCAGATCGCGAGTGTCATCAATGCAGATTAAAAGGCAACTATAACAATCAGCCTTGTTTGATATGCATAAATAATGTGTTATATGATGCCTCTTTTGTTATAAAATAAGGTTACAAATTCTGTTACCAGGAATTTCACTTGCATCTGAAAGCTGGAGCAAGGCTTGAAGAAAAAAAAATGCTGTGTACAAAAATGCTGTTGTACAATGCTGTAAAACTTGTTCTGATATCCTGATATCTGAATGATGACGAAACAATATTTCCATTCAGCATGCACTGACAGAGCCAAGATGTGGGTTTCTGAACCCGATGAATCTTGAATCTTGAAGATGTGGGTTTCTGTGGTATATGATTAAAAAGTTCTGAATGGAGAAGAGATCAAACAGGACAAGCAGGTTTTAGTCAAGGCAAGCCACCTTTATTTATATCACTTAATACAATGCAGATTGTTTCAAAGTAGCTTCAAAGTGATAACCGGTAACAAAGTTTGTTTCGGCTGTTCAGCAGCTCTAGAAGAGTTTAATGTCATCATTCATCTTAAGTCAGTTCACTGTTCATTCAGTTTGGTTGTAAAATCATCATATAATATAATATAATATATTATATAATATAATTGTCATGGATCGGCCAGGCTTTCACAACAACCAATCGCAGCGTACACCCTCACCAGAATTCTGATTGAGCACACCTGCACTTCAATCAATCCTAATCACCACCTCTACTAATACACACACCTCACAGCACTCAGTGTCCGATCTCGTTTTGACTACAAGTGGACTCTCTATGCTCTCAAGCAACTTACCTTCTATTATCTCCTGAAGATTACTTACCTCTTGTGTCCTCGTCTGTGTCAGATCCTCAGTTCTCCGTCATTCATCCTCGTCAGCGATCTCCGTCAAGAGTGAGGTGTGTGTTTCATTCTGCTATCTACGAGTTCCTGTCAAGAGCATAACTCAGATGAAGATCCATTCTACACATTTATATATCCATTGGACAAGTTACTCACCTACTTCTCTCCTATCCTGCAACTTTAATAATAAACTCATTCTGTGTGATATCTAACATTCTGTGTGAGTCTGCTTCTTAACAATAATAGTGTCAATGCAGTCAGAGCAATAATATTGCTGAATATTAAGTGTCCCCAACTAAGCAAGTCAGAGGTGACAGTGGCAAGAACCCAAACTCCATCAGTGACAGAATGAAGAAAACATCTTGGGAGAAACTTATGGAGAATATTTGTGTATTCATTTATTATTTTATTTAATTAATATTATTACTTGTCCTTTTATTTATTTATTTTATTCATCAGTGTATTATCATGTCTAAAAGTAGTACTTCGTTTTATTTGTATTTCTGCTCCTTGTCTAGTCATTGTATGCTGGAGATGATTGTTCACTGGAGCTTTAATGGGGGGAACAGACTCTTATGTGAGGAAGAGCTGAGCAGTGTTTATTGGCGGCAGCAGCTACTTTAAATGTTGTTTAAAGAAGATGTTTGAATAATAAACCTGGTTTCCTTTCACTATGGACAGAAATGGGATCATCTGTGCTTGGGCTGTAAATAAACACCGCCATGATTGAGGTAAATTATCTGAATTCAGAATCAGTCATCTTATTTATAATAAGTGTGATTTTTAAAAAAAATAAAAAAAATAAAAAAAAATATAATACTACCTTGCTCATGATTGATTGATTTTTTTTTTTTATTATCATCAGCTGATTTTTATCACATTATCAGATGACAGGATTTATCTGAATAAAAATATAATTTGAATGCTCTTATAAAATACACCACTGACCGGTTTACTGAGTACAGTTTATCACATGCCTGACATAGTCTGGTTTTCCCTGAGCCAACCTCTCTCTCCCTTTCATTTCTAAACATGTCTAAGGTCATGCAAGTTCTTGCTTGTTTTCAGAGCCTGGAATAAATGTTCATTTGCCTTGTTTCATTTTCATGGAAATAACTTTTGGTGCTGTTTAGATTCATGAACTGGTAAAATACATAAATGCAATGTAAATCATTATGGATATCCCCAGATAGCAAGCAACCATTGAAACAATGTTAAATCAGTGTTAATGCATCAACATTAACCTCATTGAATCAACATGAGGTTTGCACCTGCAATTAATGTTGATAAAATGTTAAAATTTAATTTAAAATAATCAATGTTAATGGCATTAAATCGATAATGTGATGTTGGTTCAACATCATGCTTGCACTCTCAGAAAATAAAACGCAACTATTACAACTGACTTAAAGCCACACAGCCTGAAATCAACAGAGGTTTAGATATTGATGATTTATTGTTTCATGTGAAGTTACCATTATGGTGATCAATGTTTGCTTTAGTTGGGCTCTTGACCCTTGACTTTTAAAAAAAATAATTCTGTGGCTGTTTTAATTGTGTGTTTGTAAGACGTGGTTGTTATAGTAAAACAGACCAAAAGAAAATATGAAGAGGTGTTGTTGGTTATGCTTCAGTAAAGACATAATCTGCATACAGTGGCCTGAATCACTGATCTCATTCAAAGACTAATGCCTGTTCATTTTATCAGTGATTCAAACCATTAATTGCTGATTATGTTTTTAATGAACCATAACTTTGATCACATGTTCTCCTGGCCTTTTTATTGCGAGTGTGCAAAAATAAAAGTAAACATTTACATTTAGTCATTTAGCAGACGTTTTTATCCAAAGCGACTTACAAATGAGGACAATGGAAGCAATCAAAATCAACAAAAGAGCAATAATATGCAAGTGCTATAACAAGTCTCAGTTAGCTTAATGCAGTCCACGTAGTAAGGTTTTTTTTTTAATTATATAATAAAAAGAAAACGGATAGAATAGAAAAAGAATAGAGCAAGCTAATGTTTGAGGCCTTTTTTGCTTTTGTTAATTGTATAATAAATAAAAAGAAAAGAAATAGAATAGAATACAAAAAGAATAGAGAAGCTAGTGTTAGTTTTTATTATTATTATATATTTTTTTACACTTTGCAGGTTGTCTTACTCTTATCTTTATGACCAAAAATAGAGTATTTAATAGCCTATGTCAGCTGTTTGATCGCCGGTGCCTCACGCGCACACACACACACACACACACACACACACACACACACATATATTCTAGAAATTCAAACTTGCCATCACAGTCTGTTCATTATCGAAATAAAATACAGTCAGCCAAACATATCAATTTAAAGAGTCCGCAGTATAACCGGTCTACAGCTGCTGTTATGCCAAGCGCATTTTTGCGCATGTGAAGAGAATGATCTTTCCGTCGGTATGCGAACGCGCATGACGCCTATAGTCTACATTATAAATAATAGTTTAACATTGAAATACATTGAGAATATGGAAACATTGTATTTGTGCCAAATGAGAGAGGTACGTGAGCCCACGGTACTTTCAGTTTCGCTTTAGTTTATTCATTCTTGATCTGTTCTGCATACCGTTACATTAAAATTATTTGTTTTGGAGTGAGGGAGACTATAGGCTATGAATAGTGTTTATAATTTTTACATTATAATATTTAACTTTATTTGGTCTTATTTCTGGTATTAATACACTCTCTCCAAATGTTCCCGCTGCTCACAAAACAAATTATTGTTGTGAGCAGCGGAACTTTTGGAGAGAGTGGGTTCAGCAGTAGCACCAATCAACGAGAGCGATTTTGAATTTGATTGGTCAATAATATGTTGTGGACCAATACATAATCTACAAATCATGCTCCAAATACATCTGCATAAACCCGCAATCGCTCTGTCTCGTATATGCACACACGCACTGTCACAATCTGCACTTCTTAATGCCGGATCTTTAAAAACAAATACCGGAACGCAAATATCCAAAATCGGACATTTTCCGGAACAGGATCCGGCTCAAATTAAGCACTGGTCCAGTGTGGTTTATTTATTTGCTCTTGGCTGACATGTGGCATTGCTATGGCCTGCTTTTGGCTCAGATCTGGCAAACAGGAGAGGTCCACCCAAGTGCCATCATTCCACGCTACATGTGGGCCAGATCATCATTCCACATGTGCCAGATGTGGGCCGGATCTGGGCCGACAATATGTTGCTATCTGGGATGCCACTGATTTAACATTGTTTCAATGGATGCTTGCTATCTGGGTCATCTTCAGCAGTGATGTATGCAGCTCATTAAATGTGTCTTTTTACATTGTGATTTACAGGTTTAGATAACCTTCTTTGAAAGTTTGGCAGATGATGGCCGATGAATGATGACTTATGAACCCCGAGATGTAAATCCACTTACCTGTCATATCTACTTTCATTTTCAGCTTATACTTCACTTTCTATAGTTCACCTAAAACTAAAGTAAATGTTACTGTGTCTTTTAGTAAGTTGTTTTTATATTTATACAGTCATTTAGCTAAAAGTTTGATAAATGTTTTGCTTTGTTTTATACTGTGTGTGATCTAGGATTGGGTATCGAGAACTCGTTCCACTTTAGAAACCGTTCCAAATTTCCAAGAATTTGTATTTGATAAGACACGTGCATTTCAATTCTGTTAACAATTCCTGCATTAATATTTTAATGTGATTTAAACCATTGAAGCACGAGAACAGAGAACCATAAGTGCAAGACAGGAAAAAAACGTGCACGCTGCTTTGTATGCCGTGTAGGCCTAGAAAAGGTCTGAAGCACGAGAACAGAGAACCATGATCCCAGTTCTTTTTCACATTTTGCAGGTTATCTGTGCATTTCCACTGCAGAAAAGGTAGTTCCGGGCTGGAACTGATTTCTTTTTCACATTTTGTGACCAATGTGCACAACATTACGTCAGTATATCCTCGTAAACACAGTGTTTTTTGTCTTAAGTGAACGTAAACAGATGAGAAAGAAAACGCACATGTAATATTTTTAGTCCGGGTGCGTTTGATGTTAAAGAGACTCCGTGTTAAGCAGCCTAACAAACGTGCTGCCTGTCATTAATGTAATCGAAGAACAAAAGAAAATCATTTGATTTGATTAAATTTCTTTTGTAACTTTAATGAGGATTAATCAATATTTTATTTCTGAAAAGAAAACGATATTTTTAAACTTTTGTTTGCTAATTGATTTGTTTGTTCCTATTTTATTACTGACTGTTTATTGTCTTTATTTATTTATGCTATTGTGAAAATTATATTAGTCTATTTGTTTTTGCTGTGGTATTTTTGTTATTTGTTTGTTCCTATTTTATTACTGGCAAAAGTTTTACTTGCTTTAACAATTTAATGTGTGAAAATTATATTAGTCTATTTGTTTTTGCTGTGGTATTTTTGTTAAAACCATAGGCAAAAGTGTTTTGTAGGCTAAGTGTTCTGTAGGCTGCTAATTTAGCTAATGTTATTCAGCTGCAACAGAATGATTTGTAAAAAGACACAGAATAAATATATTTGTCATCTAAATGTTTGACTTTTTTACCTTATTGGAATCGAAACTAGGAATCGTAAAGAATCGGAATCGATAAGCAAATTTGGAATCAGAATCAATAAAATTCAATCCATACCCAACCCTAGTACATCGTTTTGTGTCGGTTTCGTGTGGATGCAGATATTTCTTGAGACGAGGAAAAAAAAAAGATCGGATAGGGAAAGCTCTGGCTTCGTGTGGACGTAGCCTCAATTAGTCGCTTAATTATCTCATTAACTTTAACCCTTTAAGGACTTTGGATTTGACTTGAGACCTGCTTGTGACACTGTGACACTGTGAAGGAATGACTTGGTCCCACATCTGCTACTTAGCAAATCCAGGTGATTGGAACAAAATACTGAGAAGGACTTTTACTCTCTGAACCTGGACTTTAAAACATGTTTTGGGTACATAATGGTACCTTTAAAGGTACACAATATGTCCTTAGGGTATAATTATATGTTTTGTTATAAATATTACCTCCGCGGTACCTTTTTTTCTGACAGTGTATAGTGCCGAGTATCCTTAACACTGCACAAATATTCAGTATAAAAAATGAATAAGAACATAATCAGTTAAACAAACTGAAAATGATTGTAGATATGAAAGGTAAGTGGATTTATGCCTCGGGGTTCACAAGTCATCATTCATCGTAAATCATCTTTCAACCTTTCAAAGAAGACGGTTAAGGGTGTTTATCTTAACGTGTCAATCACAGAGTAAAAAGGAACATTTAATGAGCTGCTTGTGTCACTGCTGAAGATGACGCATCAGGAAAGATAGAAAGCTGATTACACACGAATGCGCAGTAAATGTATTTCAGTCAGGACCACTCTGTTTGGTTAAGGTTATTGTTGAGGTCCTGAACATTATTTGGGTGGCAGGATTTGCTCTGAAGGGTTCAGATTCTGAGCTGTCCACAAGCAAACCTCACTGAGGTTTGAAACCCCCGATGCCTAATACAATTACTATAATTTTTTATATGTGACAGATATAAAATTCCATGCAGAAGTGTTACAAGTCTGTAAATGAGACTGGACAAGATTAAGCAGCGATTAGCTGATAGTTGATTTCTGTGGACTAATTTACCACAAATCAAACTAAAGAATTTGCCTTTGTGTTACCATTTATTTACAATTCAAAACTACTCGATGTGGGTGGATTCCAGGTAACTTGTCTGACTCATTAAAACCAGAGATTCATTGCCGGAATTGCTTTTGTGGTGCTAATCATCAAGATTATTTTTTGACATAACTCACTGCAAATATGCAAACTACATTCCACTGCTCACTAAACTCACGAATAGATGTGTGTGTGTTTGATGTTACACCACACTTTTAATTAGAATAGTTGCCTTCAGGCTGTTGATTGACCTGTTTTTTTTTATCTGTTGATATTTTAATAAAATAAAATAATACATAAATATGCTTTTATCATATTTTTATCATACATATCATCAATCAAATAACTATGTTCAAACTTATGCATTTGGTAGATGCTTTTATCCATAGTGATTCACAGGTATTTTATCAGTTCATGAATCTAAACGGCACCAAAAGTAATTTCCATGAAAATGAAACTAAGCAAATTAATTTTTATTTCAGGGTTTAATGCTCAGAAAACAAACAAGGACGTACTTACAGAATTGAAAGGGAGAGAGAGGTTGGCTCAGGGAAAAGCGGACTATGCCAGGCTTGTGAGAAACTGTACTCAGTAAACTGGTCAGTGGTGTATTTTATAAGAGCATCCAAATTATATATTTATCCAGATAAATCCTGTCATCTGATAATGTGATAAAAATCAGCTGATAATGAAGAAAAAAAACTTAAGTCATGAGCAATGCAGTATTTTATATATTAGTACTGTCAAACGATTAATCGCATCCAAAATAAAAGTTTTTGTTTACATAGTATATGGGTGTGTACTTTGTATATTTATTATATGTTATATATATCTAATATAAATTATATGAATATAAATATATACATGTAAATATTTTCAAAACATATGCTGTATGTGTGTCTTCAAGATTAAAGATTTTTATTCGTCACATACATGATTATATAGAGAATATATAACCAGCAGTGAAATGTAAGTCAGGTCCATTCCATGGACAGTGCAATTATTATAGAATACAAACACAAAGAAAATATACATAAATATAGGTATGGAAAAATATGAAGTAAAAAAAAAAAAAAATGTGCAGGACAGTATACTGTAGACTTAATAAATATTAAGATAAGCAGGAATGTACAAGAAAAGAATGTGTAAACAGGTGGTACAGGGTAGATACATAGCAGCAATACAAACGAGAAGAAAAAAAAAACACCCAGGAAGTGTCTGTGTGCAAGTGACAACGTCAGTATGAGGTAGAGAATAATTAATAACTTACTGATTATTAGTGATTATTAAATGGAGTCATGTTGATGTTATGAGACCGAGTTTGAGTTTAGGAGTTTAGGAGCCTGATAGTCTGGGGGAAGAAGCTCCTCCTAAGTCTCTCAGTTTTTGCCATCAGGCTACGGAAGCGCTTACCAGATGGTAGCAAAATGAAGAGACGGTTACTAGGGTGGTTTGAGTCCTTGGTGATTTTGACAGCTCTGCTTCTGCAGCGTTTGAGGTAGATGTTCTGCAGAGAGGGGAGAGCAGACCCAGAGATACGCTCAGCTAAGCGCACAACTCTCTGCAGGGCCTTGCAGTCATGACTGGAGCTGTTTCCATACCACACTGAAATACACTGAGTCAATACACTTTCTATGGTCCCTGAATAGAAAGTTTTCAGCATTGCTGGTGAGACCCTGAATTTCCTCAGCTGTCGCAGATGGTACAGCCTTTGCCTGGCTTTCTTAACCTGTGTTTGAATGTGTGTAGTCTAAGTCAGGTCCTCGGAGATGTTTACACCGAGATACTTGAAGCTGATTACTCTCTCCACAGGGGTCCCAATGATCAAAATAGGAGTGTAGGGCCGCTGCTGTCTCTTCCTGAAGTCCACAATCAGCTCTTTAGTTTTGCTCACATTCAGAGAGAGACAATTGACCGTTCGCAAAGAGCTTGATTGACAGGCGATCTGACCAATCAGAATGCAGAGATTATGCGCCGCTGCTGCTATCCGCCATAGGGTTGGCCACCCCATTCACAACTGCTGCCTCTGTCTCTTTTTTCTTGAAAAGGATTGCATTTATTTAGATGCAGAACGTCTTTATGACCACATCAAACGAGAGACGTTTCAGACGCGCGCTCTAACGTCACCTCCGCGCCAGGTGCGAGTCAAATGAGTGCGGAAAAGATACTGTGCTCATAGCGCGCGCTCTTTAAATACACGCACAAAGGTGCAGGCGCACGCTGTAGCCTGTATCATTTCATATCAAACAGTGAAAGAAACTACGTGCATGCAATGTCCTAGTTATGCCGTCAGTTAAGGCATGAAGTTACTAAAAAGGCGATTAAAGCTGCCTTAAAACTGTGTGCATGCATGCAATATGTTATATATGCATCACATTTAAGAACATGTCTCTGAAATGGTTTTCAAAACTTTCCTGAGGCACCCCAGTACTGTCTCCCTCGTCTAACACACCCGATTCAACTCGTCCACTCATTAGTAGAGACTTTAAGACCTGAAGTGGGTCAGAAAGCAGCAGCAGCTTTTAAAGCAATAGGGGGTGGCCCGGAGGCTAGAGCCACTGCCCCTCTGCCCTCATTGGCTGAGGTTCCCCTCTCACCAACCCCACCCCCCATCACCCATCATTTCAGCAAAGATTGATACAAGCAAGACAGTTGAACAGTGTTAAACTTGAAAAGCAGCAGAAGAATATGAAATGTTTTTATGATCGTAAACCTGAACGCCATGTTTTTGAACCAGGAGACCAGGTTCTTGTGTCACGTCTTTTGCTGTCTTCTCCTTTTTAAGCAAAATTTGAGGGCCCATATGTGATAAAATGTAGACTGAGTGACGAAAATTATATAGTGGCAACCCTGCATCAGAGGTCGTCTACTCAGTTATATAATGTGAATCTGTTTAAACTGTACTATGAGAAGTCTAAGTCAAATAGTTAAAGTTCCTTTCATTCAGTACTTCTTGCGATGTCCGACGTGAAGGTGTTGGAGAAAGAGGGTTATGAACCTGATGATAGTGTTTTGCGTGGGCGATTAAATAATACAGTCTTTGGAAAAGCTAGATTCACTTGCCACCCTCACAGTCTGTGGAATTGATTTGCTTGTTACAGAGTTTTCCAGAATTGGCCGTTCGCAAAGAGCTTGATTGACAGGTGATCTGACCAATCAGAACGCGGATATTATGTGCCGCCGCTGCTATCCGCCATCTTGACCGACAGCTAAAGCATCGGTCTCCATAGAAATCCATGTTAAAACGGAGTAAAAAAGATAGATTGAATTGAAACTTTTTCAAGATAACTAAATATATTAATGTGCGGAGGGTTAAGCTGTGCTGTTGTTGGCTGCCACAGTAACGGTAATAAGTTAGGGTATTCCTTTAAAGTACTTGTTTTGCATACCAGAAATTCTGTCATGACTGGCGCTGTATGCATGGCTTGCAGCGCTTAAGTTAAATACGAAGTGTGAAATAATAAAATAATATGTTAAATCGTGTGCTCTTATCATTCTGTGGCAAGAAGAAAAAATATTAGACAAAATTACAAAATGAATGCTGAATGAGGTTTGACTATCTATCTATCAATTTGTCCATCCATCCATCCATTCATCCATCGTCTTGTCAAACTTTCTTCCAAACATTCACAGTTGGTCTTGATAAATCTTGCTTTTTTAATTCACAATTTCCAATTCATACAGTATGAATATCTTTCAATGTCAATTCAAGGATGAATGGTGCACAACCCTTAATAAAACTTAATATAATTAAAGTCAAACCTAAAAAAAACAGCGCGCATAAGAAAGCGATTGCACACTTTCGCGCAAGCTTCAGAAAATGCACGCGATCACAGATTGCACGCTTCCCAGCCGAAACACCCCCCCCCCCCCCACCACTTCAATCCCTAGAAATTGAAATAATAACCCCTAATGTAAGTTTTTGGCTATATTGCCCATGTAAGTCATTTGTTTGGGTGTCACTGTGGCCTCAAAGCTTACCCCTCGCCTACTCTGTCTAGATTGCTATTACTAAGATAAAACACGCCCTCCTCATTACCCTACGGACAAAGAAATGTATAAATAAATAAATGGGAAAATAAATGAATGTAGAAATAAATAAATGTGGAAATAAAGAAAGAAATACGTAAATAAATACATAAATGTGAAAATAAATAAAAGTGGAAATGAGTAAATGTATAAATAAATAAAAGAAAAAATAAATAAATAAATGTGGAAAGAAATAAAAAATACATAAATAAGGAAATAAAATTACAAATAATTATTATTATTTTTTTTTTTTACTTTTCTTTGTACATTTATTTATTTATATCTGCTTTTTTACATTTTCTAATTACGGCAGCTTTGACATTCCATATGTCTTGCCTTTTAAAAAGCAGTATGACAACTGGCCAGGCGCGAGCTGCACTTTGGACTTGGTTTTGTTTGGTTTCTGCGTAACTTTGTTTTACTTTATACATCCAACATTACTACAGTCCATTACACTTTCATGCATTCACTTAACTTTACACCACTGATTCCTGCCTGCTTCATGTTACATTTTTTTTCTGTATAGTTCTATTTTGTTAATACATTTTGTATATTATTCGCACTTTCTTGTGTGTCCCCACTTTTGTTACATCCTTCTCGAGCCATGCAGTGTAAGAGAATGCAAAGGGCTTGTTTAGTGAAGCACGAGTAGAATGGGCTGCTCATAACACAGACTGAAAATAAAACTTTGATGGATACCAAACCACACATGCTTTGTCTGTTCAAATCAATGCGGAAAAGACAGGTGCATGGGCTGAAAATGCAAGTTGGCTCTCTACCAGAAACACCCCCGATCACATAAATCACTATTTCTGTTCGTCACACCTGCATGACACATAAAGGAATTAAGGAAATCATTCAGACATCACGTGTTTTGAAGTTATCCTATTTAACTAGAGTTATATATCACATGGCATTTATTAAACAATGCCAAGAGCGTCTATTCCCAATGATGGTTACGGATTCTTCTTCTACAATTCTTGATCAAATAGCCTGTGCATGAACACCGCCAGCCCACAGTTTTGATCATAATTCAATTCAATTCAAGTTTATTTGTATAGCGCTTTTTACGATACAATCGTTGCAAAGCAGCTTTACAGGAAATTAATTTTCTACAATATACTTGTATATTGTAGAAACTTAATATATTTAACTTATGGCAATTATAATCTCCTATAATGAATAAAGTTCCAACACTAAGTATAATAAAGATCCACAAAATAGAGATATACAGAGATTCAAAACAAGGTAATTGATCAAACACAGCTGAAACAAACAAACTCAATCACAGAAACAATAGCAACAAAGGAAGAGTGGAACACAAACTAAAAGTCCATGAAAATCAAAGCTAACTGAATATAAGAGTGACGATAACACATGAATGAATAAAATACAACAAATAAAATAATAAATGAACACAACTATTCATAATTGTTCAGTCATCGAGACATCAGGACAAATTTCTATCTTTTCTATTTTTTTAATAAAAATAAATGTAGATGAAGTAAGTTGTTTACATTACATATGTATGCTGATGTGGCATAAATACATCAGTATGATGTTTAAAGGGATTGTTCACCTAAACATGATCATTCTGGTATAATTTATAGACATTATGTAGCTGTCACTGTATTCGCTGTAAAGGCCGTGAGGGATATGCAAATGTATCTGTGTATTTGTCAGAGAATGATGCACATTCTGAATTTGTAAAGCATGAGTGGAATGGGCTTGTTATATCCACATGATTCAGTGATTCGTGACTGCTTAATGAACTTGACAGTCAGCTGATGAGAATAAAGGGCATGACGAATGTCAAAACTTGATGAACAAACAGAGAGAACAGGTTGATCCCATGCAGATTGAATCCTGCGTCCCTGTCATTTCAGAGAACTGATCACATTCCATGCTATAGCAATGCATATGCATTACCTGCCTTTGTGTGGTTTAGTTTGTGCTGTTAACATGATTTCTAATGTGCTGTTAGCATGATTTCTAATGTCCCCCAGCTTTGAACAAGCCTTCACTTGACCTTCACGTCTGGAGGGTCACCTGAACTCAACCCAGCTTCAATAAAACCGGACTATCATCTGATCAGCTGAAGCTGTGATAATGGGCGTGACCCGTCACCGAGTGTCAGATGCTACTGAATATTAATGACATATTCCGACAAACTCTGAGAGGACAAACACACATAAAGACACAGCGGCTTATGGGTAAGAGCTCATTCAGATCTTTGACTAAGACTCAATCCAATATTTCTTCACAGAGAGAGAGATTCCAGTGCAGGTAAAACTCTTTCTAAGAATCAAGTACATACAGGATTATATTTACGATTAATTAACCACTGACATTGTTTAGTTACAATTTTTTAGTAACACTTTATAATAACTTTCATTAATAAATCATTAACAAGCATTATGTATTGCTGAACAGATCATCAGTTAATATACACTATATTGCCAAAAGTATTGGGACACCCTTCTAATGAACAGGTTTGATTACTTTAGTAATTTCTATGAGTGTAATGTTAAAGCATATAATGATATTCTAGGAAATTGTGTGCTTCTAATATTATAGCAACAGTTTGGACCCTTTTCTATTCTAACATGACAATGTCTCTGTGTATAAGACAAGGTTCAAAAAGAAAATGATTGATTCAATCATTTTTTTTGATGCGCAAATTTACGCATAACTAAGAGGCTGCATACGTCATCAAGCCTGGTTTATTTCAGTTAACTGAGCATTACATTTGCGAGTCAAAAGCATATTACAACAATTTCCACTTAACTAAGAATAATGGTCAAATTTATAACTTAATATTCTAAAATAAGATTTTCTTTATGACGTATGCAGCCTACAAATGCGACCTCCGGAGGATGCAGCCTTCCGTTTGAGAAACGGCCATCATGTGTCCACACTACAGAGTGTTAAAAGTAACACTGAAGCAGTGTTAAAGTAAATGAGGTAATTAAGAGATTCATTGAGTAATGATTAACCATTAACCATTATTGAACACACCTGATGTTAACAAGCAGAATCACCAAATAAGTCACCATTATGGTGATCAGTGTTTACTTTAGTTGGGCTCTTGACCCTTGATTTTCTAATATCATGTTTTGTTTGGCTACTATAGTTGAATTAAAACAGCAAAGAGCAAAAATCATCAGGTGGTTATGATTATATTTTGACATAATCATTCTGTAGTGACCTGAATATGTTAAGTTTTCTTTGTTGGTTACATCAACACTGTGAGCAACATAAGATTTGGCATTTTTAGTATAATCAGACAGATGTTTTTAAAACTTATTTTGATCAAAGACTTATAAAAATCTTTGATTTAGACACACAGACATCAAAAATCAGCGTGAGAATCACAAAACACAACGGTGACCATCAAAAAAGCATGTTGTAGCCAATCAAAACTCATTCATGGCTCCCATCATGCATTGCGGCGTGAATAAATTATGAGCTGAATTGTTTTTGTTCTTTTCTTTTTGCTGTTTTTATGTGACTTTTTAGTAGCTTGTTTTGTGATGTTCAGAGTTGATCTGTTTATCTGAATATGCTGTTTGTCACCATTGTTGAGATTCATACGCTGATTCTTGATGTCTGTGTGTGCCTAAAAGAAAGACTTTTTTGAAGTTTGTTTTTAATGATCAGAACAGCATGTAAGAAATTCTTTTAAAATTTATAGAAAATACAGAAACTTTTGGTGTGGAATCACAAGGCTGTTGTAATCAATAAAGGAAACTTAACTCAGAGATTAGACTCTAAATGAGTTCAGTGAGTCAGGTAGTGATGGGAGAAACAAACCTTTTTGAAGCTTCGAATCAATTGAACCAATTGCTTTGCAAAATTGGAAGCGCTCGAAACACTACATGCTAGTGACGCCTGCTGGTCAAAATTGTGTAAATGCAACAAAAACTCATGCATAAAAACAGCTTTTAAAAACCCATTGCAAATGTTTTAATACATTGAATGCAATAAAAATGATAAAATACCATTAAAGATGAAGTGTCTGTATAACGTGGTTTTTAAAATATTTTATATTAATTTGCAGGGCTTGCTTTGTTTGTTTTATGGGCAGCTTGTATATAGAGGCCAGTAAGAGACCATTAACTACTTCTCATCCTTTTAATTGCACACGTCTCGTTAAAAAATGTCTAAAACTGATGAAACTGATCTGAGGACAGGTAAAAACCATAGATGCTGGTTCACTGTTTTGCTACTGGGGGGCGATCTCAATGAACTCCCATGATTCATGGATTCACAGAGTTCACCCCCCAGTGGCAAAGCATTGAAATTTTGAAACAGTTATGACGTAATGAAGCGTCGTTTACTGAAATCACGTGACTTTGGCAGGTTGATAAGCACTCCGAACCACTGTTTCGAAACAATTGATTCACAAAAGTTTCAGTGCTTCAAAAACGCCCATCACTAGATTAAGGTCAAATAATTGTTAAAACGTAATCATTACCACCTGATGACTTTTGCAATTGTTTGGCTGTTATAACGCTGTTATAACAACTAAACAAAATTTTATATTAAAAAGTTCAGGAGCAAGAGCCCAACTAACGTAAACACTGATCACTATAACGGTGACTTAAAAAAAAAAAGATTTTCTTCTTTGGTGATTCTGCTTGTTAACATCAGGTGTGTTCAATAATGGTCAATCATCACTCAATGAATCTCTTAATTACCTCATTAACTTTAACACCGCTTCAGTGTTACCTTTAACACTCTGTAGTGTGGATACATATAGACACCCAGCAGTGTTAATTTGACTCTGGGGATTTTGCTGTTTATAGTTGTAAAGCACTGCAGTTTTTCTTTGGGGGCGATGAATGAAGTTGAATTAAAAGATGCTGTAGATTGTACATTTGTTATTGTATATCTGATGTTATCTGTTTTGTGAAAAAATTCATAAAGTCATTACTAAACTGCGAGGGAATATTTAGTTTGTGTGACGTCTGATTATAGCCACTGTGCTAAATAAAAACCTTTGATTATTTTGGTTATTTTATATGAGTTTGCAGATCGATGACTGCTTTTAGAGCCTGTCTATAGCTGGACATACTGTTTTTTCCACGCAATTCTAAAAACTTCCAAGTTAGTTGTTCTTTTTATTTATTTATTTATTTTTTTACTGTTGTACCATGGGGCAGTACGTTTTTCTCTAACATTTTTCAGTTTCATGGGGGCAACAGCTTCTAATGTATTGGAAAATATAATGCCCATATAGCTAGTCATTTCATCTAGTTCAATATAATTAAATCTACCGTATGATTAAAATGATGAGTGGGTCCGGCGACGTTTTCCTTGACCCCCAAAAGAGTTTAAGAGAGGAAATCTGCAGAGGTGGGACTTTCAAGTCTCAAGCAAGTCTCAAGACAAATCCCAAGTCCTCAAAGAGTTAAAGTTAATGAGATAAATAAGTGACTAATTAAATTATGATTGTGCATTAGTGATGAACACCTGCTGTTAACAAGCAACATCACTGAAGAAAAGTGAAACACAAGAACTACAACTGACTTCACCCACAACCTTGGATGGAATCAACTGGGGAAAACCCCCCACAAAAAACATGATGCCACCATAATTGTGGTCAAGGTTTGCTGTAGTTGGTCCCTTGGTCCACTTTCTGTTTGTAACTAATTTGAGTGAACATCGTGAAGCTGTGTCTGTGGTTTATTGACTGACGTTCAGCTATTATTGAACTACAAAAAACAGAAAAACTATTAAATAAATGCCACCGTTGTCCAGTTGGCTCAGGATTTTCTGACATGAATACTTATCATACGATCCTCAACAATGGTGCATGATGGGAGTTTTTACTGTGGTGTTACCCAGCATGCATTGCAGCACAAAGCATTTTGCTGATTGCCACCATTGTTGAGATTCATATGCTGGTTCTTGATGTCTGTGTGTGACTTGGGGTAGTTGTGGCCTAATGATTAGCGAGTCGGGCTTATAACCTGAAGATTGAGGGTTCGAGTCTCAGATCAAGCAGGGCTTGTCTATAATTCTCAGTAACAGCAAGTGTTTATCACACAATCATCATTTAATTTGTTACTTAATTATCTCATTAACTTCAACCCTTTGAGAACTTGAGACTTGAAAGTCCCACCTCTGGAAATCTGCATACATCATTTAATTTACTGCTTTGGGTGCGAGTGATCTAATGTTTAGGAGCCCAAGCATTAAAAAATGTTTTTGTTAATTAATTTAGCAGATTTTTCTAGCTCTTGCATTAAAAACAGGCACAGTCTTTATGGATTGGACAACACAAGTAAAGTGGGGGGAACAAACTCCATTATAGCAGTTATTTGAGATTTGATTTACTAGTCTTATGGAGCGTAGCGTCCTGGAGATGTTGTCCGACAGGAGTTCTGCTCCGACTCTGCTGGGGTGCAGACCATCAGCACAAAACAGCCTCCCAGAAAAGATTCCAGTTATTAACAAAGAACAGTTACTGTTCTTTACACCATTTTACATAAATGTGTACATGTTGTGTGATCATTTTCAAAAGGTCAAATATTCCTAGTCTGTCAATTAATCTGAAACCTCTTTGTATGATAATGTATTGTAGTAAACTGCAGTGTAGATTTTTTACATATTAGGAGAGTAAAACATCATGCGCTAGCAATTGATATGTTATCTGTTGACTCCATTCTAGATATAAACACCATGAACTGACATGATGATGCCAGCAAAGAGAAAAACACTGCTCCGCAACCATATTTTTATCCTGTTTGTTCTTGTTTGTGGTGAGTTACAGACATGCACGCACGCACACACACTCTCTCTCTCTGCATGCAAACACACACACACACACGCACGCACACACTCTCTCTGCATGCACACACTCACAAGCGCACACACACACACACACACACACGCACTTACACTCTCTCTCTCTCTGCTTGCACACACACACACACACACACACACACACACACACACACACACACACGCACGCACACACTCTCTCTGCATGAACACAGTGTTGCCCACTGAAGCTAAGCAGGGTTGAGCCTGGTTAGTACCTGAATGGGAGACCTCCTGGGAAAACTAGGTTGCTGTTGGAAGAGGTGTTAGTGAGGCCAGCAGGGGGTGCTCACCCTGTGGTCTGTGTGGGTCCTAACGCCCCAGTATAGTGACGGGGACACTATACTGTTAAACAGCACCATTTTCAGATGAGACATTAAACCGAGGTCCTGACATTAAAAATCCCATGACACTCATCGTAAAGAGTAGGGGTGTAATTGCCACCACTGGCCCTTGTCAATCATGGCTTCCTAATAATCCCCATCCACTTGATTGGCTCTATCTCACTCTCTCCTCTCCACCTGTAGCTGGTGTGTGGTGAGCGCACTGGCGCCGTTGTGCTGTGGCTGCCGTCGCATCATCCAAGTGGATGCTGCACACTGGTAGTGGTTGAGAAGAGACCCCCTCATGATTGTAAAGCACTTTGTGTGTACAGCAATACACAATAAAGCGCTATATAAGTGCGTCATTCATTCATTCATTCATTCATTCAACACACACACGCACACGTGCACACACACACACACACACACTCTCTCTGCAGCAGACACACACGCACACACACACACACACGCACGCATGCACACACTCTCTCTCTGCATGCACACACACACACAGAACTATTTGAATGATTTAGTGCCTTGCTCATAAAGACAGTCACTTGTCCGCCACCTGCTGGTGTAAAGCTGCAAACAGAGTCACAGTAAATCCACAAACACTCAGAGAGCAGGAGTGAAAAAGCGGGAAAAAGTGACGACGACGTCATCATGTTGCTAAATTGGTGTTTAAACTGCAGCATATTTTTCACCTAGTTTGACTGCCATCTCATCCTCTCCGAGTATATAGCGTAGTTTCACAGGGTCATCCAGAGAAAAAAATTAACAATTCAATACTTCAAATTATAGAAAGATTTTTTGCCTTCTAGTGGTGTATTTGGGGCAGACAAGAAGTGTTTCTCATCCTCTATTTGATTTAAGCTGCAGTGTTTACATAATCATTGTTCTCTCGGTTTTTATGTCTTCCTTTCTCTATTTCTAAGTCATGGTCGCCGAGTCGATATTTTGAAAGGATTTGTCTTTCTTTTAATTGTTTGACCGATAAGTAATTTGCCAATTGTGTGGTTCTGTTTAGGGCCGAATAACACTGGAGTTTGGTTTGGAGGTCAAATTCGTTTTTTTTAATTTTTCATCATAATTATACTTCAGATTTTTGTCAGTTTCTTTATGAATGTTGGGGTTGTGGTTGGAGTTAGACTCAGCTTGAGCTTCATTGATTAGTTTAAGCACAAGTGTATTTAGAGGATGAGACACTGGGGGTTTCATTGGCATTGAATAGATTCAGTGTCAGATTGACTCAGGTGATGCCAGAATTGAACAGCTCTTTTATTTATTTCAATGTGTAAGAGGTGTAAGCCCAGTTCAGCCCATGTTCTGTCTTGTAAGGAATGTCACTATGTGGCTATTTATTATATTGCAGCAAAGCTTTGCTAGGTTACTGCCCACACAAATGCCACGGTAATTACTGGGATCGAATGTATCTCCTTTTTATATACAGGTGAATCTCAATAAATTAGAATGTGAATTTACTGTATATGTACTCAATACTTGGTAGGGGCTCCTTTTGCTTTAATTACTGCCTCAATTCGGCGTGGCATGGAGGTGATCAGTTTGTGGCACTGCTGAGGTGGTATGGAAGCCCAGGTTTCTTTGACAGTGGCCTTCAGCTCATCTGCATTGTTGGGTCTGGTGTCTCTCATCTTCCTCTTGACAATACCCCATAGATTCTCTATGGGGTTCAGGTCAGGTGAGTTTGCTGACCAATCAAGCACAGTAACACCATGGTCATTGAACCAGCTTTTGGTACCTTTGGCAGTGTGGGCAGGTGCCAAGTCCTGCTGGAAAATGAAATCAGCATCTCCATAAAGCTTGTCAGCAGAAGGAAGCATGAAGTGCTCTAAAATTTCCTGGTAGATGGCTGCGTTGACTGTGGACTTCAGAAAACACAGTGGACCAACACCAGCAGATGACATGGCAGCCCAAATCATCACTGACTGTGAAAACTTCACACTGGACTTCAAGCAACATGGATTCTGTGCCTCTCCACTCTTCCTCCAGACTCTGGGACCTTGATTTCCAAATGAAATGAAAAAATTACTTTCATCTGAAAAGAGGACTTTGTCAGGACCACTGAGTTATTTTTCTCCTCAGCCCAGGTAAGACGCTTCTGACATTGTCTCTGGTTCAGAAGTGGCTTGGTAGCCCTTTTCCTGAAGACGTCTGAGCGTGGTGACTCTTGATGCACTGACTCCAGCTTCAGTCCACTCCTTGTGAAGCTCTCCCAAGTGTTTGAATCAGCTTTGCTTGACAGTATTCTCAAGCTTGCGATCATCCCTGTTGCTTGTACACCTTTTCCTACCCAAATTCTTCCTTCCAGTCAACTTTGCATTTAATATGCTTTGATACAGCACTCTGTAAACAGCCACACCTTTCAGTAATGACCCTCTGTGACTTACCCTCTTTACGGAGGACATCAATGTTCGTCTTCTGGACCATTGCCAAGTCAGCAGTCTTCCCCATTATTGTGGTTTCAAGAACAAGAGATACCCGGAATTTATACTGTAGGGATGGTCATTTATTGAAACTCAAATGTAAATATTCTAATATTTTGAGGTACTGATTTTTGACTTTCATGAGCTGTAAACTCTAATCCTCAAAATTAAAAAAAAAATATTGGAAATGTTTTACTTTACATGTAATTAGTCTAAAATATATGAAAGTTTCACTTTTTGAAATAAGTTACAAGAAAAAAATATTTTTTTCGCGACATTCTAATTTATTGAGATGCAGCTGTAGACACCGAGCGGTGTTAATTTGACACCAGAGATTTTGCTGTGTATATTACACGTGCACCGGCACACAACAAATAACGCATGCAGGGCAGAATTAGGCAAATATCCTCTAATCACAAAGATGCAAAAAAGGGCAATTAAATTCCGGAAACATCTGAAACTCATTGACCCCCAATCATATCATAATAAAGCCCTGCAATACCAAGAGATGAGCAAAGAAAGCAACCCCTTCCCTCAGCTGATCCAGAGCTTCAGTCCTGATGCTTCATCTATTGATGCTCTGAATCACAACATCAGAATCAATCAGATTACTGCACAAATCAAACAGAATTACACCACTCATTGGTAAACCCAAACACAACAACAGAGTAAAATTAGCCACTATTGCTAGTGGCTTGTCTCTTCCTCTAATGTGGAGAACATGTCTTCGCTGTAGTAGGGGGACTCTGATGGAGGGATGTATATGGCACACAGGAATATATATTTTCTGGATGGGAGCAGTTCCTTGTGGATTTTAAGCCAGGTGTAGTATTTGCCTTGCTTTATTGTGTTGATGGGGTTGTGGAATTTTGAAATGTACCAGTTTATTTGTCCTCCCGAGTCTCTTCGGACTGTGTTGAGTTTTTGTGATGGTAGGATGATTTCTCTGTAGTTGGGTGATGGTGTCTGCCCTGCTCCATGTCTCCTGTAGAATTATAATATCCATCTCTTTGATGCTCTTCTATAATTCTGTGTTTGAACTCCTTTAGTCAAAAGGCTGTTGAATTCAAGCCTTGAATATTCCACATTGATATTGACAGAGTAATTTTAAGTGTGTGTTTGTGTGTATTACTCTTGTCCATTATTTGACAAGTTTGGAGCAGATGATGTTGAGCAGGTGTCTTATCTGATTGAGTTCGGCAGCTGCAGGGTTCTGTGGCTGTTGGGCTGCTGCGGCGTAGCTCTGTGATGGCGCTCCAGGGGACGAGTCCTGTCTGGTTCTTGGAGGAGGAGGGTGGACGTTTCTTTGTGGTTAGGAGCTGCTCTTGCTGTGTAGATTTCTGCTGTTTTCTGTTTTGCCAAATGCTGTGCTTTTCAGCACTCTTGCGAAAAGTTGTACTCCTTTCTTGTTGAGGTGTATGTAGTCATACATATGATGGGGCCGAATGTCTTTATGGTAAGCCAGGTGAACATTTGGAATGAATGCACAGCTTCTGGAAAGTTCCACATTGTTTCCATGGATCACGTGAAAAGGCACATCACTCTGTGGCAGTAATGTGGACAGAGTTATTTTTAGCTTCTGGGAAGCATTCTGAGGCTCTGATGGCCACGTTACCCTTCGTTGCCCGTAAGTCGTTTGTCCCTGTGTGGACTATGATGTGCTTGTAAGTTTCATTCAGATTTTTATCAGATAAGATCTGAAGAGCCTTGCTTGTATTTGGGCACCACATTTTCTGTGCTTTCATTTTTGAAAACAAGAGTTTCTCATTTACATATTTTCCATTGGAGTCAATGAGAATAAGAGCTTCTGTTTCGGTGGGGTTATCTGGAGCAGTGCTGTGGACATTGGTCTGTGGATCTGATGAAGAGTGAGGATCGTCCACTGCGGGTGATTGGTGATTGTCAGAGGGGAGACAGGTTAAGTGTTTAGCGTGATATCCTTTGGAAGTTGAAACATGAAGAAGTTGTTCCTTCATATTATTTATAAGTTAATCTTTCTTTCGAAGTTCTGATTTCAACACGGACAGTTCTTCCTGCATTTCTGTTTTAATTTCTGTTAGGGTTTTTAACAGAAATGAACCCTAACCCTAACCCTGACCCTTCTGAAACCCTTCTCTTCTCTAGCTTGGTGAAGTTCCTTTGACAACTGGGGCCTCATTTATAAAATGTTGCACAGAAACCATCTTAAAATTGATCTTACGATCATCTCTCAAATATGCGTACGAGTGATTCATAAAATGACTGTACGTACAGAAAACGTGCGTACGCGTCTCTTTCAGATGTGAAATCTATGAATCGCAAACGATCTTGAACTTGTTCGCAAATGAATGGTTTCAGCTCTCTGCTTGTAAACGACTCCTGACTAATGTCATTAACATGTAAAAGATCGCCAGTCATCATCCAAATTATTTAATTTAGAACAGCGAGCTGCAAGAACAGCTTACATTTCCAAAAACCTGCAGTACTTGAACAAGAAAAAGTGCGTTCGTCTGCTCAGACCCTGACGTGACGCTACGCACTTTTCCACGTCAAAGACAGTTTTTACAAATATGAGCGCTGGCGTGGATTTCAGCGTTCACACACTCTAAGATCAAATCTTAGCATACGCACACTTTATAAATTTACACCTTTTCTTTGTTTCTCAGCAGGTATTCAGTCTCTTGTTTTAAATTCATAATGTCCTTTGTAAGCTGCTCCAAGTCGCTGTTGTCTTTTACCTGGGACATTATTAATTATTTTAGTTCCACCACATCTACAATTCAAAAGACATCAGACAACAACAACTAATTCTAACCTTTGACAAAAATATAGATTTTTTTATATATTTTAGAATGTTTAAATATATATTCACAAAATATATATCACAAAGTTGCGAGAAGTTGAAACATTTCCACAGAAAAATGGACTTGAAACTGAGCTGAAAATGAATGAGTCCCTATGGACCTCTGCTGGATAAATGTGGTCATTGCACTTTCTTTCTTTAACTGTAATTCCTAAAGTTTTTCCTCTAACCTGCAGATGGCAGTATTCTATCCCTAACACATGGGACAATATCCAGAAACCTGTTATATTTAATTTAGGTCATCATTTAAGTGATTTTTTCATAAACAAATAATTTTTCATAAGCCAATTTATGGTGTAGTTGAGTAATTGTGCTGTAAATAGGTAAAAAAACTAAAAATCCACAAAAACACATCATAAATGCATAGTTGAGAAGTAAATAAACAAAAAGTAGATATAAAGTTTATCATATAAAAAAATTATATTTCCTTATGCAATCGCTCTGTAAAAGTTTGGGGTCTATATGACCCTGACGAACTTAAGTGTAAAGTCTACTTGAGGAGTGATTAAGGGTTAATCGCTTAATTACTTAACTGTAATGTATATCTTCTTTTATTGAACTCAACTGAAATAAGTTCAGTGTACTCATAACTGTTAGTTTTAAAACTTAAATGGTTTAAGGTAATTGGTTTCCTCAAATGGTTTGAGTTACCCTAACTTGTTGGGTTTTACAGTGCATGTATGATTGTCTTTACCCAAACATTAATGCAGAAGAAACAAGCTAATTCTTTAATGAACGCAGGAGACCCAACTGTCAAGCAACACATGTAACTTATGCTTGATATCTGACAAAGTACATAACCAAACAGGCAATATAAATGCACTAAGTGCTAGACAAGACACAGCTGGGGATGATAGGTAACTACAGAAACAACAAATACATAATCAGAAACCAATAAAACCAAAACAGCAGGGAAACAGGAACTAATGAAAAAAGGGCAGAATATCAAAATAACTGTGACATATTTCCCAAGATGCCTTGTTTCTCTGGCCACAGCTAAAAATAAATGATTGGTATTTTTGATCTTTTCTCTAGGCTACTTTACTTCAGTGCTGCATGGAGAGGTGAGTGGAGCAAACACACACTGAACATAATATATATATATATATATATATATATATATACTGTCTAAATCTATAGAACTGTGAAAATATCTCCATTATACTGGAACAAACTGCAGTTGTGAGAAAAGTCTTACAATATACTGTATGAGAAGTGAAGATTTTTTTATGTCTATTAACTAAATATGGTAACACTTTGGTAACACTTTATAATAACTTTCATTAACAAATCATTAACAAACATTTTTTTATTGTTTGTGTGTTGTTGTCTGTGCACAGCAAAATCCCCAGTGTCAAATTAAAGGGGTCCTATTATGCTTTTTCACTTTTTGAATTTTAGTCAGTGTGTATATGTATGTGTGTATGTTTGATCTACACACAGTAAAATCTCCGGTGTCAAATTAACACTGCTGGGTGTCTATATGTGTCCACACTACAGAGTGTTAAAAGTAGCACTGAAGCAGTGTTAAAGTTAATGAGGTAATTAAGAGATTCATAGAGGGATGATTAACCATTATTGAACACACCTGATGTTAACAATCAGAATCACCAAAGAAGAAAATCACAAGTTTTAAAGTCACCATTATAGTGATCAGTGTTTACTTTAGTTGGGCCCTTGACTTTTTAACATTAAAATGTATTTGGCTGCTATAACTGAATTGTAACAGCCAGACTTTTGCAAAGAGCAAAAGTTATCAGGTGGTGATGATTATATTCTGACAATCATTATTTGAACTGAATACATTTGGAGTCTAATTGCTGAGTTAAATTTATTTTATTGAGTAAAACAGTCTTGTGATTCCACAGCAAAAGATTCTGTATTTTCTATAAATTTTGGAAGGACAAGTTGTTCTGATTCACAAAAGTCTCTAGGCACACATGGACATCAAGAATCAGCGTATGAATCTCAACAACGGTGACAAACAGCATATTCAGATAAACAGATCAACTCTGAACATCACAAAACAAGCTACTAAAAAGTCACATAAATACAGCAAAAATAAAAGAAAATAGTAAGAATAAAAGAAGTTACAAAGACAATTCTGCTCATAATTTACTCGTCACAATGCCTGATAGGAGTCATGGATGAGTTTTGATTGGCTACAACATGCTTTTTTGATGGTCACCGTTGTTGTGATTCTCACGCTGATTCTTGATGTCTGTGTGTCTAAATCAAAGATTTTTATAAGTCTTTGATCAAAATAAGTTTAAAAATCATCTGTCTGATTATACTGAAAATGCCAAATCTTATGTTGTTCACAGTGTTGACGTAACCAACAAAGAAAGCCTAACTCAATTATTCAGGTCACTACAGGATGATTATGACAAAATATAATCATAACCACCTGATGACTTTTGCTCTTTGCACGTCTGGCTGTTTTAATTCAGTTATAGCAGTCAAATAAAATATAATATTAAAAAGTCAAGGGTCAAGAGCCCAACTAATGTAAACACTGACCACCATAATGGTGACTTTAAAAATTGTGATTTTCTCCTTTGGTGATTCTGCTTGTTAAGATCAGGTGTCTTCAATAATGGTTAATCATCACTCAATGAATCTCTTCATTACCTCATTAACTTTAACACTGCTTCAGTGTTACTTTTAACACTCTGTAGTGTGGACACATATAGACGCAGTTTTAATTTGACACTGGGAATTTTGCTGTGATATGAATTGAAAATGTAATGACATTTGTAAGCATTTCAATTTAGATTAAATATGTAATTAAAACTACATTAAATGATCTTATATTTCTAGTTATGTGAATATATATTAACCAATGATCTCTTAAGCATTATATGTTTGTTAATTGTTTAATGAAAGTTGTTATTAAGTGTTACCACAAATTTTAGTGTAACCCTCCTTCAACCATTCCTTGCCAAAAGCTTTTAAAATAATTTTAAGTATTATTGCATAAATTTATGTAGAATATTGATTTTGTGTTTTTAAGAATGACACTTTCAAAACAAAGCAAAATAACACAGTTTTACATTTTCAGCAAAATCAGATGACAGTTGGAATTAGTTTATGAGCAATGGGAATTTATATACATTTTTCATTCTATGCAGTAACTGCTTAAATAGAAAATATCTGCAAGTATTATATTTACATTATTTCTCCTGATACTATATTGTATAATGCGACATCTTTCAATATTCTGGATTAATCTCCAAATATGTTGCTTTTTTTTCTTTAGAATGTCCCAATTCATTTTAACAGTAAGTTTTTTTTATAATAATAACTCATACTACAGCATAATTTTTGTCTGAATGAAAATAATATAGTTCAAGCTGATCTGTCTGTTGCTGTTCAATCTTTTTTCCCAGCAGAATTCCAGCAGCCAGAGAACAGGTCAAAATGATTATATTTGTCATCTGTCTGAAGTTTTAGCAGCTTTATGGTGATGCTGGTGAAATGTCATTTTAAAAGTAATTTATCTTGCTCCCAAACAGGACTGTTAGTGTCTCAATGCAAACCTGCAGCTCAGTGGAGTTGAACCATGCAACCTCAACGGTAAGACCACCATACACCTGTCTGCCCACAAACTAGAGGTTGACCAATAGCGAATTTTACTTATACCGATAACTAGGTTAAGTTATACTTTATTGTCCCTGAGGGAAATTTGTCTTGCAGGCTCAGAAATACAAGCACCATGTCACATAAAACATATAGAAGTAAGAAAAGAAAAAAAACACCACAATACACAGCACAGTACCACATACCATAAAAAGAGGGAAAAAATAATAAATAATCAATAAGGCAAGGCAAGTTTATTTATATAGCACATTTCATACACAATGATAATTCAGTGTTTTACATGAAAGGAAGTAAAATACTCATTAAAAAAAAAATAATCACAACAATAAAAACAAGGAATTTAAAAGCTGTTAGTGATGTGCTTTTAACACACAAAAAAACAAACATTCTCAAATATTTGATCAATCTCTTCCCCACTAAGTGAAAAATCCTTCCAAAATACCTAATTATTGCACAACTTCACCCCCTACTTACTTTGACCATCATTAACCAAACAAATAGAACTCAGAGGTCCTACACAGAAAAATCCCCATTGTTAATTTAACACTGAGTGTGGACTCATATAAACACTGAAGCAGTGTTAAAGTTAATGAGGTAATTAAGAGATTCATTGAGTGATGATTAACCATTATTGAACATACCTGATGTTAACAAGCAGAATCACCAAAGAAGAAAATCACAAGATCACATAGTGCCCCCCTGTCAACAAGCTTGCCCCCCCCCAAAGTTGGAATCATATCACAGTAAACAATTTTGGGTGAAATGCGCAGTTTGTATAAAAAGAAAAAACATCAAAAGCTTCTAAATTCAAATCTGCATTCGCTGGCTGGCACAGAGACACACACGTTTTTAAAGCACTGCGCATTATAACCAATCACATACGATTCTGTTGAGCTTATGAATGCAAGGACCAATCAGAGTCGTTCAGATGAGTCATCGCTAAAACACGCTATTTCATCACCGTGCGCTCGCTGACTGAATTCTCTGACTAATTCTCTCATCAGAAACAACAAAGTGAAGATGTACGAATGTAAGTAAGATATTAACTTCACAGTATAAACAGCTTTAGAGATTATTATGGCAGTTTTTGAGAGTGCTTGAACTCTCTGGACTGAAGTGAAAATGTTCTTTGATAATGTAAATGTTCTTTGCTTTCTTTTTGTTCAATGAAAGTGTTATAGGCTAATTAACTTACAGTGTTTTTATTAAATTCACATTAAATACAAAGTCAGTCGTATTAATAGTATTTTATGGTATGACACCCATATCTGGTACTTAAGAAAAAAAACCGGGCTTTTATGTAGTTAATAGATTACAGTATTAGGCTACTTTGCCTATCGCCCATTATAGACCAAATAACAATCTATAAAGGTGCAAAATGCATTTACTTAGATATTTCATGATATATTTTGGGGATTTATTGAATAAAAATAAAAACAATTTAATAAAACCCCTGCTGAAAAAAACAATAGACACCATTACAAAATTAGTAATGGTTTTACTAGTTATAATGGGACTTGTACTGGTTTTACTGGAAACTGTAATGGACCCTGTTGGTCTCTACTGGTAATTGGTTGCCTTCTATTGGTGGCTTGTTAAAACCAATAAATCCTAATGGAATATGTCCCAAAACACACTACAGAAAACCATTTTTTAATGGTTAAAAGTTGATTGTTTGTAATGTTTGTAATGGTATTTGTAGTGGAAACCATTAAAATGTTCTGTGATGGTTTTATTTTTATTTTTTCCTTTTTTTCAGTAGGGACATAATCCCATATCAGTTATACAGTGGTATTGTGGCTGCTGTGTGTCACATGACAAGCATGAGAGACCCCCCCTCACCCGTGCCCCCTCAAAAATGATGCCCCTGACACTACAATACAAAATTATTTGTCAAATAAATGAAACATGATGAAACATTCATTTTAGTTGAAATTGTTATAGATTGTGCTAGAGATTGCAGTGATACATGACATGGTGAAAAATTACTGAATGAATAATATTAAAGTAGGTTAAGCCTGTCTGGCCCCCCCCCCAGTTACTGTGGTCTAGAACCGCCCCTGCTCTTGACCCTTTCATTTTTTATATTACATTTTATTTGGCTGAATATTTAACTGAATTATAACAGCCAGACTTTTGCAAAGAGCAAGTCATCAGGTGGTGATGATTATGTTTTAACATAATCGTTATTTGACCCGAATCACTGAACTCATTTAGAGTCTAATCGCTGAGTTCAATTTCCTTTATTGATTACAACAGCCTTGTGATTCCACAGCAAAAGATTCTGTATTTCTTACAAGCAGTTGAATTTTTTTTTCACTAAAAAGTCTTTCTTTTAGGCACACACAGGCATCAAGAATCAGCGTATGAATCTCAACAACGGTGACAAACAGCATATTCAGATAAACAGATCAACTCTGAACATCACAAAACAAGCTACTAAAAAGTCATATAAAAACAGCAAAAATAAAAGAAAATAGTAAGAATAAAAGAAGTTACAAAGACAATTCTGCTCATAATTTACTCGTCGCAATGCATGATGGGAGCCATGGATGAGTTTTGATTGGCTACAACATGCTTTTTTGATGGTCACCGTTGTTGTGATTCTCACGCTGATTCTTGATGTCTGTGTGTCTAAATCAAAGATTTTTTGTTTAAGTTTTTGATCAAAATATGTTTTAAAAACATTGGTCTGATTATACTGAAAATGCCAGATCTTATGTTGTTCATAGTGTTGACGTAACCAACAAAGAAAACTTAACTCAGTTATTCAGGTCACTACAGGATGATTATGTCAAAATATAATCATCACCACCTGATGACTTCTGCTTTTTGCAAAAGTCTGGCTGTTATAATTCAGTTATAGCAACCAAATAAAAAGTCAAGGGTCAAGAGCCCAACTAAAGTAAACACTGATCTATAATGGTGACTTATTTTTATTTGATTTTTTTCTTTGGTGATAACATCAGGTGTGTTCAATAATGGTCAATCATCACTCAATGAATCTCTTAATTACCTCATTAATGTTAACACTGCTTCAATGTTACTTTTAACACTCTGTAATGTCTACACTACAGTATTAATTTGACACTGGGGATTTTGCTGTGCATGAATTCACATATGACAATTATTAATAATATATTAAACATGTAAGAAATATGCAATCTACTCAACTTACTGCATATATATGTTCTTTTAATTCAGCCAAGAGTTCATTTCATGGCGCATCGTTCTTCCATTGGTCACACATCTTCACGTGATAGTTTACCAACTTGAATTTGGAATGCAGCGAAATGTGAAACTTTTTACATGAGCTTGCGTTTCTGTCTGATGCATTTGCATGGGTATGGAAATCAATGAATGAAGGTGTAGTGTGAAAGAAAGCATGTTATTAAAACAACTAGACTTCCAAACTAGATAAGCCATAGCAACGTGCTTTGTTGCTGATACCCAGATAGCATTAAGTAGCAAGCTTGTTGTCAATAACCTGAAAACTTTTAAACAATGAGCATGAAAAAGGAAACTTAACTTAGCTTTGTGAAGACATTCAGAGATGAATGGAGAGTGAAATATAGCCAGCTGTGACTTGGATAAATGATTCTCTTCTTGATATACTTCTCCCTCATGAGGGGAGTGCAGATCTTGTCTAAACTTGTTCTTGAGGCAGTCATATTAGTATATTGTCAGAGAGATTGCGGGCAAAGAGTCCATCAGGTCACTTCCAAATCAAGCAATTTATGACTATCGGCGAATTTGATTAAAATACATGAACTGAATCTGATGTGAAATCTGTGTGGGGAACAAATCAGTCTTTCAAATCCCTGATTGCAAAAAACCTATTGAAATTTTTTCAAAGTTTTACCTGCCAAATTCGCCGTTTGATTAGCTTGTGAGCAACGCGATAAGCTGCTGAATAATGGACCTTATATAGGATGCTGTGATAGGCGTCGTAGTCCTATAGGTGTACTTGGGAGCTTGACTGATGAGACTTGCCAGAACTAACGCTGCGCTTGATTTAGACTCAACTTTGACTCTTAAGTAACTAGTCTCAGTAATGATGGTTATCTCTTTCTCAGGTGATCAGTGCTGTGGCCCATATGAGCAGTCAGGCACTGTGTGCCGTGATGAGTGACAGAAACGTCTCCGGTGCTAAACTGCAGCAGCTGCAAACACAGCTCAGAAACGTCATTGAATCGGCAATGAATTTCTCTGCAGAGCTGGTCAGTAACTCACACGTGTTACGAGTCTAGCTCCATCTATCCTCCGTCTGTCTCTGTTTGACCAGATCACAACTTTCTGTCTTTTCCAGAACCTGCAGACAAAAGTCTGTGTCGCTGCTCTCTATGCTTCTTTGGACGATCTCACTGAAACAACCATCCACAATCTGCCGTTTGTTGAGAATTGGCTGTATTTGAAGTTTCTGCCTGTCCTGTCATACATGAATGAGGAGATTGTGACACAACTGAGCCTGAAGAACTTCACATGTGGAGCCTTCCACATGATGTACATGGCATTTTAAACAAGAAAAAAATACATATATTCACATTTAAAAATTTCACCATAATACAGTCTTTTTTTCTGAATTGACAGTGTGAAAGTCCTCAGCAGGGAGAGATTGCTGATCACAGACAGACAGCAAAAACTGGTCTTCACTCATCTCATTTACTCTTACCTGTCCAGGAAAGATACAGCAGGTACTCAGACATTAACTGACAAATGTACTGGGCAGACTTTATGGAGAATTGCATGTCACAGGTGATAATTGTTAAATTTCAGATCCAGGCTGCCTTTCAAATATTATCAAAAACAATGAATGGCTGCAGAGAAATTTTGGGGTCTTCTCTAAACATGCCACATTCAGACAAATGCAAACACTCAACAGCCATTTCACTCAGGTGAGTTGAGTTCTGAAAATTATGATCTAACAGCTGTTATGATACACATGAGCTTTGGCTAATGACTTGTGTGCTTTGCAGCTGAATTCAATAGGATTAATGAGTCCATTTCTAGTGGCGGAGTATACTGTGACTTCTGGAGCACTGAACAAAGTGAATCTGATCAACAACATTTTTGACCATCTAGAGGAAGGTGATGCTTTCCAGAACATTAACGAGTTTTTCTGGACACTAATTCAATTTGAGGTAAAATCATCACACTGAAGGCCCTAATTAGACAAATGTGATTAATTCTGTTGAAGCTGAGTTTAACCCACAATATTGCCAACAATTATTATTTTCACAGCGGCAGTTATTTTAAAGATGCCATTTTTATGTGTGTTGGTTAGTGTGCATCAATTAAAGCAGCGCATTAATATAGAACGGTGATTAAACTGACTTGGAACTACCTGTGCATTAAACGGTTATATTGCACACCTGCCAGCCAATCAGAATCCAGTATTCAGACAGACCATGGAATAAGTCAAAGTAAGGTATTATTCAAAAACGTTTACAAGAAATAATACTAGTATATTATTACTATAATATTAGGAATTAATGATTCATAATTCTGGCCAGAGGAGAACTGGCCCCCCGACTGAGCCTGGTTTCTCCCATGTTTTTTTTCTCCATTCTGTCACCGATGGAGTTTTGGTTCCTTGTCGCTGTCGCCTCTGGCTTGCTTAGTTGGGGACACTTCATTTCCAGCAATATCGTCGACTTGATTGAACAGACACTATTTAAACTGAACTGAGCTGGATGATGACATCACTGCAATTCAGTAATGAAATGCCTTTAACTGAAAATTGAGTGTTAATCTTGTCATTTTACAATTGACACTATTTTCCCATTTTGAGTATATATAATCTTTGACACACCCATTTGAGTGTTAAAAAGCGCTAACACTGAAGCAGTGTTACTTGAATTAGTTAATGATATAAGATAATTAATTAAATAGTAATTGAGTGATGATTGAGCATTAATGAAGAACACCTGCTGTTAACAAACTGAATCAATGAAAGAAAGAGAAAGAACAGGAAAAAGAGACGAGACGAGCAGAAATACAAGAACTACAACTGACTTCAGCCACAGCCTTCGATGAAATCAACATAGTATTTGCAAGATAAAACACAATAAATCTCTGAAGATCTCAGCAGAGGAGGATTAAACAACTCCACAAAGTTTCAGCATCACCAGCTTCACCCCACGTTACTAACCAGACTGACTTTAGATGTTGATGTTTTAGCCCTTCGTTTCTCCCTTGAATTACACATTGCTGTGTGGAGAAGCCTCGAGGTCAGTGCCATTGCTTTGCCTAGTGAGTGGATCTCCTGCTCCACCTCTGAGCCTTGACTTAAAATCCCATTACACTCCACCTTACTCTTTGACCTGCGGCTGCCATAACTGGAGTGTGTTTGTTTAGACATGTTAGTTATGAAGCCCTCGCAAAAAAGCCAAGACCTGAAAATGTAATCAGGTGTTGGTTATGTTTCAGTAAAGCTGAAAATAATCAGGGTATAGTGTCTTGAGTAACTGATTTAATTTGGAGTATAACCACTGGTAGGTTTATTAGTTAACTTTGTTATTGATCTTATGATACACATAGTTGAAGATCTGACCGTTTTAAGAGTAATCTGAAAGACTTTTGAAACTTATTCTGCAGGGCTGAAAGTTTTACTTTTTTTCATCAAACAGACTTCAAGAATCAGCATATTAATCTCAACAATGGTGTGCACAATCAACATGAAGCTCCATGGGCTGCAGTGCATTCTGGGAGCACCAATCTAAAACTTAAACAAAAAGAAGGAGTGGCTCCCAGCACACTGCAATGCGACTCCATGAATAAATTATGCAGTTTCGACCCTGTCTTAGTATTTTCAGGCACATTTTATTCTTACACTGTAGCCAAAGCAAAAGATTGCAGTTTTGTTTTGCATATTTTGTAACTGTAACATGTTAGCACAGCGCTTCAAATGATTAAACCAGTGTTTATCTAAGTAAAATTAAGAATATCATATGTTGATTGTCACCATTGCTGAGATTCATACGCTGATTCTTGATGTCTGTATGATAATGCAGTTTTAAGCTTCTAGTGCCGATTTTAAATGTCTTTTACAGATAACCACCTAGGTGTGATCTTGAAACTGTTTAGGATCAAGATTTATATTATATTTTTTTTTTTTTCCATTATTTTGTGATTTTATGGTTTACAAAATGAAGGGCCTGTATACTAAACAATCAATGACAATGCTCTGAATGAGTCTTAAGCAGTTATGACTTAAGTGTCAAAAAACACACAGAGGGAGAGGGAGAGAGAGATAGCGCAATGCTGATGATTTCATTACACAAACATTACCATCAATGCTTCCCTGCGATTGCCATTAACTAACATGTCTAAACAAACACAGTTATTCCTCAGCCAAAGTGGTAAGCTCGCTATAAACATGGCTTGATTTTAAGTCAAGGCTCAAGAGCACAACTAAAGCAAACACTGATCTCTCTCTCTCTATTGCGATGGAATGGTAATTCAAACAAAACTAAAACATCAACATCTAAAGTCAGATGTTTGTGGAGTTGTTTAATCCTCCTCTGCTGAGATCTTCCGAGATTTATTGTGTTTTATCTTGTGTTGATTTCATCGAAGGCTGTGGCTGAAGTCAGTTGTAGTTCTTGTATTTCTGCTCGAACCGTAAATGACAAAAATAACCGTCTCTTTTTTTTGTTCTTTCTCAAATTTCTTAAGCGGGATAATCAATGGTTAGCAGTGCATTTAAGTTAACAGCTTCGCGTCGAGTGTTCTTCATTAATGCTCAATCATCACTCAATTACTAAACTAATTATCTCATTAACTTCAACACTGCTTCAGTGTTACTATTTTAACACTCTGGGTGTGGATTATATATACACTGGGAGTGTTGATTTAACACTGGAGGTTTTACTGTGAAGAGTCGAAGAGTAGGAGACTTTTATAAAGAAGCTAAAAGCAACTTTTAGTAAGGTCTAAGACTGATTCTTAAGTGTTGACTGAAGTGCCACATAAGTGTTGTGAACTAAGGACTACAATGATGTCAACCCAAAATGGCCGCCCTCGACCTCTGAAACAGCCAATTGTGAGCCTGCTCATGTGAAGTCACACAACAGCAGCACAGCACCAATTATTTAATGTAACTATCATAAAATAATTTAAGACACTGAACATTTTTTATATTTAAATGTATTTAAAAAAAATTGCATTATGCAAAATTATGACAAATTAATACGGATGCTTTGAAATACTTTTCTATTGGAATGTCTCCTCGTTTAAAGTTGGAGCAATGATGTGAACATGAGTTCCATTGATGGAATGTGTTGCAGCCTTCAAAAACAAAATTTGTTCATATTTACAAAATACATTTACAGTAAAAACTTTGGAAATATTGTCTTTGTACTTTTATCAATCAAATAAAAGTTAAAGAGAATTAACAAATCACAAATTATAGATTGTATTGCATTTTACAAAATGTCCCAACTTCTCTGGAATTGGGGTTGTATCTGAAGTTTGCATCATAAAATTCATTACTTTCCTGTCAATACTGCAAAGCCACTTTGAGGCAATCTCTATTGTATAAAGTGCTGTAGAAATGTAGGGGGTACTTGACTTGACCTGAAATCACTTCACTGCCACAGCAGTAATTATTTCTCCCTCCACTCTTGAAGCAGATCTCAACTAAAGTCAATTTCTCACAGCCACAGCAGTGATTTAAACCACCACTCTTGCAGAAGTTATAGTGGTTTCTTATAGAAAAAAAGCACTCTCCTAGATGCCCGGACTTGGGGAGAGCCACAACAGTTCAGAATTTTTGACATTAGAAGCCTTGGTATCTTGTCATTTATTCGTGAACACCCAGGACTTTAGCAATGCTTGCATATAGCATGTTGCAAATTTGTGCATCTCTATAATATAGTCCCTGTGACAACTTTTGGGATTTAAAGCATGGTTCACAATAAACCGTTTTTCTTAAGCAGGACAGTTTTGTCAGTAATTAAACTTTGTGTACCTTTATTTAAATGACCCAACCCAAACTTCTAATATAATTTATTGACTCCAATTAGCTTTTAGAGAAGTTGTAACATGGTCATTTACTTAATATTTCTAACTTAGCAATGATGGCTTAACGTCTTCAATAGAATTTGTGACAATTATGTCTAGAATTTTCATTTATATAAGGATCAGACAACATTTTATAAGTAATCAATGCAAAAATCCATATATCCTGTGCCCCATTCCACGAAATCGGGGCCTTTTGCGTCCCTAAGAAATAATCAAACATAAAATTAGTAGGTAACGCTTTATTTTAGAGTATCTTAACTAGTTGCTAATTAGCATGCATATTAATAGAATATTAGCCATTTATTAGTAGTAATTAAGCATATATTAATGCCTTATTCTACATGGCCTTATTCTACGTCCCTAATCCTACACAGCAAAATCCCCGGTGTCAAATTAACACTGCTGGGTGTCTATATATGTCCACACTACAGAGTGTAAAAAGTAACACTGAAGCAGTGTTAAAGTCAGTGAGGTAATTAAGAGATTCATAGAGTGATGATTGACCATTATTGAAGACACCTGATGTTAACAAGCAGAATTACCAAAGAAAAATAAGTCACCATTATAGTGGTTAGTGTTTACTTTAGTTGGGCTCTTGATCCTTGAATTTATAATACTAAATTTTTTTTGGCTGTTATAATTGAATTATAATAGACATACTTTTGCAAAGAGCAAGTCATCAGGTGATAATGATTATGTTTTAACATAATCATTATTTGACCTGAATCACTGCACTCATGTAGAGTGTAATCTCTTAGTTAAATTTCCTTTATTGATTTCAATAGCCTTGTGAAAAATTCTGTATTGTCTATAAAACTTAATCTATGAGCTGTTCTGATGCAAAAAAAAAAAACTTCAAAAAAGTGTTGCTTTTAGGCACACACAGACATCAAGTATCAGCATATGAATCTCAACAACGGTGACAAACAGCATATTCAGATAAACAGATCAACTCTGAACATCACAAAACAAGGTACTAAAAAGTGACACAAAACAAGGTACATAAAAACAGCAAAAATAAAAGAAAATAGTAAGAATAAAATAAATTACAAAGACAATTCTGCTCATAATTTATTCATGCCACAATGCATGATGGGAGCCATGAATGAGTTTTGATTGGCTACAACATGCTTTTTTGATGGCCGATGTTGTGATTCTCACGCTGAGTCTTGATGTCTGTGTGTCTAAAATAAAGATTTTTTTTTAAGTTTTTGATCAAAATAAGTTTTAAAAACATTTGTCTGATTATACTGAAAATGCCAAATCTTATGTTGTTCATAGTGTTGACGTAACCAACAAAGAAAACCGAAGTCAGTTATTCACGTCTAAACATAATCATCACCACCTGATGACGTTTGCTCTTTGCTTGTCTGGCTGTTATAATTCAGTTATAACAGCCAAATAAAATGTAATATTAAAAGGTCATGGTCAAGAGCCCAACTAAAGTAAACACTGACCACTATAATGTTGATTTTATTTTTTTTTGATTTTCTTCTTTGGTGATTCTGATTGTTAACATCAGGTGTGTTAAAAAATGGCCAATCATCACTCAATGAATCCCTTAATTACCTCATTAACTTTAACACTTCTTCAGTGTTACTTTTAACACTCTGTAGTGTGGACACATATAGACACCCAGCATTGTTAATTTGACACCGGGAATTTTGCTGTATACAGTACACATTATCCAGCTGCACCTTAGTTTGATTTAACCCACCAGTACACAGCTTAAATACATGTAATACATTTCTAATTACATTTCAATTACATAATATTACACAAACATAAGCTATTTATAATAAAGTGTATCAAGATTGTACTTAAAGGGGTGGTTGATTGTGATTTCACTTTTTTAACGTTAGTTAAAGGGGTGGTTGATTGCGATTTCACTTTTTTAACATTAGTTAGTGTGTAATGTTGCTGTTTGAGCATAACAATATCTGCAGAGTTGCGGCGCTGAAAGTTCAATGCAAACGGAGATATCGTCTTTTAAAATTCTGGCAGTTTAATGCCTACAAAAACGACAGGTAAGGGACTACAACGAGTTACTTCCCGGGTCTGATACGTCACAGACCCAGATACCCCGCCCCCGGGAACACGCAGCAAAGGGGGCGGGGCCATAAAGAAGAGGAAGAGAAAACTAGGGATGCCATAACAATCTATTCATATGAATCCCCCGGGAACACGCAGCACTCTGTCGCCCTGCTCTGCATCTCTCTCTCTCATTCAGATCATCAGGGGGCGGGGCCTGTGCTGTATTAAAGCTTTAATCAGGATAAAACCGTATATTAAAAGCTAACAGAAGCAGTAGCACTTACAAATAGCAGCGTAAAAAGAGGAAACATCAACCAAACATACCATTAAGAGCCGTGCTTGCAAGGTTCTGCAACTCTTCACTAATATCCTCTGGGTCTCAATCGGGCTTAAATTGATAAGCATTATAGACAACGCCACTGTTTAAATTCAATCTAGGAGAGGGCGGGACGTTCAGACGTATGAAGCCAATCGAGCCAGCTGATTCTAAAACCAGGAAATCTTCTAACGATTCTAATGGATGAACACATGCTAACTGCACCCCATAAACACAATCAAGCGGTTCTTAGAAAAAAAAACAGTCAACCACCCCTTTAATGTGTAATGTTGCTGTTTGAGCATAAACAATATCTGCAGAGTTGCGGCGCTGAAAGTTCAATGCAAACGGAGATATCCAATCTTTTAAAATACACTTATTTTCACACAGGCAGTTTAATGCCTAAAAAACGACAGGTAAGGGACTACAACGAGTTACTTCCCGGGTCTGATTAAAGCTGTCACAAACCCAGATAAACCCCACCCCCGGGAACACGCAGCAAAGGGGGCGGAGCCATGCTATTAAAAGCACAGAAGCAGTAGCACTTACAAATAGAGAAGAGGAAGAGAAAACTAGGGATATTTAAAAGTATGAGACAACATCAACCAAACATACCATTAAGAGCCGTGCTGCTTCTACAGGTTCTGCAATGGATTCACAAGTCAAAATTCACTAATATCCTCTGTTTTAAAGCAGCGGTTCTTAAATTGATAAGCGGTTATAGACAACGCCACTGTTTACAATCCCCTGCTGAGGAGAGGGCTGTTTAGATGTGCACACGCTCTGTATCTTTAGCTCACAACACACTCCAGCTCTCTCTCTCTCTTTCTCTCTCTCTCAGCCCATCGAGGGAGGGGCTTCATAAAACCAGATCATGTTTGTCAGAGAAGGGACAGAGAGGTGTGGAATAAAGGTAAATTATGTGAAAAATAATGCGTTTTTATCACATGCTCCAATAAACAAACTGAAAAAAAAACAGTCAACCACCCCTTTAATGTTTAATGTTGCTGTTTGAGCAATTCTGCATTGCGGCGCTGACACAAACGGAGATTCGTCTTTTATTTTTTAATGCACAAAAACGACAGGTAGCTACAACGAGTTACTTCCCGAAAAAACCCAGATAAACCCCACCCCCGGGAACACGCAGCAAAGGGGGCGGAGCCATTATGCTTTAGAGAAGAGGAAGAGAAAACATGGACGCACGTGCGGTTTCAAAATCATATGCCGTGCTGTCCCCTGCTCTGCACACGCTTATCTCTCTCTCTCTCTCTCTCTTTCTCTCTCTCTCAGATCATCAGCTCCAACAAACTTAATTATACACTTATTTTCACATAGCTATGAAAAGCATAAAACCGTGCGGTTGCCGTGCTGTATAAGGCTTAAAATAAAACCGTATATTAAAAGCTAACAGAAGCAGTAGCACTTACAAATAACAATGTATCTAAAAGTATGAACCAACAACAAACAAAAAAAACATACCATTAAAGCTGTGCTTGCACAGGTTCTGCGCGATCCTCTTCACTAATATTCTCCGGGTCTCATTCATGCTCAAATTGATAAGCAATATAGACGATGCCATTGTTTACAATACAACCGGAGCACATGCCTCTGAGCTGGGAGGTTCAGACGTGCAGTAGAGGTGGTTTAGCCAATCACAACACACTGGACCAGCTAACCAATCAGAGCCCTTCACGTATTTCTGAGGGAGGGGCTTCATAAAACCAGGAAAGAATCGGGGCGTTTATCAGAGAAGGGACAGAGTGGTGTGGGATAAAGGTAAATTATGTGAAAAATAATGCGTTTTTTAAAAAACTAAGCATGAACACATGTTTGACTGCACCCCATAAACACAATCAAGCCTAGAAAAAAAACAGTCAACCACCCCTTTAAGTGTACTTCATGTGTATCTATACTGTAACTAGGTAATTACTCTGTATTATGGACACCTTAAAATAAAGTGTTACCAGTAGTGCTTGTGTCTGTAACAGGGTTAAAAAAAACATGAGGTAGAAAAATAGTCGTAAATTAATAAATAACAGTCTGAGATGGCACAATACAATTTCTTGTCATTTTAAGGTGTCTTCAATTCATGGATATTTAAAAAAAATTGATTAAACTTTTTTTTTCAAGTGGAAAAGGCAACCATTTAGTGGAATGAAACTAATGCACAAAAAAAAAAAAAAAATTCACATCTAGTGTCTCAACTAAAGCCCGATTCGGAAGGAAATTGTTTCTCATATGGACGTCTGTAAAAATAAATTTACATATCACCTCAGTGATAAAACTCATGGATTCGGATGGCGATTTATTCACAGTAGAGGAGCAGGTTCTGTGATCCTGCGCACCCTGGAACAGTCACATGATTGTCTGCTGTAAATAAAATTAATTTTATTTACAAATTTATTCTTATTATTGTCACATGTATTGTCTGCTGTAAATAAAATTAATTTTATTTACAAATTTATTCTTATTATTGTATTTAAAAATACTTATGTAAAATGTATTCTTATTATTCCAAGCATATTTTATAATATTTATTATTTGATTATTTAAATCTCCTGTTTAAAAATAGGAAAATAGACGCGTTATAGTTGTATATAATTATACGCGATATATATCTGTTTATAATACACATTTTAAAATTATATTGTATTGCCTGCTGCTGCCATACCTAAAGACCCATTTGAAAGTTTATGTGCTTTTCCATTCTTTTTCTGCTCCCAATAAAGACCCATTTGAAAGTTTATGTGCTTTTCTTCTTTTTCTGCTCCCAGTCGCTGTGGTTGAGTCAGTGAAGTATTGTTCTTTTATGAAGTATTGTTCTTTTAAATACTTTCCAGCATTTCAGAAATAATATGTAAATTACACCGACCGAAGTACAACATTACGGTGTTCGGGAGTGCTCAAAAAGGGATTAAACACTGAATTTTGAATCGATTTCTTCTCGTAAACTCAGAGATGTGGATTTGGACGGCAATTAAATTACCACACGACCTCGTGTTTATCAAAAAACAGTAGGTAATTCGGCCGGGGATTTTCACGGGGGTGGTGAGAGATAAACACCGACATCCTGGATTCGGACGGCAATTAAATCACCAACTACCCCCTGTATATGGTGAAAATCACTTACGTCCCCCTGAGAAACAATTACCGTCCGAATAGGTCTTAAGAGTCATAATGAAAAAGTAAAAGTGAGTTAATGTTAAGGAAATGACATTTTGTGATGGAAATATTGCTTTCTGTTTGTCATATTCTCTAGGCTTTGGACATCAATCTTGTGGTGAAGGACATCATGATGAATCGAACCTTCACTGTCATCAGTCTTCATTTTGCTGACTTTTGTATCTACGACTGGGTTTCCTGGTTCACTGTGAAACTGATTCCAGTCTTGCCAAGCTTGACTGCAGAGATGCTCCAGATAGTAACATTAAACACAGACTGCAACGCCTACCAAGTCATGTACGTAGCACTCCCCAAATGGTCCCGCTGTGCAGCAATTGTATTTCTCATAACATTGTAAATGAAAATGCAAGGACATTTCTTGTGGCGTTTTTTTGAGTGGTGAAAAACTAGCACCATCCTTAGCTTCCTTTTAATTCAGTATTTCCTTTGTAGTGTTGAGGCTCTGAGCAGCGTCTTTAAACAGATGACCTCGCAGAGACAGCAGGAGATCACAGCTGTTCTGGTGGACTACATGAAACTGAATCATGGATTGGGTAGGTTTTTTATTGGTGACATTCCTCATTTGAAAACTATGAAATTTGTATTAAATGAATAGGATTAATGTTTTTAACTTTAGTTAAAAATTTTATTTGGAAATATTATGGAATATTATGCAAATATGGAAATTTGATGCAATAGTTAAAAATACCCCCTGACATTTATTGGGACATAATGTAACATAAAATAACTGTACTATGTAGTCTGAGTTAGAGGTGTGCAGCAGAACGAATATCTGTATCTGTAACACTATAAAAATTATTCATATCTGTACTCATATAAAACCAGAAGTGGGCAGGGCTTTAACCAGAAGTGCATCGAACAAATACAGTGGTGTGAAAAAGTGTTGGCCCCCTTCCTGATTTTTTTTATTTTTGCATTTTTGTCATACTTTAATGTTTCAGATCATCAAACAAATTTAAATATTAATCAAAGATAACACAAGTAAACACAACATGCAGTCTTTGAATTAAGTTTTTTATTATGAAGGGAAAACAAAATCCAAACCCACATGGCCCTGTGTGAAAAAGTGCTTGCCCCCTAAACCTAATAACTGGTTGGGCCACCCTTAGCAGCAACAACTGCCATCAAGCGTTTGCGATAACTTGCAATGAGTCTGTTACAGCGCTGTGGAGGAATTTTGGCCCACTCATCTTGGCAGAATTGTTGTAATTCAGCCACATTGGAGGGTTTTCGAGCATGAACCGCCTTTTTAAGGTCCTGCCACAGCATCTCAATAGGATTCAGGTCAGGACTTTGACTAGGCCACTCCAAAGTCTTCATTTAGTTTTTCTTCAGCCATTCAGAGGTGGATTTGCTGGTGTGTTTTGGATCATTGTCCTGCTGCAGAACCCAAGTTCGCTTCAGCTTGAGGTCACGAACAGATGGCCGGACATTGTCCTTCAGGATTTTTTGGTAGACAGCAGAATTCATGGTTCCATTTATCACAGCAAGTCTTCCAGGTCCTGAAGCAGCAAAACAGCCCCAGACCATCACACTACCACCACCATATTTTACTGTTGGTATGATGTTCTTTTTCTGAAATGCTGTGTTACTTTTATGCCAGATGTAATGGGACACACACCTTCCAAAAAGTTCAACTTTTGTCTCGTCAGTCCACAGAGTATTTTCCCAAAAGTCTTGGGGATCATCAAGATGTTTTCTGGCAAAACTGAGATGAGCTTTTATGTTCTTTTTGCTCAGCAGCGGTTTTCGTCTTGGAACTCTGCCATGCAGGCCATTTTTGCCCAGTCTCTATCTTATGGTGGAGTCATGAACACTGACCTTAACTGAGGCAAGTGAGGCCTGCAGTTCTTTAGATGTTGTTGTGGGGTCTTTTGTGACCTCTTGGATGAGTCGTCGCTGCACTCTTAGGGTAATTTTGGTCGGCCGGCCACTCCTGGGAAGGTTCACCACTGTTCCATGTTTTCGCCATTTGTGGATAATGGCTCTCACTGTGGTTCGCTGGAGTCCCAAAGCTTTAGAAATGGCTTTATAACCTTTTCCAGACTGATAGATCTCAATTACTTTCTTTCTCATTTGTTCCTGAATTTCTTTGGATCTCAACATGATGTGTAGCTTTTGAGGATCTTTTGGTCTACTTCACTTTGTCAGGCAGGTCCTATTTAAGTGATTTCTTGATTGCGAACAGGTGTGGCAATAATCAGGCCTGGGTGTGGCTAGAGAAACTGCCATGTGGGTTTGGATTTTGTTTTCCCTTCATAAAAAAAACCTTCATTAAAAAACTGCATGTTGTGTTTACTTGTGTTATCTTTGATTAATTTTTACATTTGTTTGATGATCTGAAACTTTAAAGTGTGACAAACATGCAAAAAAATAAAAAATCAGGAAGGGGGCCAACACTTTTTCACACCACTGTATATCTTGAATAACTCATAAAGTAATTGTTTTAATTGTGATTATAACATTTATTTAAATCAGGGGTGTCCAGTCCTGCTCCTGGAGGGCCACTCTCCTGCAGAGTTTAGCTCCAAACCCAATTAAACACCTGAACCAGCTAATCAAGGTCTTGCTAAGCTTACTAAAAAAATTCTAGGTAGGTGTGTTTAGACAAATTGGAGCTAAACTCTTCAGGACAGTGGACCCCAGGACTGAGTTTGGACACTTCTGGCTTAAATATGTTCTAACTGTCAGAGCCGATAGCCTCGTAGGCAGTGCTTCAATATTTAGTGCAGTTGTGCTTTAAGCAACCTGACTTTAAGTCCTAGCTTGAGGACCTCGAGGACAGTACATACAGTATCTTTTAATTAAATAATAGACAAAATATATATTTTCTTGAGGAAAATAAAACAAAGAATAAAGAACAAATTATAAAAAATACATAAATAAAGAATACATAAATGCTGTCTCCAAGAGAGAGTGAGACAGAGAAATATCATGTAGCCTATCATATCGTATAAGTTTTAAAACATTAAAATAGTTTATGGTTCAGTAGTCCAACTTAGTTAATTATTTCAATGGTTCTGAAAGATGCATACAGAGACGGCAATGCAGATGTTTGATTTGTGATTGTGCTTATTTAATTTATTCTGGTATCATATCATACAAGGTTTAAATAATTTTAATATACATATAATTAGGATATTTAAGTTGTTTTTATAAAAACGCCTTATAAGAATCTGTTACTAGTGTGCATCTTGAGACAAATCAATGGCACACTCCAAAAAAAAAGTTGTTGAACGAACTTAAAAAAATTAGAGTAAACTTTTCCACGAAATTTAATTACATTTTTCCACCAAAATATAATTTGTTTGAAATGATTTGTTGTAATCTTGTTGTATAAACTTAAATTCCTTCAGTGAAGACTACAAAAAAAAATTTGGTCATTCCTACTAGATAAAGTTTTGCCATGCCATGCCTGTGCACAAAACAACAGCAGGGCACAGTAAAATATAAAATATGATAAGCAAATAAAGAAACATACATACAACAGATAAATTAGGTATATACATACAAAATAGACAATGTAAACAGGCAAATTATATATGTAATAGTTGCAATCCAGCCGCTACATTGTGATTTTAACATCAGTAGCTTACACTCAAAAAAATAATTCATTGGATGAATTGTAATTGAGTTAGGCTAACTCAATTTGATCAAATATAGTTTAAATGAAATTGATACATTGATGAAGTAATGTTTTTATGCTTGCTAAAACATTTAACTGGATAATAAATTGTTTCTACACTCAAAATAAATTATTTGTTGGATTTAGTTAACTTTAGGCAATAGCCAGCTTGTTAGGCATAGCATATGATGATAGTGTTACATCCATGGCATACCCATAATTGTTTCTTTGTTATTAATACAACTTTGCTTCATTTTAGCTGGTCCTCAACCCAAGCACATGCTCTACACTTTACCACAATGGTAACCCCCAAAACACTAACATACCAGAAACTCTTTTAAATACAAACATAAAAGAGCATTAAACATTAACAAGTCTCCCAATTTGATCATCTAAATAAAAAATGCCTAAAATAACATTTTATTTCAAGATTTACGCTCCTTATCCAGCCCTGTGCAAAGCATGATGGGTAGGGGAAATCCACTTCCTACACAGTAAAATCCTGAGTGTTAAATTAACACTGCTCGGAGCATATATGGTCCCACTCTAAAAGAGTGTTAAAGTAACACTGAAGCAGTGTTAAAGTTAATGAGATAAGTATGTGATTAATTAAGTGCTGATTGAGCATTAGTGATGAACACCTGCTGTTAACAAGCAGAATCACTGAAGAAAAGAGAAACACAAGAACTACAACTGACTTCAGCCACAGCCTTAGATGAAATCAACTGAAATAAAATACATTAAATCTCTCAAGATCTCAGCAGAAGATGATTAATCATCTCCACAAACAGCATCACCAACTTCACTCACTACTAACCAGTTTGACTTTTTTTGTCATGCATCTAAAAATGTCTTATTAAGAATTAACAGAGGTTTAGATGTTAATGCTTATTGAAAATAATAAAATGTGAATTCACCGTTGTGGAGATAAGCATTTGCTTTAGTGGGGCTCTTGACCCTCATCTTTTTAACATTACATTAGTTTTTCTCTGGTTGCTGTAATTGTGATTATGAAACACATTTATTATGGCAAGAAAATGTAATCATGTTATGTTGGCTATTATTTGATAATGACGTAGTTATCATGTAGTTATCAGCCTGTTTCACTGATGTCATCAGTGGTGTTGCATAATTTAGTTTGTTATTGATCACAACTGCATTTTAATGAAATATGAATAACTTTAAAAACACTTTGCACACCAGTTTAGAACGTCTGTACTGTTTAGACATGCAGACATCAAGAATCAGCATATGAATCTCAACAATGGTGATGATCATCAGACAGATTCATGTTGCATTGCATTCTGGGTGCACCAATCATAACTCATCCATGGCTCCCAGCATGCATTGCGACATGAATAAATTATGCAGCTGCATTGTCTTAGTATTTTTTATTCTTACTTTCACCATTGCTGAGATTCACATGCTGATTCTTCATGTCTGTGAGTGCCAGAATGGAAACTTCTTTATGAGCCATACTTATAAAAGTGGTTTATAAAGTTTTCTCACATTGTCGTCTCATAGAACTGCAATAATATAGAAATCATAAAAGCACTACAGATTTAGGTAAAACGCACTCAGAGACTCAGACACAGGAAGTAATTTCATCATAATTTCCTTGCCATCACATATGTGCTTTATAAACACAATTGTAACATCCAAAGAGAAACTTATATTTAAAAAGTCAAGGGTCATGAGGCAACTAAAGCAAACACTATTCACCAAAACGGTAAGTTGAAAAAACAAAACCAAACAACAACAACAAAAAACACATCTAAACCTTAATTCTCAGTAAAGAACTTCTGTTTTAGATAATCCAGAAATAAAGGCTAACTTGTTAGTAATGCATGAAGCTGTTGATGTTTGTGGAGTTGTTTAATCATCTTCTGCTGAGATCTTGAGAGATTGAATGTATTCTATTTCAGTTGATTTCATCTAAGGCTGTGGTTGAAGTCAGTTGTAGTTCTTGTGTTTCTCTTTTCTTCAGTGATTCTGCTTGTTAACAGCAGGTGTTCATCACTAATGCTCAAACAGCACTTAATTAATCACATACTTATCTCATTAACTTTAACACTGCTTCAGTGTTACTTTAACACTCTTTTAGAGTGGGACCATATATGCTCCTAGCAGTGTTAATTTAACACTCAGGATTTTACTGTGTAGCTACACAAGTAAAATCATTTATGTTCTTTCAAAATGAAAATATTGAGTTGAGCCAAAACGCAACTGTTTCGAGTCAGTTTAACACAATGCAATTGTATAAATGGGAAACCTAACATAATGGTGTTAAATGAAAATGATTTTTTTAAATAAACTGAACAGTGTTGGAGAATCATTTTTTTGACACTGATACTGATACTTCAGGGCAAGTTATTTTAAGTTATGACTGCTCCAACATGTAATTTAGTCTGGGACTAGCCTTAAGCGTTGTCTGTGAAACCGAGCAATAAAGATTTATTTTTGAACTGTATGCCTTTATTTTGATAGGACAATATAGAGTAGACAGGAAGAAAACTTTAATGTAAATTAATGTATTATATATTTGTACCAAAGGTTGTGCCGTTTTTCCTACTCTATCAAACACAACTATTCCACCTGGTCTCACAACCACTGTTGGTGCTACTGATGTATCAAGTGCAGCAGCCACTGACAGTCCTTCAGACACTACGGGCCATGCTCATGCATCAAGTGCATCTACAACTGCCAGTCCATCAGAAATCACAGGCCATGATGATGCATCAAGTGCAGCTGCTACTGACAGACCTTCAGGAACCACAGGCCACAACAATGCACCAAGCTCAGGTGCCACTGATGGTTCTTCAGGCACCATTGGCCATGCCCATCCAACAAGCTCAGCTGCCACTGATGGTCCTTCAGAAACCACAGGCCATGCACATCCATCAAGTTCAGCTGCCACTGACGGTCCTTCAGACATCACGGTCGATGCCGATGCATCAAGTGCAGCTGCTACTAACAGTCCTTCAGAACCCACAAGCCACAACAATGCACCAAGCTCAGGTGCCACTGATGGTCCTTCAGCCATAACGGGTCATGCCAATCAATCAAGTTCAGCTGCCACTGACGGTCCTTCAGACATCACGGTCGATGCCGATGCATCAAGTGCAGCTGCTACTGACAGTCCTTCAGAACCCACAAGCCACAACAATGCACCAAGCTCAGGTGCCACTGATGGTCCTTCAGCCATAACGGGTCATGCCAATGCATCAAGTGCAGCTGCTACTGATGGTCTTTCAGAAACCACAACCCACAACAATGCACCAAGCTCAGGTGCCACTGATGGTCCTTCAGGCACCACGGGCTATGCCCATCCAACAGGCTCAGCTTCCACTGCCAGTCCATCAGATATCACAGGCCATGCTGATTCATCAAGCGCAGCTGCCAGTGATAGTCCTTCAGGCAGCACTGGCCATGCCCATCCATCAAGTACAGATGCCACTGCCGGTCCTTTAGAAACCACAGGCCGTAACGATGCACCAAGCTCAGATGTCACTGACATTGCTATACGCACCACGGATCATGCCCATCAATCAAGCTCAGCTACAACTGCCAGTTCTTCAGGCACCACTGGCCCAGCCCATCCATCAAGTGCAGCTGCCACTGACAGACCTTCAGGCACAACAGGCTATGCCCATCCATCAAGTTCAGCTGCCACTGACAGTCCTTTAGAAACCACAGGCAGTAACGATGCACCAAGCTCAAATATCACTGACAGTCCTATAGACACCACAGGCCCTGCCCATCCATCAAGTACAGATGCCACTGACGGTCCTTTAGAAACCACAGGCAGTAACGATGCACCAAGCTCAGATATCACTGACAGTCTTATAGACACCACAGGCCATGCCCATCTTTCAAGCGCAGCTGCAACTGATAGCCCTTCAGGCACTACGGACCATGCCCATCCATCAGGCGCAGCTACTACTGCCAGTGCTTCAGACATCACGGGCTATGATGATGCATCAAGTGCAGCTGCCACTGACAGTCATTTAGAAACCACAGGCCACAACAATGCACCAAGCTCAGGTGCCACTGACGGTCTTTCACACATGACAGGCCATGCCGATGCATCAAGTGCAGTTGGCACTGACAGTCCCTCAGGAACCACAACCCACAACAGAGCACCAAGCTCAGGTGCCACTGATGTTCCTTCAGGCACCACGGGCCCTGCCCATCCATCAAGTGCAGCTGCCACTGACAGACCTTCAGGCACAACAGGCCATGCCCATCTATCAAGTTCATCTGCCATTGACGGTCCTTCAGACATCACGGTCGATGTCCATGCATCAAGTGCAGCTGCTACTGATGGTCCTTCAGAACCCACAAGCCACAACAATGCACCAAGCTCAGGCATCACTGATGGTCCTTCAGACATAACGGGCCATGCCAATGCATCAAGCGCAGCTGCTACTGATGGTCCTTCAGAAACCACACCCCACAACAATGCACCAAGCTCAGGTGCCACTGACGGTCCTTCAGGCACCAAGGGCCATGCCCATCCAACAAGCTCAGCTTCCACTGACAGTCCTTCAGATATCACAGGCCATGCCGATGCATCAAGCGCAGCTGCCAGTGATGGTCCTTCAGGCAGCACTGGCCATGCCCGTCTATCAAGCGCAGCTGCAACTGACAGCCCTTCAATCACTACGGACCATGCCCATCCATCAAGCGCAGCTACCACTGCCAGTCCATCAGACATCACCGTCGAAGCCGATGCATCAAGTGCAGCTGCTACTGACAGTACTTCAGGACCCACAAGCCTCAACAATGCACCAAGCTTAGGTGCCACTGACGGTCCTTCAGACATAACAGGCCATGCCGATGCATCAAGTGCAGCTGCTACTGATGGTCCTTTACAAACCACAACCCATAACAATGCACCAAGCTCAGGTGCCACTGACGGTCCTTCAGGCACCAAGGGCCATGCCCATCCAACAAGCTCAGCTTCCACTGCCAGTCCTTCAGATAACACGGGCCATGATGATGAATCAAGTGCAGCTACTACTGACAGTCCTTTAAAAACCACAGGCCACAAGAATGCACCAAGCTCAGGTGCCACTGACAGTCCTTCACACATGACAGGCCATGCCAATGCATCAAGTGCAGCTGCTACTGACAGTCCTTCAGGCACCACGGGTCGTGCCCATCCATCAAGCTCAGCTACCACTGAAAGTTCTTCAGGAACCATGGGCCCTGCCAATCCATCAAGTGCAGCTGCCACTGACAGAGCTTCAGACATCACCGTCAAAGCCGATGCATCAAGTGCAGCTGCTACTGACAGTACTTCAGAACCCACAAGCCTCAACAATGCACCAAGCTCAGGTGCCACTGACGGTCCTGCAGATATAACAGGCCATGCCGATGCATCAAGTGCAGCTGCTACTGATGGTCCTTCACAAACCACAACCCACAACAATGCACCAAGCTCAGGTGCCACTGACGGTCCTTCACAGATGACAGGTCATGCCAATGCACCAAGCTCAGGTGCCACTGACAGTCCTTCACACATGACAGGCCATGCCAATGCATCAAGTGCAGCTGCTACTGACAGTCCTTCAGGCACCACGGGTCATGCCCATCCATCAAGCTCAGCTACCACTGAAAGTTCTTCAGGAACCATGGGCCCTGCCAATCCATCAAGTGCAGCTGCCACTGACAGAGCTTCAGACATCACCGTCAAAGCCGATGCATCAAGTGCAGCTGCTACTGACAGTACTTCAGAACCCACAAGCCTCAACAATGCACCAAGCTTAGGTGCCACTGACGGTCCTTCAGACATAACAGGCCATGCCGATGCATCAAGTGCAGCTGCTACTGATGGTCCTTTACAAACCACAACCCATAACAATGCACCAAGCTCAGGTGCCACTGACGGTCCTTCAGGCACCAAGGGCCATGCCCATCCAACAAGCTCAGCTTCCACTGCCAGTCCTTCAGATAACGCGGGCCATGATGATGAATCAAGTGCAGCTACTACTGACAGTCCTTTAAAAACCACAGGCCACAACAATGCACCAAGCTCAGGTGCCACTGACAGTCCTTCACACATGACAGGCCATGCCAATGCATCAAGTGCAGCTGCTACTGACAGTCCTTCAGGCACCACGGGTCATGCCCATCCATCAAGCTCAGCTACCACTGAAAGTTCTTCAGGAACCATGGGCCCTGCCAATCCATCAAGTGCAGCTGCCACTGACAGAGCTTCAGACATCACCGTCAAAGCCGATGCATCAAGTGCAGCTGCTACTGACAGTACTTCAGAACCCACAAGCCTCAACAATGCACCAAGCTCAGGTGCCACTGACGGTCCTGCAGATATAACAGGCCATGCCGATGCATCAAGTGCAGCTGCTACTGATGGTCCTTCACAAACCACAACCCACAACAATGCACCAAGCTCAGGTGCCACTGACGGTCCTTCACAGATGACAGGTCATGCCAATGCATCAAGTACAGCTGCCACTGACAGTCATTCAGGCACCACGGCTCCTGCCCATCCATCAAGTGCAGCTGCCACTGACAAACCTTCAGGCACAACAGGCCATGCCCATCCATCAAGTTCAGCTGCCACTGACGGTCCTTCAGACATCACGGTCGATGCCGATGCATCAAGTGCAGCTGCTACTGATGGTCCTTCAGAAACCACAACCCACAACATTGCACCAAGCTCAGGTGCCACTGATGGTCCTTTAGGCACCAAGGGCCATGCCCATCCAACAAGCTCAGCTTCCACTGACATTCCTTCAGATATCACAGGCCATGCTGATGTATCAAGTGCAGCTGCCAGTGATGCTTCTTCAGGCAGCACTGGCCATGCCCATCTATCAAGCGCTGCTGCAACTGACATTCCTTCAGACCTCACTGGCCCTGCCCATCCATCAAGTACAGATGCCACTGACGGTCCTTTAGAAACCACAGGCAGTAGCATTGCACCAAGCTCAGATATCACTGACAGTCCTATAAGCACCACGGGCCATGCCCATCCATCAAGTGCAGCTGCCACTGACAGACCTTCAGTCACAACAGGCCATGTACATCCATCAAGTTCAGCTGTCACTGACAGTCCTTCAGACATCACAGGTCACAACAATGCACCAAGCTCAGCTGCCACTGACGGTCCTTCAGACATAACGGCCCATGCCGATACATCAAGTGCAGCTGCTACTGATGGTCCTTCAGAAACCACAACCCACAACAATGCACCAAGCTCAGGCACCGCAGGCCATGCCCATCCAACAAGCTCAGCTTCCACTGACAGTCCTTCAGATATCACAGGCCATGCTGATGCATCAAGTGCAGCTGCCAGTGATGGTCCTTCAGGCAGCACTGTCCATGCCCATCTATCAAGCGCAGCTGCAACTGTCATTCCTTCAGACCTCACTGGCCCTGCCCATCCATCAAGTACAGATGCCACTGATGGTCCTTTAGAAACCACAGGCAGTAACGATGCACCAAGCTCAGATATCACTGACAGTCCTATAGGCAGCACGGGCCACGCCCATCCATCAAGCGCAGCTGCAACTGACAGCCCTTCAGTCACTACGGACCATGCCCATCCTTCAAGCGCAGCTACCACTGCCAGTGCTTCAGACATCACGGGCCATGGTGATGCATCAAGTGCAGCTGCTACTGACAGTCCTTCTGTAACCACAACCCACAACAATGCACCAAGCTCAGGCACCACAGGCCATGCCCAGCCAACAAGTGCAGCTGCCACTGACAATCCTTCAGGCACCATGGGCCCTGCCCATCCATCAAGTGCAGCTGCCACGGTAGGTCCTTCAGATACTTCAGGCCATGCCGATGAATCAAGTGCAGCTGCCACTGATTATATTTCAGAAACCACAGGCCATAACGATGCACCAATCTCAGGTACCACTGACAGTCCTCCAGGCACCACGGGCCATGCACATCCATCAAGCATAGCTGCCACTGACGGTCCTTCAGGCACCACAGTGCATGCTAATCCATCAAGTGTAGCTGCAACTAATGGTCCTGCAGACAACACAGGCCATACCGATGCATCAAGTGCAGCTGCCACTGACGGCCCTTCAGGCAACACGGGCCGTGCCCAGCCATCAAGTGCAGCTGTTACTGATGGTCCTTCAGGCATCACAGGCCACACCCATGCATTAAGCACAGCTTCCACTGATGGTTCTTCAGGCACCAGTCCTGCCCAGCCATCAAGTGCAGCTGCCACTGACGGATCTTCAGGCACCACGACCACTGCCAATCCATCAAATGCATCTTCCACTGATGACCCTTCAGGCACTGTGGGCCATGCCCAGCCATCAAGCGCAACTGCCACTGACGGTCCCTCAGGCACCACAAACCATGCCCATCCATCAAGCGCATCTTCCACTGATGGCCCTTCAGGCACCACGGGCCGTGCCCAGCCATCAAGCGCAGTTGTCACTGACGGTTCTCCAGGCACCACGAGCACTGCCCATCCATCAAGCGCATCTTCCACTAAAGGCCCTTCAGGCACCACGGGCAGTGCTCAGCCATCAAGCGCAGCTGTCACTGATGGCCCTTCAGGCATCACAGGCCATGCCAAATCATCAAGCGCAGCTGCCACTGTCATTCCTTCAGACCTCACTGGCCCTGCCCATCCATCAAGTACAGATGCCACTGATGGTTCTTCACGCACACCGAGCCCTGCCCATCCATCAAGCGCAGCTGCCACTGATGGTTCTTCAGGCACCACGACCACTGCCCATCCATCAAGCGCATCTTCCACTGATGGCCCTTCAGGCACTGTGGGCCATGCCCAGCCATCAAGCGCAACTGCCACTGATGGTCCCTCAGGCACCACGAACCATGCCCATCCATCAAGCGCAGCTGCCACTGACGGTCCTTCAGGCACCACGGGCCGTGCCCAGCCATCAAGCGCAGCTGCCACCGACGGTCCTTCAGGCACCACAGGCCATGCCCATGCCTATGCATCAAGCGCAGCTGCCACTGACGGCCCTACAGGCACCACGGGCCGTGCCCAGCCATCAAGCGCAGCTGTCACTGATGATCCTTCAGGCATCACAGACCATACCCATGCATCAAGCACAGCTGCCACTGATGGTTCTTCAGGCACCCCGAGCCCTGCCCATCCATCAAGCGCATCTTCCACTGACGGCCCTTCAGGCACCAGGGGCCGTGCCCAGCCATCAAGCGCAGCTGTCACTGATGGTTCTCCAGGCACCACGAGCACTGCCCATCCATCAAGTGCATCTTCCACTAAAGGCCCTTCAGGCACCACGGGCAGTGCTCAGCCATCAAGCACAGCTGTCACTGATGGCCCTTCAGGCATCACAGGCCATGCCCAATCATTAAGCGCAGCTGCCACTGACGGCCCTACAGGCACCACGGGCCATGCCCATCGATCAAGCGCAGCTGCCACTGACGGTCCTTCAGGCACCACAGGCCATGCCCATGCATCAAGCGCAGCTGCCACTGACGGCCCTACAGGCACCACGGGCCATGCCCATCGATCAAGCGCAGATGTCACTGACGGCCCTTCAGGCACCACGGGCCATGGCCAGCCATCAAGTGCAGCTGCCACTGACGGTTCTTCAGGCACCACGAGCACTGCCCATCCATCAAGCGCATCTTCCACTGACAGCCCTTCAGGCACCACGGGCCATGCCCAGCCATCAAGCGCAGCAGACCGTACCCATGCATCAAGCACAGCTGCCACTGACGGTTCTTCAGGCACCCCGAGCCCTGCCCATCCATCTAGTGCAGCTGCCACTGACGGTTCTTCAGGCACCACGAGTAATGCCCATCCACCAAGCGCATCTTCCACTGACGGCCCTTCAGGCACCACGGGCCATGCCCAGCCATCAAGCGCAGCTGTCACTGATGGTCCTTCAGGCATCACAGACCATACCCATGCATCAAGCACAGCTGCCACTGACGGTTCTTCAGACACCCCGAGCCCTGCCCATCCATCAAGTGCATCTTCCAATGATGGTTCTTCAGGCACCACGAACCATGCCCATACATCAAGCACAGCTGCCACTGACGGTCCTTCAGGCACCACGGGCCGTGCCCAGCCATCAAGCGCAGCTGTCACTGACAGTTCTCCAGGCACCATGAGCACTGCCCATCCATTAAGCACATCTTCCACTAAAGGCCCTTCAGGCACCACGGGCAGTGCTCAGCCATCAAGTGCAGCTGTCACTGATGGCCCTTCAGGCATCACAGGCCATGCCCAATCATCAAGCGCAGCTGCCACTGACGGCCCTACAGGCACCACGGGCCATGCCCATCGATCAAGCGCAGCTGCCACTGACGGTCCCTCAAGCACCACAGGCCATGCCCATGCATCAAGCGCAGCTGCCACTGACGGCCCTACAGGCACCACGGACCATGCCCATCGATCAAGCGCAGCTGTCACTGACGGCCCTTCAGGCACCACGGGCCATGGCCAGCCATCAAGTGCAGCTGCCACTGATGGTTCTTCAGGCACCGTGAGCACTGCCCATCCATCAAGCGCATCTTCCACTGACGGCCCTTCAGGCACCACGGGCCATGCCCAGCCATCAAGCGCAGCAGACCGTACCCATGCATCAAGCACAGCTGCCACTGACGTTTCTTCAGGCACCCCGAGCCCTGCCCATCCATCTAGTGCAGCTGCCACTGACGGTTCTTCAGGCACCACGAGCACTGCCCAACCATCAAGCGCATCTTCCACTGATGGCCCTTCAGGTACGGCGGGCCATTCCAAACCATCAAGCGCAGCTGTCACTGACGGTCCTTCAGGCACCACGGGCCATGCCCATCCATCAAGTGCATCTTCCACTAACGGCCCTTCAGGCACCACGGTCCGTGCCCAGCCATCAAGTGCAGCTGTCACCAATGGTCCTTCAGGCATCACAGGCCATGCTCATGCATTAAGCACAGCTGCCACTGACGGTTCTTCAGGCACCCCGAGCCCTACTCATCCATCAAGCGCAGCTGCCACTGACGGTTCTTCAGGCACCACGAGCACTGCCCATCCACCAAGAGCATCTTCCACTGACGGCCCTTCAGGCACCATGGGCCATGCCCAGCCATCAAGCGCAGCTGTCACTGATGGTCCTTCAGGCATCACAGACCATACCCATGCATCAAGCACAGCTTCTTCAGCCACTGACGGTTCAGGCACCACAGGCCATTCAGCATAGCTTCCACTGATGGTTCCAGGCGAACCATGCCCTCCATCAAGCCCTTCCATCCAGGCACCACGGGCCGTCAAGCATAGCATCTTCCACTGACATCAAGGCCCTTCAGGCACCACATCCATCTAGGCCATGACCCAGGCACCACGAGCACTCCATCATCAGCATCTTCCAGCTTCCGGTGGGCCGTTCCACTGACGGTCCTTCAGGCACCACGCCCATCCATCTAGGCCTGCCATGCCCAGCCATCAAGCATCTTCCACTGCAGCTGCCACTGACAGCCCTTCAGGCACCACGGGCCGTGCGCATCTTCCACAGCCAGGCACCACGGGCCGTCAAGCGCAGCTGTCACCAACAAGCGCAGCTGATGGTCCTTCAGGCATCACAGACCATACCCATCCCCATCCATCAAGCATCAAGCACAGCTACCCATCCATCTAGCCACTGACGGCACCACGAACCATTCTTCAGACACCCCGGGCCGTGCCCAGCCCAAGCACAGCTGCCCATCCATCAAGTGCATCTTCCACCACGGGCCATGACCATCAAGGCCCTGACAGCCCTCAGGCACCACGGGCCGTGCAGCCATCAAGCCATGCCCATCCATCTAGCATAGCTTCTTCAGCCACTGACCATCAAGGTCCTGACGGCCCTCAGGCACCACAGGCCATGCCCATACATCAAGCAGAGCTGCCACTGACGGTCCTTCAGGCACCCCGAGCCCTGCCCATCCATCTAGTGCAGCTGCCACTGACGGTTCTTCAGGCACCACGAGCACTGCCCATCCATCAAGTGCATCTTCCACTGATGCGCCTTCAGGTACGGTGGGCCGTTCCAAACCATCAAGCGCAGCTGTCACTGACGGTCCTTCAGGCACCCCGAGCCCTGCCCATCCATCTAGTGCAGCTGCCACTGACGGTTCTTCAGGCACCACGAGCACTGCCCATCCATCAAGTGCATCTTCCACTGATGGGCCTTCAGGTACGGTGGGCCGTACCAAACCATCAAGCGCAGCTGTCACTGACGGTCCTTCAGGCACCACGGGCCATGCCCATCCATCAAGTGCATCTTCCACTAACGGCCCTTCAGGCACCACGGGCCGTGCCCAGCCATCAAGCACAGCTGCCACTGATGGTTCTTCAGGCACCACGGGCCGTGCCCAGCCAACAAGCGCAGCTGTCACTGATGGTCCTTCAGGCATAATAGGCCATACCCAATCATCAAGTGCAGCTGCCACTGACGGTTCTTCAGGCACCACGGGCCATGCCCAGCCATCAAGCACAGCTGTCACTGATGGTTCTTCAGGTACCACGGACCATGCCCATCCATCGAGCACAGCTAACAATTTCAGCCCTTTAGGCACCACGAGCCATGCCCAGCCATCAAGTGCTGCTATCACTGACCGTTCTTCAGGCACAACAGACCATGCCCATCCATCAAGTGCAGCTGTCACTCATAGTCCTTCAGGCACCACGGACCAGCTATCAACTACTGCCACACGTCCAGCAGGGCCAGGCGAGAAATTCATTATTCTGCAGCTCCGTTTACAGATACTCTTTATTGAAGATTACAATATCCCTGCTTCTATGAAGTTCCAGACTCTGGCCATCAACATCACTACTGAGGTGCTTTAAGAAATATTTTAAGTAATATTAAAAAAAATGTTTTAATTACTATTAAATCAGTTTAGACTACATCTATAGAGAATGTAATTTATAGCTTATGTGTGTGTTTCTATGTGCTACTGTAGCTGAATCGATTCTACAGGGAATTGTATCCAACCATCTTCCTCAGATCCTTCCTAAAGAGATTCTGGTATGTTACAAGGCTCTCATTTATTTCCTTTCCTTTCTACTCTCTTTTTCCCCTTTTCTGTCTTTGTTGCTCATCTCTGCATAAAAATGTGATGTCTTTCAAGTTTTCATCCAACATTGTCAGTGCAGTCAAGTCAATAACATTAGTTAAAGGGTTAGTTCACCCAAAAATGAAAATTCTGTCATTAATTACTCACCCTCATGTCGTTCAAACCCGTGAGACCTCCATTCATCTTCGGAACACAACTTAAGATATTTCTGATGAAATCTGAGAGCTCTCTGACTCTCGCAAGGGTCCTTACACGATCAAGGTCCAAAAACGTAGCAAGAAGATCGGTAAAATAATACATGTGACATCAGGGGTTCAACTGTAATTTTACAAAGCTACGATAATACTTTTTGTATGTAAAGAAAATAAAAATAACGACTTTATTCAACAGTTCGTCTCCTCTACGTCAGCGTAGCGCCATTTTGGAGAATATCTGCTGGACGGAAACTGCGTACACTCTTCTGTGTTAGCCGCATACCGGATGCGCTGTTTTAGTTCAAATCAAAGCCTAAATATGCGCAGGAGACTTATCCACACTGTGCAGCTGACACAGAAGAACATACGCAGTTTCCGTCCAGCGGAGATTCTCAAAAATGGTGAGGAGACGAATTTGAATAATGTCGTCTTTTTTTTATTTTGCGCAAAAAAAGTATGCTCGTAGCTTCATAAAATTACGGTTGAACCCCTGATGTCACATTGATTATTTTACCGATCTCCTTGCTACGTTTCTGGACCTTGATCGTGTTAGGACCCTTGCTGTCTATGGAGGGTCTGAGAGCTCTCAGATTCCATCAAACATATCTTAATTTGTTTTCCGAAGATGACCGGAGGTCTTACAGGTTTGGAACAACATGAGGGTAAGTAATTAATGACAGAATTTTCATTTTAGTGTGAACTGTCCCTTTAATATTAAGCGTCCCCAACTAAGCAAGTCAAGGGTGACAATGATAAGGAAACCAAACTCCATCAGGTGACAGAAATTGAGAAAGAAAAAACCTTGGGAGGAACCAGGTTCAGTTGTTCAGTTCTCCTCTGGCCAAACAAATGAACATGGTGTGATTATTATTCCAGGTTGCATCAAGTCAGAATGTGGATCTTTCATTCTTGTGCAGGAAAATAAATTGTAGATTTGTGTTACACATTAGACCAGATGTTTCCAAACATGTTCCTGGACAACATTCCACACCCCCACATCATCTGTTTTTTGTAACTTAATCAGTTATATTGGAAACTACAGCCATGGTTCATCTGTATGGGCAGGTGGGGTAATAACATAGACCTCTATATAAACTGAATCAAATGTGTTTGGCATTCTTCAACAAATATATATAATTTTTTTATTTTTTTATTTTTTGGGGGGAGGGGTTCTGGACAGTTTTAAGCTGTAAAGTGAACAAGATATATTAAAATTTAGCAAATGACTTCGACAGGCATGTATATTGATACTGAGTGGGGCAGCTGGTCTCTGAGCCCTCCCCAGCTCTGCAGTGCTACAATTTTCTAATGTAAATCTGTGGTGAAAAATGGAACTGCGGTGTGCTCTAATTCAAAGCCACTGCTCCAGCCCCAGAGATCAGTAACGAGTCCGCTCAAGCCTCAGAGATCAGTAACGAGTCTGCTCCAGCCCCAGAGATCAGTAACGAATCTGCAACAGCCCTAGAGTTCAGTAACAAGTCCGCTCCGGCCCCTGAGTAAACATCGGGGCCCACTCTAACCCCTGAATCTGCATCAGAGCCCTTTCTCACCTGTGAGTTAACTCTAAATTACCCTCCAGTCTTAGAGTCCGTATGAGAATCTCCTCAAGACCAATAGTCTAATACAGAGTCTAAACCATGAGTCAGCTCAAGAGCTCACTTATGCTCCAGTGTCCAGCCCAGAGTCTGCTAATTTACCTGAACTCAACCAGGAGCTCAACCTTGGAAAAAACTCAACTGAACTCAACTCAACTCAACTTGGAAAAAACTTTCCAAGATGGCGCCGAGGATGGCAGCCGTGTTGCGAGCTCCGAGAAAACTCTGCAGGTTTTCGTATGTTTTTTTTTTTTTGTTTTGTTTTACGTGTTAGATGTTGTTAGTATAACTGTCTACGATAGAGACACGCTTTTAAACATCGGTTCTTCCGTCGCGCAACGCAAACCGGACTTTGAGTTCCTGAACGCTGGTGGATTGTTTACAGACACCGCATCAGAGCCCTTTGTCTGGAACGCACGACCACGATGAAAGAAACGTAGCCGGAAAAGAGGGAAGAGAGCTGGCGTTCTCATCAGACTGAGACGCCGTGCCTTTCGACCTCCTCTCCCAACCATTTTGCTGGCTAACGTTCAGTCACTGGATAACAAACTCTGTGAACTGCGTGCGCGCATCTCATACCAACTAGAAACAAGGGACTGCTGCGTTATTTGCCTCACAGAAACCTGGATGTCTGCAATGGTTCCAGACTCAGCCATCGAGCTCACGGGCTTCTCCATGCATCGCTCGGACAGAACGAAAGAGCTCACAGGGAAAAGCAGAGGTGGGGGCGTTTGTTTCTATATCAACAACTCGTGGTGTGATGAAAGGAACCTACACTCTATTAAATCCTTCTGCTCCCCTGATCTGGAATTTCATATGCTTCTGTGTCGACCATTCTGGCTACCGAGGGAATTTACAGCGATCATAATCACGGCTGTTTACATTCCCCCTCAAACCAACACAGACCAGGCACTCAGGGAACTGTACGGGAATATAAGTGATCAGGAAACCGCGCACCCAGATGCAGCGTTTGTTATTACGGGGGACTTTAATAAAGCCAACTTCAGAACAATAGCTCCAAAATACTTTCAACACATCACCATCAACACGCTTGGTGATAGTGTACTGGACCATTGCTACTCCCCCTTCCGGAACGCTTACAAATCCCTCCCCCGCCCACCTCTTGGCAAATCGGATCACTCCTCCGTTCTGCTTCTTGCTGCTTATAGGCAGAAACTGAAACGTGAAGCACCCGCCCTCAGGACAATTCAATGCTGGTCGGACCAATCGGACGTTATACTACAGGACTGTTTTGATCACGTGGACTGGGACATGTTCCGGGCAGCGTCTGATGAAGACATAGAGGCGTATTCAGATACGGTCACGTGTTTCATCAGGAAGTGTATAGAGGATGTAATTCCGACCAAAACAATCAAATTTGCCGATGACACAACGGTGATAGGCCTGATCACCGACAACGATGAGACGGCCTACAGAGAGGAGGTGAGTACCCTGACTAAATTGTGCCAGGAGAACCACCTCTCACTCAACATCGACAAGACCAAGGAGCTGGTGGTGGATTTCAGGAGACAGAGCAGAGAACACACACCCATCTCCATCGACAAGACACCTGTGGAGCGGGTAAACAGCTTTAAGTTCCTCGGCGTTCACATCACCGAGGATCTCACATGGTCTGCTCACACAGACGCAGTGCTGAAGAAGGCACATCAGCGCCTCTTCTTCCTGAGATGGCTGAGGAAGTTTGGAATGAGCCCCAGCATCCTCAGATCATTCTACACCTGCACTGTGGAGAGCATCCTGACCAGCTGCATCACCGCCTGGTTTGGAAACAGCACCGCTGGCAACCGCAAAGCTCTGCAAAGGGTCGTGCGAACTCCACATTGTTGGAGGTGAGCTTCCCTCCCTCCAGGACATCTACACCAGGCGGTGTATAAGGAAAGCCAGGAGTATCATCAAGGACTCCAGCCATCCATCCCACAGACTGCTCTCTCTGCTGCCCTCAGGAAGACGTCTCCGCAGCATCCGATCCCGCACTAGCCGACTGAGGGACAGCTTTTTCCCTCAGGCCATCAGGCTAATGAACAGTCAGAACTAACTCATCCTACATCACACTCCCACTCACACAACATGCCATGCACTGCACTTTAACACCGTTCTACTGGACTACACGCACACACTGCAATAATACAACCTATCTGCTATCACTGGATACCATACAATGCACATCCACGACATTGCATATGCATAATCTGTTGCACCTTTGCACAACTATCTATTGCACAACTAATCTGTTGTAAATGTATAATCTGTTGCACCTTCACATATTACTATGTATAGATGTGTACATAATGTAGAATGTGTACATACGGTGTATTGGTAACTAAGTATGTCTTTATAGTACAGTGTGTGTATTGAGTATATGTTTGTGTATTTTGCACATTGTCTTCTGTACAGTCTGTAAATATATACTGTCTATATGTAAATTGTTTTGTTTTTTTGCACTGTCTGGAGCACGCTCTCAAGAATTTCACTCACCAAGGAACTTGTGCTGTGGTGATGTGACAATAAAAGTGATTTGATTTGATTTGATTTGAGCTTGCACTAGCTCCAGAGCACAACCCAGTGCCCGCTCTTGTCCCAGAGCTCAGCCTACTACCTGCTCTAACTCCGGAGGTCAATGGTATTAATGGTATTAACAACTGGGTGTGTTTGGGCGGCACACACTTCCCTGGGTTTCCCCAAGTAAATCTGTGGGGTGAGGGGGGTGCTATACCCGCATGGCCAAGGTGGTCGTTCCTGATACATGTAGTCCAAGTTCCTTCATCATGACCACAGAGATCTAATCTGCACTGCCATGGCTCTCTGAGCTACCTCCACTGCCATGGCTACCTGAGCTGCCAGCACCTCCATGGTTCCCTAGGTTGCTGGTGCTGTCCCTCCCATCCTCCTTGGCTGGATTCCGTTTAGTGCGAGGTTGCGCCTTCCGGAAGGGGGGAGTACTGTCACAGTTTCCAGTCACCATAATCCTCCCTGGCTACCACCTGTCAGCCTCATCAGTTCCTCTACAAAAGCCAGCACCAAACACACATGCTTGGTCTGGTCTCATCCACGACTAGGAATGCTATAATCATCTATGATGTTACCAGAAACATACTTACCTCCTTGTGGCTCTCCTCATTCCTGTTCTATGTGTGTGTTGTGTTTAAAGCCTTTTAATTAAAATGATAGTGCCACCCTCAGGCTGTATGATGGAACATCTGCCAAAAGTGTTCTGAGTGTGTTTAGCGATTAAAATATAAAGCTTAAAATGTTTATCATAAACTAGCGTTAAGACCCAGAATCTGCCCTACCAATTTACAGTCAGAAGCTGCTACTGCAACTGTATGGTCCACACTTTATGTGATGCCTCTTGCTGAAATTCTGGTACAAGACTTTAATATATGTTACATTTACTTTATTTTCCTTTCCTTTGTCATGTCCTTTTTAACAATTTGATAAATTAGTCCCATAGCCAACTACTAACACAGATATGAAAAATACAGAGTCGCTGAGTTCAATCAGCTTTCTGTCTGCGCCCGTGGATCCATCGGCCTCGTCTCCGTCGGTTGTCCGGCAACAACATTTTGGCTCCTCTCTCTCTCTTTTGTTAGAGTATTTAGTTTCATTGTATCCTTAATTCAGTGTTCGGTCATGTTTGCTTTTGGTGTGTTTTCTTCTGCCCTACCTGCGGATTATCATTAAAGATTGCATTTGAACTTAATTATCTGCCACTTCAGTCTGTCTGCACACATCCACCCTTGCTGACAGTATTGTTGTTTCAATAGGCTGATTTGGGAGAAATGCTGAGGATATTTGTTATGCTTCAATTTGTTTCATATTGTTTATATCTTACACTTTTTGCACTCTGCTGAGTTCAACTGCTCAAGAGCTTTCCTCACTGGCACCGCTTTGTATTATATATATATATATATATATATATATGTATGTATTGTATACATTTATATAGAGGAAACTGGTCATTGTCAAGATCACTTTTTAGGGTTAGGGTTACATTTGTGTGTAAAGGCAGCCACATGTTGAGTTGCTGTGATGTAAAACATATTTTAATGTTCAAGTAAATATTAAATCCATGCCAAAAAAGAAAAAAATCAACTGCACTTTTGTTTATTAATTTTGGATTTTTTTCACGACTAATATAAATGTAAAATATTATTTCTGTCCAGGCCTGGGTCAGTGGGTGTGGATACGCAACTTATTTTTACAAATGAGTCTGTTATTCCAAATGCAACGATCATTGAAGACAATCTTAAGACAGGAATTAATGAATTAAAAGTGTTCCTTGGTTCTGTGAATATTTCCAGTGTCATTGTTGGTGAGTTCTCATTTTCTCAAGCTGTTATATATATATATACATGTATATATATATCATATATCAATAACATTCTTGCTTTCAGTGGCTGATTTACACTTGTTTTCATGTTGTTTCAGTGAAAGAAAACTCCTCATTTAACACTAGCACAACTGTTCCTCCTGGTACCATAAACACCACTGTCTCTATTGATCTGTCAAGCACACCTGTGTCTAATCATTTGGATACTACAATTTCAACCATTTCATCAATCACAACTGCTCCAGCTGACCATCCAAGCAACACAGTTCATATTGATTTAACAAGCATAAGTGCATCTACTGTTATTTCAAATGGTGTACTTCCTACAGATGTATCAAACACAACATTTATTTCTGGTTCATCTGGCACTACAGTATCTGTATCTAGTGCAGCTGCTAATAAGATCACCACGTCTGTAATATTTGCAAACTCAACACACTCTAAAGTTATCACCACCTTAACCACGTCTTCACAACCAACCAGTCATCAATCAACTAAAACCACCACAGCAACCACTCATCCATCAACTAAAACTACCACAGCAACCACTCATCCATCAACTAAAACTACCACAGCAACCACTCATCCATCAACTAAAACTACCACAGCAACCACTCATCCATCAACTACCACAGCAACCACTCATCCATCAAATAAAACTACCACAGCAACCACTCATCTATCAACTACCACAGGTCCAGCAGTGCTAGGCGAGAGATTCGTTATTCTGCAGATCCGTTTACAATTAATATTTATTGAAGCTTACAGAAACCCTGCTTCTATGGAGTACCAGACTCTGGCCATCAACATCAGTATTGAGGTGCATTAAGAAATATTTTAGTAATATTAAAATAGTTTTATTTTATTAATTCTGTCCAGACTACATCTATAGAGAGTGTTATTCATAACTTAAGTCTGTGCATTTCTATGTGTTTCTATAGCTGACTCGAGTCTACCAGGAATATTATGGGACCGACTTCCTCAGAGCCTTTGTGATGGGATTCTGGTATGTCACAAGGCTCTCATTTATTACCTTTCTTTTCTACTCTCTTTTGTCCTCTTCTTTCTTTCTTGTTCATCTCTGCAGAAAACAGTGATGTCTTCATCCAGCTCAGTTCAGTTATCATCCAACACTGTCAGTACAGTCAAGTCAATAATATTTGTGAATATTAAGTGTCCCCAACTAAGCAAGCCAAAGGCGATGGTGATAAGGAAGCAAAACTAAATCAGGTGACAGAAATTGAAAAAAAAAAAACCTTGGGAGAAATCAGGCTCAGTCACATAGTTCTCCTTTGGTCAAACAAATGAACATGGTGTGATTATGATTCCAAGCTGCATCTCAAGTCAGATTGTGGATATTTCTTTCTTTTGCAGGGAAATAAATAGTAGATTTTTGTTCCCCATTAGACCAGGGGTTTCCAACCGCATTCCTAGATCACAATCATACTTAATACATTTGTGTGTTAAAAGTTGTTATAATGTTTCTCTGTGCGTGCGTTCGGTGGCTGCTATGAGACACTTGTTGCAGTAAGCTAGATCGATATTAGAATATCATATTAATAAAGCTGGATAACTTGTGTTGCTAAATGGCATGCAGTTAATTTAAAACATATTGAATGATGGAGAAAATGCTGTATTACAGTTACTACAAAAAAGATGCATCTGATTATGCTATGTTAGACACTTGACAAAATTGTGTTGTCTCTGAGGCATGGTAAAACATGGTACCCGCTAACAGTTTGGTATAGTGAAACTATTTGGTCATGTGTATCATTGCCATGGTTAAATGGGGCATATAAATAACATGTTTAAGATTTTGTTCATATCACCAACAATTGAGCAGTTTAGCTAAAAAAAAGTTATTTGAAAGTCATGCCATATTATTATTATACAAAAGACATAAGAGTCAGTCAAGTCAAGTTAAGTCTGCTTTATTGTCAATTCTTCCACATGTACAGTACATACATACAGAGAATTGAAATTGCGTTACTCTCAGACCCATGGTGCATACAGTTAACATTAAACACTGACAGTAGACGTTCAAATACAGATAAATACAGTTTTAACATATGTACATACAAACTATACAGATATACAAATGAGGACATTGTAGAAAATAAAAGAGATAGATAAAGTGTCATAAGGCACATGACAGATAGAGTGCAAACCAGTTAAATAAAACAAATCTGTGCAGATATATGTGTCACGGTGCACACAGCAGGGAGGAACAAGGACATGCAGACGAGGACGTAAACTCAAATCATAGTCTTTAATACAGACATCAGGGCTAGACATGGCAGGACAAGGCAAAGCTGACAGACAGGAAACACCGGGAGTAACGAGTAGACCAGACGAAATCTAACTCAAAAGACAGGAACTAAATACACAGGGTAATTAACACATAATCACATAAACACTGCTGGACAAGAATTAACTAATAATCACATCAGACGAGGACAGGAAACAAACCAAATAAGGACACAAGAGGCGGGAACACATGACACACAACAGAACCCTGACATAACTCCCCCCTCCTGAAAGGCGTGTCCCACGCCGTAACAGTTCCACAGGGGAGGGGGGGTGGGCGGGCGCCCTGGAGGCCCCTCAGGACAGACACGGACAGGACCACAGGACGAGGACCTCCAGAGCGGAACAGATGACGGAGGCCATGGCGGAGCTGGGAGCTCTGGAAGCCATGGCGGAGCTGGGAGCTCTGGAGGCCATGGCGGTGCAGGGAGCTCTGGAGGCCATGGCGGTGCATGGAGATCAGGAGGCCATGGCGGTGCAGGGAGCTCAGGAGGCCATGGCAGGTGGTTTTTCATGGCCGAGGCCTCGTCCCTCAGCCAGACCACTCCAGCCGGAACCCTTCTACCCCCCCCCCCACAAATTTCCCTGGGGAAGTTAGGGTGTATCAGGAGCCCTCCGGGGCTAGACAGACAGGACAGTACAGGACAGGACAGCCCTCCGGGGCCAGACAGACAGGACAAGACATCCCACAGGAACAGAAAGCCCTCCTGGGCGAGCTAGGAAGCTGAGGCTTCCTCTGGGCATGACGAGGAGTCAGGGGCCCTCACAGGGTCCCTCAGCAACCGCTTCCACTTCTGCGACAGGGGGGCAGGCGGCTGGGAATGGCCTCCGTGGCCACTACAAGAAGAGCCACCTGCCCCAGACGAGTCTCCGTGGACAAGACCGACAAGACTAGATTAAAATGTTCCTGTGGGCACAACAAGACACAAACACGGCTCTCCTGGCCGTGACGTGTGGACTGGATCCACAGGGCTAGGGTTAGCGGCAACCGGCAGGCATGAGTCAGCGGCGATCCGGCGGGCTTGAGTCAGCGGCGATCCGGCGGGCTTGAGTCAGCGGCGATCCGGCGGGCATTGAGTCAGAGGCGGGCCGGCGGGCATTGTCTCCCGTGAACGGCGGGCCTGGGGGAGCGGCAACCCGGGAACTAGAGAACCAGCCGGCGGGCTTGGGATAGCCAGAGCCGGTGGCGGATATCTCCCGCGATCGGCGGGCATGAGGGCTCGAGAGACAAAACACAGGAAACAAATAAAAACTTGAAAACACAAACAAAACAAAACGAGGTGAAGGGGCGCCGCTTACGGTTAGGTCTGGTATTCTGTCACGGTGCACACAGCAGGGAGGAACAAGGACAGGCAGACGAGGACGTAAACTCAAATCATAGTCTTTAATACAGACATCAGGGCTAGACATTGCAGGACAAGGCAAGGCTGACAGACAGGAAACATCGGGAGTAACGAGTAGACCAGACGAAATCTAACTCAAAAGACAGGAACTAAATACACAGGGTAATTAACACATAATCACATAAACACAGCTGGACAAGAATTAACTAATAATCACATCAGACGAGGACAGGAAACAAACCAAATAAGGACACAAGAGGCGGGAACACATGACACACAACATCCTGGGGATGTGGGGAGCTGGGTGGGGGGTTGTAGTGTCAGAGTTCAGTGTTGCGTGGGGTAAAAGAGGAGAGGGGGGCAAGGACGGGAGGGAGTTCAGCTTCCTGACAGCCTGATGTATGAAGCTGTCCTTCAGTCTGCTGGTCCTCGCCTGGAGACTCCGCAGTCTCCTCTCTGATGGCAGCAGACTGAAGAAGCTGTGTGTCGGGTGGGTGGGATCACTTGCAATGCAGAAGGCTTTGCGGGTGAGACGGGTGCTGTAAATGTCCTGGAGGGAGGGGAGAGAGACACCAACAATCTTCTCAGCTGCTCTCACTATGCGTTGAAGTGACTTGCGGCAGGATGCATTGCAAGCGCCATACCACACAGTGATGCAGCTAGTTAGAATGCTCTCGATGGTGCCTCTGTAGAAGGTGCACATGATGGGGGTCGGGGCTCTGGCTCTTCTGAGTTTGGAGGAAGTAGAGACGCTGCTGTGCTTTCTTGGCTAGTGCCACAGTGTTGTTAGTCCAGGAGAGGTCCTCTGTGATGTGCACACCCAGGAACTTGGTGCTGCTCACTCTCTCCACAGTCACACCGTTGATGATCAGAGGAGCATGCTGAGTGTGCACTCTCCTGAAGTCAACAACAATCTCCTTCGTCTTCTCCACATTCAGAGAGAGATTGTTGTCACGGCACCACCCGGCCAGACGGCTCACCTCGCTCCTGTAGTTTGTCTCATCTCTGTTGCTAATGAGACCCACCACAGTCGTGTCATCCGCAAACTTAATGAAAAGGTTAGAGTTGTGTGACGGTGTGCAGTCGTGGGTCAGCAGAGTGAAGAGGAGGGGGCTCAGCACACATCCTTGGGGGGCCCCACCTGTGTTCAGTGTGATGGTGCTGGATGTGACCCGTACTGCCTGAGGTCTCCCGGTCAGGAAGTCCAACAGCCAGTTGCACAGAGAGGTGTTGAGCCCCAGCTGGACCAATTTGTGAGTGAGCTGTTGAGGGATGATTGTGTTGAATGCTGAACTGAAGTCTATGAACAGCATCCTGACATATGAGTCTTTTATGTCCAGATGTGTGAGGGCTGGGTGGAGGGCAGTGGCGATGGCATCATCGGTCGAGCGGTTGGACCTATATGCAAACTGGAAGTGGTCCAGGGATGGGGGGAGGACAGACTTGATGTGTTGCATGACTAGCCGTTCAAAGTGCTTCATGAGAATAGGAGTGAGTGCTACTGGACGGTAGTCATTGAAGCAGGATGGAGATGACTTCTTTGGGACTGGAATGATGGTGGTAGCTTTGAAGCATGTGGGGACAACAGCCTGACTTAGTGAGATGTTGAAAATGTCTGTGAAGACATCAGTGAGTTACACTGCACAGTCTCTCAGTACACGCCCAGGAATGTTGTCAGGACCCGGAGCTTTGCGTGCGTTGATCCTGCTGAGGGATCTCCTCACGCTGTCCAGGGACAGCGGCATCACCTGGTCGCCGGGAGGAGGTGGAGTCTTCTGTGCAGTGGTGCTGTTTTGTGCCTCAAAGCGAGCAAAGAAGGCATTCAGCTCGTTCAGTAGGGAGATGGTGCTGTGTCTGTGGTGGGGGCTTGTAGTCTGTAATGGTCTGTATCCCCTGCCACAGGCTCCGAGTGTCTCTGCTGTCACTGAAACGATGGGCTATCCTCCTGGAGTACTGTCTCTTGGCCTCTCTGATGCCGCGGGATAGGTTGGCCCTAGCTGTCTTCAGGCCCTCCTCATCTCCAGCTCTAAAGGCAGCGTTCCGAGCCTTCAGAAGTCTGTAGACATCGCCTGTCAGCCACAGCTTCTGGTTGGCCCGGATAGTGATAGTCTTTGTGACCGTTACATCATCAATGCACTTGGTGATGTAGGCAGTGACAGTCTCTGAGTACTCTTGGAGGTCTGTAGTGTTGTTGTATGTGGCAGCCTGCTTAAACATATTCCAGTCAGTGGTGTCAAAACAGTCTTGAAGTGCCTCTGACGACCCTTCCGAGGTGGGGGAGGGGGAGGGCCTTGTAAGCTCCTCTCTGGGTGGTGTAAACAAAGTCCAGAATATTTTTTCCCCTTGTTGGAAAGTCTATGTGTTGGTGTATTTTTGGGAACACACTCTTTAAGTCTGCATGGTTGAAATCCCCAGCCAAGATGAGAAAAGCATCTGGGTGGGCTGTCTGCTGCTCACTGGTGTGCTGGTACAGATCATTTAGTGCCTCACTCCTGTTGTTGTTGTTGGAGCTGGGAGGGATGTATACAGCAACGAGCAGTATGGCTGTATATTCCCTCGGTAGATAGAACGGCCGGCACTTAATAATCATAAACTCCACCAGGGGTGAGCAGTGTTTGCAGACCACAACAGCGTCGTGGCACCATGCATCATTGATGTAAACACAAAGCCCACCGCGAGACTTACCTTCCTCGACGAGAGCTCTGTCTGCTCGATAGCATGTTAGCTGGTCGAGCTGAATGGTCACAGTCTGGTACGCTGTTGTTAAGCCATGTTTCCGTAAACACGCTGTGGGCGAGATGCAGTAGTGGGGGTCGGTGATGGTGTAGGCCTCCGGAGCAGACCGAGGTCCCGCAGCTCTTCGGCGTACGTGGAGTTTAACTCTAAAAATGTGATTCTGCCGACATCGAGCAGAAACTCACGACTGTATGCGCGCTTAAAGACAGGTAGACGTGACGAAGATGTACAAAAACATTGCGACTTACAAGACAAAAAACACGAAAACACCATTCTGTCGGGAAAGAGAGAAGCCGCTGCGTCTGCGCGCTCTGCCATTTTCTACTATTTACAGGTGCATCTCAATAAATTATAATGTCGTGGAAAAGTTAATTTATTTCAGTAATTCAACTCAAATTGTGAAACTCTTGTATTAAATAAATGCAATGCACACAGACTGAAGTAGTTTAAGTCTGTGGTTCTTTTAATTGTGATGATTTAGGCTCACATCTAACAAAAACCCACCAATTCACTATCTCAACAAATTAGAATACTTCATAAGACCAATAAAAAAAAAACAAGAGAGAGAAAGAAGAAAGGATTTTTAGAGAGAGAGAGGGAAAAAGCATAAACAAAAAAACAGAATTGTTCAATACCTGGCAAAAAGAGAAAACAACCGAAGACACAACATCAAAGAGACTCTGTATAAATCACAATAAATTCTAAATGAAATTATGGTAATTTACTGTATATGTACTCAATACTTGGTAGGGGCTCCTTTTGCTTTAATTACTGCCTCAATTCGGCATGGCATTGAGGTGATCAGTTTGTGGCACTGCTGAGGTGGTATGGAAGCCCAGGCTTATTTGACAGTGGCCTTCAGCTCATCTGCATTTTTTGGTCTCTTGTTTCTCATTTTCCTCTTGACAATACCCCATAGATTCTCTATGGGGTTCAGGTCTGGTGAGTTTGCTGGCCAGTCAAGCACATCAACACCATGGTCATTTAACCAACTTTTGGTGCTTTTGGCAGTGTGGGCAGGTGCCAAATCCTGCTGGAAAATGAAATCAGCATCTTTAAAAAGCTGGTCAGCAGAAGGAAGCATGAAGTGCTCCAAAATTTCTTGGTAAACGGGGTCATTGACATTGGTTTTCAAAAAACAGAATGGACCAACACCAGCAGATGACATTGCACCCCAAATCATCACAGACTGTGGAAACTTAACACTGGACTTCATGCAACTTGGGCTATGAGCTTCTCCACTGATCTGTTAGTGAAAAGATGTAGATGTGGATGCATTTAATGTTCCTTGCCAGTTGCTTGGCACAGAATATGATTTGTAGACATAGTACAGCAACATTAAGCTGAGCCTATGCTGTATCTGGCATGCAAAGGAATGCAAAATAAAATGAAGTTTGAGTGACTGAATGCATAAGTTGAGTAAAGTCAAGTCACCTCTAGTCAAGTCAAGTCCCCTTTATTTATATAGCGCTTTATTCAATATTGATTGTGTCAAAGCAGCTTTACAGTGTCAACAGGAAATTAGTTTCAGTAATGAAAGAGGACAATAACAGTTATTTTCCAGCTGATTCAGTGATGTCATCATCCAGTTCAGCTCTCTTCCAAAAGTGTCTGCACAATCAGTCAAGTGTCCCCAACTAAGCAAGCCAAAGGCGACAGTGGCAAGGAACCAAACCTCCATCGGTGACAGCAATGGAGAAAAAACTAGGCTCAGTCAGAGAGCCAGTTCTACTCTGGCCAGATGAAACCAGCATGGCGTGGTTTAATTCCAGGCTGCAGGTCAGATTGTGCAGAGGACTTGTCAGATTCCCATGGTCTTGTGCCGATGGTCGTCAAGGTCTTCGGAAGGGATCTGTCTCTGGGGCGCATCTAGTTGATATGGTCTCCGCTGACATTCAGGGCAGTAGAAGTCGTCTCTAGGTGCTGATCCACCATCTGGACTGGATACGGACTGGATCCGGGTGACTGCAGTGACCATCTGATCTGGATACAGACTGGATCGGGTGGCTACGGTGACCTCGGAATTAGAATAAAACAGACTACTATTAGCATAGATGCCATTCCTCTCACGATGCAACGAGTACACCAGGTGTTATGGGAAGTGTTCCCGGTTCCGGTTGACCTAATTAATGCAGCTAACAATCCTTTAACAGATTTGAATTATAGAAATCTAGTTTGAGCGACGAATGGAGCTCAAGCGTAGTTCAGGCAGAACATGGCGTGACTGCAGCATCAGCTGACACTCAACTGATCGAAACTCCTCCCACTACAATTAATAAGATATATAAGTTCATCCGTACTCACTCTTGCCATAGTCTGTCGCACAGACATGCGCTTAGCCTCCTCCATCCCCAACTCCTCCTTATGCAAATATATGATCACTAACTGCTCGCCCACGGAGATATATCATCTGTCCAGCTCATTGCTAAATTGTCCAAATTTATTCACAGTACTGTTTACTCTACTTGAAATATACAACTGTTGCATATAAAATATCTGGCAATTGTTTAGGCTTTGTGGGGGTTCAAACCTCAGTGAGGTTTGCCTGTGGGTAAGCTCAGAATCTGAACCCTTCAGAGCGAAGCCTGCCACCAAATATAAAGTGCAGGACCTCTACAATATTCTGACTCAAACAGAGTGATCCTGACTGAAATGTGTATTATGTGTACGCCAGGTTAAAGAGATGGATCTTTAATCTAGATTTAAACTGACAGAGTGTGTCTGCCTCCCGAACAGTGTAGATTGTTCCAGAGTTTGGGCGCTGAAAAGGATCTGCTGCCTGCAGTTGATTTTGATATTCTAGGTATTTCCAAATAGCCAGAGTTTTGAGATCGCAACGGACGTGAAGGATACTAACGCGATATGAGAAGATTGAGAAGATAAACCATTCAGGGCTTTATAAATAATTAGCAAGATTTTAAAATGTATTTGATGTTCAATAGGGAGCCAGTGCAGTGTTGACAGAACTGGGCTAATATGGTCGTACTTCCTGGTAGGGCTGTGATGGTGGCCATGACAACCGCATCAACGCGGTTGTCTATTGCCACCGGCGGTAGTGCACGTGACGTCACACACTCTATAACAAGCATTATACAAAGTTTTGTATACAAGTGTAATAATAGTAACAGTTGCAAATTGTTTATTTAGACTATAAATCTATGCTAATTCACAAATTACCTCAAACGCCATACATTTGCTTTAGACTGGCAGGTTTGAGCGCAGGAAAATACAGTTTATTCTGCATTCATTAAATTTATTTCATGTTGAGCGATGGACCTTGTTGGGAAACCAAATACTACATCGCCGATCTGGAATAATTTCCATTCATGTCACCCATCCGCGTTTGTATGTGTCTTCATGTTCACGTGATCGCTAACGCCCGGTTGGTCAGGTTTGTATTGGTGAGGCTTTCTCCAAACTGGCCAAATACGAACGAGACAGCGGTAAATGGAAGATGCTAACAAGAAATGTGGCAACATATGCCGTGATTCCTATTCCACAGAGAGCGCATGAAGACAAGGAGTTAATGTGCCAACTTGCTTGGTGGCGGAATCTACTTTCCTATTTAACTGTATTATTTCTTTGATATTTATTTTAGTGTTTTGCAGGCTGAGTGTTCACTGACGGAAGTGCTAACATATTAAAAAAAACATTATCCTAAATATTTATATTCAGAGAAATCTAATAATTGTCAAATAACTCAAAACGATAAGTATTTTTGCTTGAATGTCTTGCTATCTTGATTTACAGCAAGTACCATGTTTGTACCTCAGAGACAACACTTTCTGGTCAAGTGGCTAACGTAGGCACAGTAACAGTAATACAGCAGTTTCTCCATCATACAGTATATTTTAAAGTTAACTGCATGCCATTTAGCAACACAAGTTGTCATACAGCCACCGAGCTAAGGTAAAGTAGGCAGATGTTAAATGTAAAACAAAAATTGTAAGCAAAAACAGAAACAACAAAAAGAAAGGAGCAGCAGCATAACGAAAACAGTAAGGTAAAAGGCCCACCCTGTTTCATATCACAATAATGTTACTAAATTAGCTCATCCATAAACACCTGCCTGAGTCCAGTCGGACTGCTTTCAGCTGTGGAGGTGAAGACGACAATTTCTATGATCCCACGCTCATTCAGGCTATCATCAAGCTACACCTTTGTTTTGAATAAGTGACCTCTAATGGCAAAACTTACATACTGCACCTTTAAGCTCTCTCAGCAATTTTCTACTTTCCACTTTCATTTTATTAATATAAATATATATATATATATATATATATATACTGTATATATATACTGTATATATACACACACACACACACACACACAAAAGCTACAGTGTTGATACAAAATATTTTTTTTCCCACAAATGTATGTTTTGGTTGTCTACATGGAGATGGAAGAGGCATCCTTTTCAAAAACTTGCGTTTTGAGGACCCCAAAATGCCATTGTCGTGTAAACGAATGTCCAAAATGCATACAAATTGTTCCATTTTCAGATTGAAAATTGTGTCATGTAAAAAGCCCCTTAGTTGCTTTTTTAAGGAAGTTCACACTTAGCTACACTCAGAGGTGTAAAGAGTACCTGAAAACAATGTTAGAGTAAAAGTTCAGATACCTTACAGTGAAAATTACTCCATTACAAGTTACCAAATCCAAAACAACTTGAGTAAAAGTCTTAGAGTATCTGATTTTAACAGTACTTGAGTATTTTACTTATGCTAAATACAGGCTCAAAGATGCACTAGTCAAAGAGACATGCCAGCAATGAGACATTTTCATATGAGATTAAATCATATCGCACTTCAAATCACGAGTGTTCGTTTGCCAAATTGTGCACCCTAATTGAATCACAATGTTAAAATTTCAAATTAAATTTGAAAATAACCTTAAAAAAAAACCTGATTTACTTTTATGCATTAAATATTTTTACTAAGTGAATATTGATACTGATATCCAATTAAAAATCAAGAGAGTAAGCAATATCACACCTAGACTTTCATTGTAGTAATTTAGGTATTTTCATGTCTGTTTTGTTTAATGTTATTATTATTTTTTCTGCAGGCCTGGTTCAGTTGGTGTGGATACAGAACTTGTTTTTAAAAATGAGACTGTGCTTCCAAAGGCAAGAGTTATTGAAAACCAACTTAAGACATCAATTGCTGAATTAAGAGCGTTCCTTGGTTCTGTGATTCCTTCCAGTATTATTGTTGGTTAGTTCCTCTCTTTCTCAAATGATTTTTGAAAGTAAATAATGATTTGTTGTTGATTTATATTTGTTTTCTTACACTTTCAGTGGAACAGCAAGATTCAACCACCCAGGCACCACAAAATGTTCCTGTAACACAAACATCTTCTGCTGTTACTCCGGTTCTGTCTAGTATGTTGGTCATGCTTTTGCTTCTGCTATGGAATGAAACTCTGTAAACTGCAATATTTTTCTCCATGTGTCACATACAAACCTATAATATTATGAAAACTCTATTGTCTGGTGTTTTGAGACATTACCATTACTCTTGGTTTTATGTTATGGAATTGTTATGACCTGCATTCTTTATTCTGAAAATAGAACTTTCAGGAATTTCTTGGGACAACTGGGGAATTTCAGCACTACTTTTGATGAAACAATGGCAAAATCCACAATGACATTGAATTGATTGTTGCTTTTTATTTTTTTGGATGTTACAATAAATTGGAAATGAAAATCTAAAGTGTCAATGATTTTGATTTAAAAAAATTGTACACAAAATCAATCCAAACTGAAATCAAAACACACTGAATGTCAAACGATCACACCACAAAGAAACAATGATGGTATTTATGACTTCACCAGTTCTGCAGAGAAACCATACTATATTATTAGAGATAGACATAAGCTTTTTTTTTTCTTTTTAAAGATTCATTTTTGCCTTTTATTTGATAAGATAGTAGGTAGACAGGAAACGAAGTTGGAGAGAGAGAGAGAGAGGGGGGGGGGGGGGATCGGGATTTCACCAGAGGAGAAACCAAGTCATTCCTTTCAAGTCACAAGCAATTCTTTTGAGAGTAACTTTTGAGAGTTACAGAGGATCAGATGTTGATGTTTCATTGGTTAAAATGATGCCACCATCATGGAGGTCAGTGTTTGCTTTAGTTGGGCTCTTGACCCTTGACTCCTGTTTTAGATCTTTCTCTGTAACACTGCATGTGGTGTTGTAAAGCAGACTGATCAGTGCTCTACAGTGAGCGGCTGTTAGCTGCTTTCATATCACTAAATAATCATAATCAAAGAGAAACATCTTCATGATGTTCATTCAAATGATTTATAAGCAGAAAGTGTAAGCTAATCTGCTTCCTCAAGCTTTTAATTCAGCAATGCACAAATGTTTTCTGTGAAACAGTATTGCAATTGTTTAAAAGCAAACTACTTTGAATTATTAAAAGGGTCAAGAGCCCAACTAACGCAAACACTGATCTCCATTATGGTGGCATCATTTTAACCAATAAAACATCAACATCTGATTCTCTGTGATTCTCAATAACAGCAGGTGTTCATCACTAATGCACAATCATCAATTAATTAGTCTCTTAAAGAGCTTGATTGACAGGTCATCTGACCAATCAGAACGCGGATATTATGTGCCGTCGCTATTATCCTGCCATCTTGCCCGCCAGTCTCCATAGACATCAGAGGTGAACAATCCAGGGGTCAGAAAGTAAAAGTCCTGCCATATGTTTATTCCAACCATGAACTCAGCAGCTGATTTCACCAGAGGAGGAACCAAGTCATTCCTTTCAAGTCACAAGCACGTCTCAAGTCAAATCCCAAGTCCTCAAAGAGTTAAAGTTAATGAGATAATTAAGTGAAGTTTGAGTCTTTGTTCTGTTAAAGAAGACAAAAGAAAGGCACATTTTTCTTGGAATGTCCGGGGAGGAACGGGAGGTCAGGAAGTCAATTCGGGTGTGCATCTGTAAAACTTCAAGCTCAGAGTCTCATTGAATTATGCGTTAAGCCGTCAGGAGATATCAGGGAGAGTCTGTGCTGGGGCCCTTCCAGATACAACGTGCTTTGTACTGTTCTGGGGCCCGTTTCAGAAAGGAGGTTAAGTGAAAACTCTGAGTATGTTAACCCAGAAATTAGGGAAACTCTGGGTTTTCCGTTTCAAAATGGGAGGTTTGTCAAACCCGGGAAAGCAGGGTAAGTCAAGCCCGTTTCAGAAAGAGAGGTAACTTATACTCAGAGTCAGTTACCGTGGTAACTTACACTGTGAACCTAACCTGGTCGGGAGCAGGTTTTCTTCGCTAAACCCAGAGATTCTTTCTGTCTCCTCCCCCTTTTTAAAGTGGAAGCAATGTTTTAATACCTCATTCATGCATTCACGCTGCAAAATTGCTTTTCTTACTGAGTATTTTTGTCTTATTTCAAGTACAAAAATTAAAAAATTCTTAATTTAAGATGCCTTTTCTATAGATAAAAAATTATCTAGATATTTAGCCTTGTTAAAATATAAAAGTGCTCTCCATAGGGTAAGAAAAATAATCTTAATGCAAACGGAAACAAGAATGGGCTATTTTTAATTTATTACCGCATTGCCAGATAATTTGCAAAATAAAATAAAAAAATCACTTTTTCCACCTTCATGGAAACAAGACTAAACACTGTATATTATAATTTTATTCATTTATTATATTTTTTTTAAACCATATTCATGTGCATATTTATTTGAGAGGTACCATTAGTCGTTCTGTTGAGTTCATGCACTAGTTTTCTTCAAAACATCGGAGATGCAGAGCACATTATAAGTCCTGTATGCAGATTTTAATGAAAGTGTGCATCGCTCTCACGCTCTTTCTGATCATTTTTTCCTGGGCACAAATCCGTCAAAGAGGAGTATCACAGGACTGTAGGTCAGTGGTGTAGAAATCGGTTTAAATGAGGCTAATCTGATAAATGACGTTCACTTGATAACATCTTTCTGTGACGTCTGGAAGTAACCCAATAATCAGAATTTCCTTCAGGATTTCCAGTGTGGTTGGATGCATTGATGACAAGCATATCTCCACCATCGCACCTTCTGAAAATTAAACTGATTACTGTATGGAATGAAAGGATGCCAGATGGAGGGGTAGTACCAGCCTTAACCACCACCACAGCTGTTAAATACACTAATTATTCACAATTTTTTGGTCATCTTTATTTCCTAATACAAAAGCAAAAGTTATTCTTTTTACTTTTGGATTTTAGAAATCTTCCAATACTTGAGCATCTCCTCTTCATCTGTCAGTGGTGCTGGTGCAGGTTCTCCCTCTGCCTTCTTGCTGTCTACAAGTCAGTAGTTAATTTTGTTACTCTAATTAAAAAATATCACAGGTTGGATTAGAGAATATTTAATTATGTGAAAAGAGTGTAGACTATGTGGAAAAAGCTGCAGCGCATTGAAATAGACATTAAATGATATTTAATGTCAAATGTTTGTAAAGTAATTTAGCCCACACCCATGAGCCTTTCAGGTTTAAAGCTTTACCTTGATTGAATTGTGTTTTTATACTTCATTTTTAGCTGCTGACACGGTCTTGTTTCTTCTTTGCCTTTTTCCTTTTTTTCTTTCCTTTTTTTTGTGGCCATGGGATACCATTAAAACGAATATTATTTCAATAATTTACAGTTTTCACCTGTGATATTATAACAGTTATTAAGTTATTGACAGTTATTAAGAATTAAAGTTACGCATTGACGGAAGTATGGCGTTGACGTCTTTTTGGCGGGAGCTGTTGCCATGGTGAATCGTAATTTCGGAGCTCCACTGATCATGACTTTTCATAGTCGTGGTGCACGCGCCAAACTCAGAGTCAACCTACTTAGAGTTGAGTAAACTAACACAATTCAGCCATTCTGAACCCGAAAACTCTGAGTTTCCCATCTCAGAGTAAGTCAACTCTGAGTTCAAGTTTAAACTCAGAGTTGGTTGAACCTCCTTATTGAAACGGGCCCCTGGTTGACTTATGTTTAAGTGATAACAACCACAGTGAGGTCCTGTTCTTAAATACATCCCAGATGTTCTTCTCAAATTTCTCCTGGTTTTTAGAAATCTCCTGAGATAAGGAGATTTAGGGCAGGAAATCGGCCAGCCAGTTGGGCGCGGTGCTGGTCATTTATTAAATTTACGTCCACAGCTAGTGGAGGGGAAGGTTCCTTAGAAATGTGCTGTGCTGAGATTATTTGTTTTGTTTTCTCTCCACAAGGCATTACACGATAATGGTGTCTACTGGTATGTGATGATTCTATTGGTGGGAAAATGCCCCCAAAAATGCCCCCAAAACACACTACAAAAAGGAATTTTGTAATGGTTTTACTGGAAAAAATCTAATGGTTTATAATGGTATTTTAATGGAAACCATTGGAATTTCTGTGATGGTTTCTATTGGGCTTCTATTGTCTTTTTTAGCAGGGCAAATGTTCCCTTTTCTTTTTTTTACTCGTATATACACTATATTGTGTACTTATAGTGACCCTTTTTGCCAAAAGTATTGGCACCCCATCTAATGAACAGGTTTGACTACTTTAGTAATTTCTATGAGTACAAATCTTAATGTTAAAGCATATAATGATATTCTAGGAAATTGTGTGCTTCTAATATTATAGCAACAGTTTGGACTCTTTTCTATTCTAACATGACAATGTCTCTGTGTATAAGACAAGGTTCAAAAAGAAAATGATTGATTGAGTCAGTGTGGAAGAATTTGACTGGTCTGCATAAAACCAAGTCCTAATCCCAGATTAACACCTCTGGTGTGACTGTAAATGCAGACCTTGAGACAAAAACTCATCACCAAACACCAATGACTTGTATATACACTATATAGACAAAAGTATTGGCACCCCCTTCTTTAGAACAGAAAAATGCACTTCCAAATCTGTGGCAACAACGATGGGAACATAATTCATGTATTTAAAAATTGTATTTCATCTCTGTAGCAACAGTTTTGTAAGTGTCTAAAATGACTGAACCCATATGTACAAGTCATTGGTGTTTGGTGATAGTGATGGTATAGTCTTTCATCTGAAAACATCTAGTCATTAGTTCATCGTATAAGTCATTAAATGCTAAATTGGTCTAGTTGTCATAAACTGTCGAGCACATTTTCTACACATTTCTATTAGTGTTTTTGTAAATTTGTCATGTATTGTGCAGATGAATCATGACTTTCACTAATGAAGAGAATATAGATCAATGATAAACCAGTTCTCTGTAATTAATCATACAGTGCTGCATGCTAAAGCAAAGCTCTGCCTGTGTTTGCCTTTCTAATTTTGTGTTTTTGCCTTTGTGTCCATGTTTATTTTATTTTCTATATCACAATGACGTTGTAATGTTATTATTTTTTATTTTTGTCAGATCACTAGTAAAAGTGTAACTGTGAATCCCATCCAGTGTCTTTCAAACAATATCCCACATAAAGTAATGTGTACTTTTGTAATGGATATATGTCATTCATAAGAAGTGCAGCCTTCTGCATTTCAGTTCAGTGACTGTCATCCAAACTGTTGTCATAGTTTACATCAGGTGACACTAACAGAGAGCACTGTTATACTGACATGACTAAACATTTTGACTATCTACTATAGTTTTCATTCTGATGGCACTGATACTATATGTTCATTGACATAAATACTTACCTTTGAGAGATTAACTAAAGATTTCGAGTACGTTTCAGGCTTTTGCAGGTAATCCATTGTGTGGTGCTGTTTGTACAATTGTTTTGAGAAATGCACATACTACTTTGCAAATATTAAGGATGATTCGAGAAATGCACCAAAGCGACTGGGAAAAACTGTAATCATGCATTTTATCATTTGTAATGTGTTTCTGTGAATTTCTATAATGGTGTGGACAAGACTTTTATTTTGGTTTGACGTCATGACGTCACAAGGCTGCGCGCGCTCCGTGCGTCTGTGACTCTCGGCTGAAGAGAGGTTTGTGTTTTTAATCATCTCAAGTGTTTAAATGATTACAACCAGGTTATTTTATAGAAAACTGTGAAATTAACAAACTGTTATTGAATATAACGCCGTAATACTTTACCTAACGTTAAAAACATCACTTTGTGTAAGTTAAGCGCATCTGCGGATGAGTAACAGTAAAGTTGTGTCGAGAATCACTTGATAGTAAACATGAACTCGCTCCCTAACAAGTAGTGATGGAGAAACAGCTCTTTAACAGTAAACATGAACTCGCTCCCTAACAAGTAGTGATGAGAAACAGCTCTTTAACAGTAAACGTGAACTCGCTCCCTAACAAGTAGTGATGAGAAACAGCTCTTTAACAGTAAACGTGAACTCGCTCCCTAACAAGTAGTGATGAGAAACAGCTCTTTAACAGTAAACGTGAACTCGCTCCCTAACAAGTAGTGACGAGAAACAGCTCTTTAACAGTAAACGTGAACTCGCTCCCTAACAAGTAGTGACGAGAAACAGCTCTTTAACAGTAAACGTGAACTCGCTCCCTAACAAGTAGTGACGAGAAACAGCTCTTTAACAGTAAACATGAACTCGCTCCCTAACAAGTAGTGACGAGAAACAGCACTTTAACAGTAAACATGAACTCGCTCCCTAACAAGTAGTGACGAGAAACAGCTTTTTAACAGTAAACATGAACTCGCTCCCTAACAAGTAGTGACGAGAAACAGCTCTTTAACAGTAAACATGAACTCGCTCTCTAACAAGTAGTGATGAGAAACAGCTCTTTATCAGTAAACATGAACTCGCTCCCTAACAAGTAGTGACGAGAAACAGCTCTTTAACAGTAAACATGAACTCACTCCCTAACAAGTAGTGACGAGAAACAGCTCTTTAACAGTAAACATGAACTCGCTCCCTAACAAGTAGTGACGAGAAACAGCACTTTAACAGTAAACATGAACTCGCTCCCTAACAAGTAGTGACGAGAAACAGCTTTTTAACAGTAAACATGAACTCGCTCCCTAACAAGTAGTGACGAGAAACAGCTCTTTAACAGTAAACATGAACTCGCTCTCTAACAAGTAGTGATGAGAAACAGCTCTTTATCAGTAAACATGAACTCGCTCCCTAACAAGTAGTGACGAGAAACAGCTCTTTAACAGTAAACATGAACTCACTCCCTAACAAGTAGTGATGAGAAACAGCTCTTCTTTTTCTATTTAGTGTGTGATCCTGTCATTTAGTGTGTGATCTTCAGTCATTTAGTGTGTGATCTTCAGTCATTTAGTGTGTGATCCTCAGTCATTTAGTGTGTCATCTTCAGTCATTTAGTGTGCGATCTTCAGTCATTTAGTGTGTGATCCTCAGTCATTTAGTGTGTGATCCTCAGTCATTTAGTGTGTGATCCTCAGTCATTTAGTGTGTGATCTTCAGTCATTTAGTGCGTGATCCTCAGTCATTTAGTGCGTGATCCTCAGTCATTTAGTGCGTGATCCTCAGTCATTTAGTGCGTGATCATCAGTCATTTAGTGTGTGATCCTCAGTCATTTAGTGTGTGATCATCATTTAGTGTGTGATCTTCAGTCATTTAGTGTGTGATCATCAGTCATTTAGTGTGTGATCATCAGTCATTTAGTGTGTGACCCTCAGTCATTTAGTGTGTGACCCTCAGTCATTTAGTGTGTGACCCTCAGTCATTTAGAGTGTGACCCTCAGTCATTTAGTGTGTGATCCTCAGTCATTTAGTGTGTCATCTTCAGTCATTTAGTGTGCGATCTTCAGTCATTTAGTGTGTGATCCTCAGTCATTTAGTGTGTGATCCTCAGTCATTTAGTGTGTGATCCTCAGTCATTTAGTGTGTGATCTTCAGTCATTTAGTGTGTGATCCTCAGTCATTTAGTGTGTGATCCTCAGTCATTTCGTGTGTGATCTTCAGTCATTTAGTGTGTGACCCTCAGTCATTTAGTGTGTGACCCTCAGTCATTTAGTGCGTGATCTTCAGTCATTTAGTGCGTGACCCTCAGTCATTTAGTGTGTGATCTTCAGTCATTTAGTGCGTGACCCTGAGTCATTTAGTGTGTGACCCTCAGTCATTTAGTGTGTGATCCTCAGTCATTTAGTGTGTGATCTTCAGTCATTTAGTGTGTGATCCTCAGTCATTTAGTGTGTGATCTTCAGTCATTTAGTGTGTGATCCTCAGTCATTTAGTGTGACCCTCAGTCATTTAGTGTGTGATCCTCAATCATTTAGTGTGTGATCTTCAGTCATTTAGTGTGTGATCCTCAGTCATTTAGTGTGTGATCCTCTGTCATTTAGTGCGTGATCCTCAGTCATTTAGTGTGTGACCCTCAGTCATTTAGTGTGCGATCCTCAGTCATTTAGTGCGTGATCCTCAGTCATTTAGTGTGTGACCCTCAGTCATTTAGTGTGTGACCCTCAGTCATTTAGTGTGTGATCATCAGTCATTTAGTGTGTGATCATCAGTCATTTAGTGTGTGACCCTCAGTCATTTAGTGTGTGATCCTCAGTCATTTAGTGTGTGATCCTCAGTCATTTAGTGTGTGATCATCAGTCATTTAGTGTGTGATCCTCAGTCATTTAGTGTGTGATCATCAGTCATTTAGTGTGTGACCCTCAGTCATTTAGTGTGTGACCCTCAGTCATTTAGTGTGTGACCCTCAGTCATTTAGTGTGTGACCCTCAGTCATTTAGTGTGTGATCCTCAGTCATTTAGTGTGTGATCTTCAGTCATTTAGTGTGTGATCCTCAGTCATTTAGTGTGTGATCCTCAGTCATTTAGTGTGTGATCCTCAGTCATTTAGTGTGTGATCCTCAGTCATTTAGTGTGTGATCCTCAGTCATTTCGTGTGTGATCTTCAGTCATTTAGTGTGTGACCCTCAGTCATTTAGTGTGTGACCCTCAGTCATTTAGTGCGTGATCTTCAGTCATTTAGTGCGTGACCCTCAGTCATTTAGTGTGTGACCCTCAGTCATTTAGTGTGTGATCTTCAGTCATTTAGTGCGTGACCCTCAGTCATTTAGTGTGTGACCCTCAGTCATTTAGTGTGTGATCTTCAGTCATTTAGTGTGTGATCCTCAGTCATTTAGTGTGTGATCCTCAGTCATTTAGTGTGTGATCTTCAGTCATTTAGTGTGCGATCTTCAGTCATTTAGTGTGTGATCTTCAGTCATTTAGTGTGTGATCCTCAGTCATTTAGTGTGTGATCTTCAGTCATTTAGTGTGCGATCCTCAGTCATTTAGTGTGCGATCTTCAGTCATTTAGTGTGTGACCCTCAGTCATTTAGTGTGCGATCTTCAGTCATTTAGTGTGTGATCCTCAGTCATTTAGTGTGTGATCCTCAGTCATTTAGTGTGTGATCCTCAGTCATTTAGTGTGTGACCCTCAGTCATTTAGTGTGTGACCCTCAGTCATTTAGTGTGTGACCCTCAGTCATTTAGTGTGTGACCCTCAGTCATTTAGTGTGTGACCCTCAGTCATTTAGTGTGTGATCTTCAGTCATTTAGTGTGTGATCTTCAGTCATTTAGTGCGTGACCCTCAGTCATTTAGTGTGTGACCCTCAGTCATTTAGTGTGTGTGCTCCTCTGCGTGACCCTCAGTCATTTAGTGTGTGATCCTCAGTCATTTATTGTGTGATCTTCAGTCATTTAGTGTGTGATCTTCAGTCATTTAGTGTGTGATCCTCAGTCATTTAGTGTGTGATCCTCAGTCATTTAGTGTGTGATCTTCAGTCATTTAGTGTGTGATCTTCAGTCATTTAGTGTGTGATCTTCAGTCATTTAGTGTGTGATCCTCAGTCATTTAGTGTGTGATCTTCAGTCATTTAGTGTGTGATCCTCAGCTAAACTAAGATTGCTGAGGCACAAAATAATGCCATCAAGTTAGCATTTTTAAACATTCGCTCACTAAAAAATAAATCATTTCTGATCAATGATGTAATAACCACAAACAACCTGGATTTTATGTTTCTAAATGAAACATGGCTAGAAGACAGCTACAGTGCAACAGTCCTCAATGAAACAACCCCTCCAAACTTTAATTGTATAAGTGTCTGAAGGACTGTTAGGAGAGGATATGTAGCTGCTCTATTTAAAGATGTCTATCAATGCAAGCAAGTGTCATTTGGTCAGTACTTGTCTTTTGAATACCTAGGTATTGTGCTGAAAGGTGCTCCACACATTCTGTTTCATTATTTACAAGCCTCCAAAATACTCTCCAGCCTATGTGGAAGAGTTCACAGAACTGTTATCAATAATTTCCTCAGAGTTTGACTGTTTTGCTATTGCAGAGGATTTTAATATTCACATAGATTATGCAGAAATCAAAACTACTAAAGAAATTATAACTGCTTTAAACACTTTTGACCTGATTCAGCATGCGCATGGACCCACACAATTGAGGACACTCTAGATTAACTCATCAGTAGAGGTCTAAACATTTCATCCATTGTTATTAAGGATGTAGCACTATCTGATCACGTCTGTATTTTCTTTGATATATTGATCTCTGTCACCACTGAATCTAGATCCGTCTCTGTCAGAAAGAGATGCATTAACGAAAACACTAGTGTGCTATTTATGGAGGCAATATCTTCAACAAGCATTTCTGCAGACTCTGTTGATCTTTTCCTTGATTCCTTTAACTCAAAAGTTAAGAATGTTATTGATGATGTTCCTCCAGTGCAAGTCTGCAAGAAGAATGGCAGACAAAAATCACCTTGGAGAAAATCAACAGCAGTTCAGAGTATGAAAAGACAATGCAGAAAAGCTGAGCGGATGTGGCAGAAGACGAAACTTGAAATTCACTATAACATCTATAAAAACAGCCTTCATGCTTTCAATGTGGAACTAGCCACAGCTAGACAGATCTTCTTCTCAAACCTTATAAACAGTAACTTAAACAACACTGTCTTGACACACTTCCCATATCTTTTTTCAAAAGTGTGCTTAAATGTTTAGAAGCTAATCTCTTAGAAGTGGTAAACACCTCACTTCTTTCTGAGACTTTTCCAAACTCCGTGAAAACTGCAGTTGTTAAGCCCCTTCTGAAAAAGCACAATCTTGATAACACCATATTGAGCAACTATAGACCTTTCATAAGTAAGATTATTGAAAAGGTAGTTTTTAATCAGCTGAACAGCTACTTAAACTCTAATGGATATCTGGACAATTTTCAATCTGGTTTCCGAGCGCATCACAGCACAGAGAAAGCACTCATTAAGATAATAAATGATATTCGCTTTAATCCTGATTTTGGCAAAATATCAGTGCTGTTACTACTAGATCTTAGTACTGCGTTTGACACTGTCGATCATAACATACGAATGTCGAATGAACTCAACTCAAGCCATTCCCATGGCCACGCCCTGTTCCATCCAGCGAGAGTCCTTCCAAGGGGCCAGGGCTGTCACACAGGCCTGGGTCACCTTGATATTTAGGCATCCGTGACGCCACGCATGGGATGGAACCCGCGGTTTCAGCCAGTGCTGAAGTGCTGGTGACGCTGCGGCCATGAGGCCCAGCGTTCTCTGAAACATTTTGAGAGGGTGAGCGGCACCAATTTCGAAGGAGGCCGCGAGTTTCTGCATGGCCAGAGCACGTTCTGGTGCGACCACAGCTCTCATTTGAGCTGAGTTGAAAACTGCCCCCAGGAACGGTATTCTTTGGCTGGGGAGCAACATCCTTTTGGCAAAGTTGACCCTGAGTCCCAGGTGCTCTAAGTGGCTGAGGAGGAGGATCCTGCGTACCATCGATTCTGCCTCTGACTGGGCCAGCACGAGCCAGTCGTTGAGGTAATTGAGAATGCGGATTCCCATCTGCCTCAGAGGGAAAAGAGCCACGTCCATGCACTTCATAAAAGCGTGAGGAGCCAGGGACAGCCCAAAGGGAAGGACCGTGTATTAATAAGCCATTCCCTCAAAGGCGAATCTCAAGAATCGTCTGTGACGGGGGACTATCTGGATGTGAAAGTATGCATCTTTCAGGTCCAGAAAAAAGAACAAGTCCCCTGAGCGGATTTGCGAGAGGATCTGTTTCAGCGTAGTCATCCTGAACGACCCTTTCATGAGGGCGCGATTCAGGTGTCTAAGTTCGAGGATGGGCTGGAGGCCACCATCTTTTTTGGGGATGAGAAAGTAACGGCTGTAGAAGCCTGACTCACTCTGAGCTGGAGGAATCGGCTCTATGACTCCTTTTGCCAGCAAATTCATCACCTCTGAGCGCAGGACGTGAGCGTCCTTGCATTCTACTAAGGCGGGGACCATGCCGCTGAAGTGCAGGGGTCTCCGAGCGAATTGGAGTGAATAACCTCGTATCCCCATAAACCACTTTGACACTCGCGTGGCTAGGGGTTGGATTAGCTCGAGTGACTGACTGCTTGGAGGCAGGGTACTCATGGGAATTGGAAGAGGAAATTTGCTCTCTTTTTGAAAATGTATGCATTTTATTTTCCCTGCTATAACAGCGGTAGGTTGCTTGAGCGCTTGAACGGGCCCAGAGTTTGCAACAAACACATTTCCCTCTGCACCCAGGGTTGAACGGGGTGATAGGAGGTCCGGCTGCAGTGAGACTTGGCCCCATCCTCTTCCTGTCTTACAGAGCAGGAAGACGCCTAAGGCGCCGGGTCCAACTCAATCGTGGGTTGGGGTCCCTGGCGCTTAGGAAGGGGGTAGCGTCTGAACGGTGGGGGCAGCAGGTGCTGGCTTCGCGGGCTGTTGAGTTGGCATAGACTTAGGGCGACTGCAGCGGCGGAGCTGGAGCATTTTGGCAGGAAGTGTCGCATAGCTTGGGATGATAGTTTGGAAAAGACCTCGAGGAACGCCATAGAATGGAGCGCCAAAGGCGCCTGTCCAACCGAAGAGTAGGCATGTCCAGTGAGAGCTGAAGTGGTCTTACATGGCTTGGACGGATGGGTGGCCCTTGCCTTCCATCCGATAGCCATGGGCGGGCAGAGATGCGCGGCCACCGACTCATCTAGGAGAGGCAGCTTCTCATACCCCTTCTCTTCAGCACCGTCAATAGAGGTGAGGGCGGATGAAGCGGAAGTACGGAGTTGCGCAGAGTAGGTATGATATGGTGAGCTCGTCGTGGACCTCCGGGAAGAATGGAGAGGAACACTGACGAGGGGCCTGATGGTGCCCCGGCAGGAACCACTTGTCCAGATGGCTGCAAGAGGGCTCCTCCGGTGGAGACCACTCCAAACCCAGCTCTTCGACCGCGTTCAGGAGGATACGGAGAAGTTCGGCATCCATCGTGGGTTTGGCGGCGCTGGGTGTGGATGACGGCAAGGGGGCGGAATCGGTAACTGAGCCCGACAGCTCCTCTGCGTCCTAGGCTGCCGATGACATGCTGTCATCAGGCAGCTCACCGTCACTCCCCCCAAACGAGACAAGATCGCTCGCGCTGGCAGAGGGACGCTGGTCAGACTGGGAAAAGAGGACGGGTGAATCCTCTTTCTGTGGCGAGGGCGAGGCACGCAGGATCTGGGCCGACGTGATCTCGTCCACAGCTGAACGCTCAAGTCCTCTGCCCCACTGTTTTTTCGTCACAGGTCCCTGGAAGGAAGAAAACGGGAGGGTGCAAGGAGCGGAGCCGCTCTCTGAAAGAAAGCGATCTGCGAGCGAAGAGAGAGGCGAGACTGAAGTTCTCGCAAAGAATACATTTATCCTATTTTAAGCTTAAAAACACATTTTGTCTCGAGAGGTGTATTCGTTGTTTCAATTTATTTGTTGGTGTCAGTGGATACTTTTACATAGAAGAGATTAAATTCCACATCCAGGCACTGGAGGGTTTTTTTTTTTCACACAGATTTTTATATTTAAAAAGCCTTTATTTAAAGGCCAGGGCTACGTATTAAAAAAAACACCAACACATTTTGGCCCAAACAGGCCTTCATCAGGATGCCAAACAAGAAAGAACAGGAAATATGTTTCCTGTGTTTGTAATATGGCTTAATGCCCCCTAGAAGGTGAAATAAAACCCTAAAACAGAATGAGTTTCAAAACGAGAACAGAACAGACAAAATGGATATTTCTATTTTTAATGGCATGTTGTATCTATTGGTTTTGCAAAGTTTTTTTTTTTATTAAGGCTCATTCTCTTTGTTTTATTGTTTATACATCTTTGTTAACTAAAATTTGATGAAACTGACAAATGACAACTGACACTTAAAATAGCCTCTTTTCTGAAGAAGTAAAAAAATGGTAAGGCTTTGGATTTCAGCCTGCAAAGTACTGCGTAAGTAAAACAAATTTACAGTGTACATTTCAGTAATTATAGTATACCTATAAAGAACATATGTGTAAGTGTAATGGAACAATATGTTAGGTTTGGGGAATATAGGGATAACAACCAGAAGAATTAACAAATTATTTTTACCGTTAGTATTTTAAAACTGAGGGGTACCTACTATGCCAGACAAAAATCTTATCTGGGAGCAGTTTATTGAGAATATATATTTTAATTACTAGGAAAATGTTGTTCCATGTAGTTACAGGGTAAGTATAGCATTTGCGGGCTGTAAATTAAAGTGGTGATTGTCAGGTGATCGTCTTGTACCACGAAGTTACTGTCAGGGAGTCTCAGGCCTCATTTACACTGCAGGTCTTGATGCTCAATTCCGATTTGTTGCCTATATCCGATTTTTTTGGCTCATGTGTTTACACTTGCCATACCATCTGAAACATCGCGCATGCATTGTTGTTATTAAGCGCCTCCACACGTGCTTCCTCCTGAGAATAATGTGACCTGTGCTGACAAAACGAGTCGAGCAAATTTGAAAAATTAGTTATTTTTATTTTCACGTTCTCCATTAAAAGGCCTTCAAAATTATGTATGATGTTTTGAAAAAAATGATTGCTACACCCGTTTAAAGTCGATATAGAGTCAGCAAGGTTGATTATGAGAAAGATTAAAGTTTTCCTCCAGTTCTTTTCTTATTAATAATCACAATATAGCTGTTTTTTTATTTTATCTTTCCTATTATAAATAAGAACAGATGCAAAAAAAAAAAACAGTATATGAACAAATAGTCTAGAAAGAAACAAATAATGCATTACCTTTATCATTTTACATCTAAACAAAAGCATTCATATAGTCTACGAAAAACAAATTATCCAATGTAAAAATCACTTCAGTGTGTTCATTACAAATAAATTGATTATTAAAACTACAAATGCAGTTCAATGAAGTGCTACAAAAGATTCCCTCTTTTCTTTTGTTGATAGACAACATTGAGACAGACGGCCTACTGTAATGCAGGAATCATATAAAGTTACACATCAGATGTTTTTCCCCATCAGTTCCCCAAGCGTTCACTGAAGACAGAACAGATTATGTTTGCGGGAATACTGAAAATCTGTAATTCTGTGTATTTATCAGGATCGCGCGCCGTCAGAAGCGCCGTTATGCGCGCTCTTCAGATGACAGTCAGCACGAGAAGCGAGCGGAGAATAGGTTATCCTCTCAGGATATATAAATATATATATATATACAGTGCCCTCCACTAATATTGGCACCCTTGATAAATATGAGCAAAGGCGGCTGTGAAAATAAATCTGCATTGTTTATCCTTTTGATCTTTCACTCAAAAAATTCACAAAATTCCAACCTATCATTGAAGTAAAACAATTGAAAGTGGGGAGAAAATCTCATTGTGAAATAACTGTTTTTCTCCAATGAATGTTGGCCACAATTATTGGCACCCCTAGAAATTCTTATGAGTAAAATATCTCTGAAGTATATTCCCATTCATATTTAATTTTTTTAGCACACCAGGGTGACTAGGAGCATGAAATTGTCCAGCCATGACTTTCTGTTCCACAGGATTATAAATATGAGGAACACAAAGGTCAAATTCCCTTAATCATCCATCACAATGAGAAAAAACAAAAAATATATTTCTGATGTGAAGAACAAGATTGTTGAGCATCACAAAATAGAAAGTGGCTGTAAGAAAAGAGTTAAAACATTGAAAATCCCCGTTTCCACCATCAGGGTAATAATTAAGAGGTTCCAATCAACTAAAGATGTTAAAAATCTGCCTGAAAGAGGACGTGTGTCTATATCGTCCTAATGCACGGTGAGGAGGAGAGTTTGAGTAGCCAAAGACTCTCCAAGGATCACAGCTGGAGAATTGCAGAGATTAGTTGAGTCTTGGGGTCAGAAACCTGAAAAAAAAAAAATCAAACATCCCCTAAATCACCACATGTTGTTCGGGAGGGTTTCAAGAAAAATTGTCCTCACTCATCCAAAAACAAACTCCAGCAAATTCAGTTGTCAGACACGACTGGAACTTCAAATGGCACTGGCTTCTATTGTCAGATGAAACTGAAAAAAGAGCTTTTTGGCAGCAAACCCACCAGATGAGTTTAGTACAAACAGGGATAAAAAAGTACCCCATGTCCACGGTTAAATATACTGCTGGATCTTTAATGTTGTGGGCCTGTTTTTCTGCTGGAGGTCCTGAATGCACGGTGAGGAGGAGAGTTTGAGTAGCCAAAGACTCTCCAAGGATCACAGCTGGAGAATTGCAGAGATTAGTTGAGTCTTGGGGTCAGAAACCTAAAAAAAAAAAAAATCAAACATCCCCTAAATCACCACATGTTGTTCGGGAGGGTTTCAAGAAAAATTGTCCTCACTCATCCAAAAACAAACTCCAGCAAATTCAGTTGTCAGACACGACTGGAACTTCAAATGGCACTGGCTTCTATTGTCAGATGAAACTGAAAAAAGAGCTTTTTGGCAGCAAACCCACCAGATGAGTTTAGTACAAACAGGGATAAAAAAGTACCCCATGTCCACGGTTAAATATACTGCTGGATCTTTAATGTTGTGGGCCTGTTTTTCTGCTGGAGGTCCTGAACATCTTGTTCAGATGCATGGCATCATGGATTCTATCAAATACCAACAGATAAAAAAATCTAAATCTGACTGCCTCTGTTAGAAATCTTATAATGGGCCGTGTTTGGATCTTCCACCAGGACAACAATCCAAAACAAACATCAAAATAAACACAAAAATGGGTCACTGAGCACAAAATGAATATTTTACCATGGCTGTCTCTGTCCTCTGACCTGAACCCTACAGAAAATGAGTGATGTGAACTGAAGAGAAGCAGCACCGTCATGAAGCGGTGAATCTGAAGGATCTGGAGAGATTCTGTATGAAGAAAATGGTCTCTGATCTCTTATCAGGTGTTCTCCAAACTCTTCAGGCATTATAGGAGAAAACTCAGAGCTGTTACACTGGGAAAAGGACGTTGCAATAATTGGGTGCCAATAATTGTGGCCAACATGAAATAGTGAAAGCATTTATTTCACAATGAGATCCCCCGCCCCACTTTCAATTGTTTTACTTCAATGATAGGTTGGAATTTTGTGAATTTTTTGAGTAAAAGATAAAAAGGATAAACAATGCAGATTTATTTTCACAGCTGCCTTTGCTCATATTTACCAAGGGTGCCAATATTAGTGGAGGACACTGTATATATATATATATATACACACACACACACAGTATATATAATATTCAATTAAAGCTATTAAATTTGTGAAAATCTCAAAATCGACTAAAATCGACATTTTTTACTTTTTTTTTTTTTGCCTGTAGCTCAAAATAGCCTGTGCACATTTACACTCATTTTGTCAGCATGGGTCCCATATATATAGTATTTGATCTAATCCTCTCAGTTTAAAGGGTTAGTTCACCCCAAAATGAAAATTCTGTCATTAATTACTCACGCTCATGTCGTTACAAACCCGTAAGACCTGCGTTCATCTTCAGAACACAAATTAAGATATTTTTGATGAAATTCAAGAGCTTTCTGACCCTGCATAGACAGCAATGCAACTACCATGTTCAAGGGCTGTCACAGAAGAGAAGAAAGTGTTGAGTAAAATTGTTATTTTTGTTTTCTTTGCACACAGAAAGTATTCTCGTAGCTTCATAAAAATTACGGTTGAACCACTGCTGTCACATGGACTATTTTAACAAAGTCCTTACTACCTTTCTGGGCATTGACCGTGGCCTTGACCCTTGCTGTTTATGTAGGATCAGAAAACTCTCTGATTTCATCAAAAATATCTTAATTTGTCCTCTTGTAATGGTGTGAATGTGTTGCATTTCATCAAAATTAATTTCATTTATAAGTAGTAACAAATGGAAAGAAGTTCAGATTGGAGTACCCCACATGTCATTAAGGGAGGGTTGAAGAGTGTATATATAATTCATACAAGATGGGAATTGTGAGTGTTCTACATGGCATTCAATCATCTGTGTTTGTAAAAAAAAAAAAAAAAACTGCAATTGCACAATTGCTCCATACTGTAGTGAACATAAGCAGAGACCCTGATGTTATCTATGATATTCTCAGACAGCACTTTGGTTGATAGTTTTACCTGGGTAAAAACTGAAACTGGCTTCAATGCAACAGGCCTCAGGCCAGCAAAGCAAATTCTAATATCAGTATCAGTCACCTTTTTTTTCTTTTCTTTGGGGGGAGGTATCAAATCAAAGAAAGAAGGTTGCTGTACTGCAGGGGCTGCCATGGTTCATGTGTGAAAATCCATCGCAATCTGTGAGGTATGTGGAAAGTAAAGAGGGATGCTGGAGGCAATTGAGAAGTAGAAGTTGATATACTATTTCTAACTTTGTGGATGGAGGATGTGGATGTATTAAATTAAATATAACCTAGCCCTAGTCTCTGCTGTAAGACAACCCCAGGTAGCCAAAACGGTTTGGCCTGATAATGGCCCAGATTCGGCAGGCTGGAAGAAATAACTCGGCCCGGCTGTGGTTGCCAGACTCGGCATGGACATGGGATGAATGACACCCCAGAATCGGCCTGAATGAAAAAAAGAACATTTCCAGTGGCCTGGAGGCTGATTTGGCCCGCTGCCCTGTTTTTTTTTGTTGTTGTTTTTTGATAGGCTATTATTATTATTATTAATAATAATATTTTACATTTATGCCTTCTCAGTGTATCAAAGTGATTATTTCCGTATTTTTTCAACAATAAATTGATGATAAATAATAAATCGGTTCGTCTTGACTGGCAGCGCTGCACTAATCAGCTCTAATTTTCCACATATGTTGTACTAATTTTGATATTTAGGCACTGTAGAAAATGTTTTAAAGACGGGGTAAGCGATTTCTGGTAGCCAATGTTGACATTTGAAATCACCAAAACAAACACGCCCCTACCCGAAAAGGGTCTCGCCCCTATTTTGATAGCTCCGTCCCACACATACGTTCGGCAACGATTAGTTCTGTGAAACAAAGCAAAACTCATTATAATCAGTGATGCGGTCTACACTGGATGCTGCGCCACAATCAGACACTGGGCCAAGTTTTGGTACTCGGCCCCGACTCGTTTTCTAAAGCGTTTTTTGAAAAAAATGCATACCCCACCTTTAATACACTACCAGTCAAAAGGTTTTGATCAGTAAGATTTTTTATATATTTTTTAAAGTCTCTTCTGCTCACCAAGCCTGCGTTTCTTTGATCCAAAATACAGCAAAAACAGTAATATTGTGAATTTTTTTATTATTTAAAATAACTGATTTCTATGTGAATATTTTAAAATGTAATCTATTACTATGATTTTTAAGCTAAATTTTCAGCATCACTCCAGGCACGTGATCCTTCAGAAATAATTCTGATATGCTGATTTGTAGCTCAAATTTTTTTTTATTATTATTATGATGTTGAAAACAGAGAAGATTTTTTTTTTCAGGCGGCTTTAATGAATTAAAAGAACAGCATTTATCTGAAATAGAAATCTTTTGTAACATTATAAATGCATCATTTAAAGCAGTTAAAACTTCCTTGCTAAATAAAAGTAATCATTTCTATAATAATTATAATAATTATTACCCCCCCAAAAAAAAAAAAAAATTATACGGACTCCAAGTTTTTGGTTTAGTTTAGAATGTTACAAAAGCTTTTCATTTCAGATAAATGCCGATCGATGGATCTTTCTGTTCATCAAAGAATCCTCACTTGTTTTAAATAACAATAATAATAATGAAAATGTTTCTTGAACAGAAAATTGGCATATTAGAATGATTTCTGAGGGATCATGTGCCTGGAGTAATGATGCTGAAAATTAAGCTTTTTTACTGTTTAATAACTATTACTATTACTGTTTTTGCTGTACTTTGAATCAAATAAATGTAAGATTGATGAGCAGAAGAGACTTCTTTAAAAAACATTAAAAATCTTACTGTTCAAAAACATTTGACTGGTAGAGTATATTTGTATGAAATATAGGTTTGTTAAATCTAGGGTACTTACAGAAGCCATTTTAAGATAAATAACATTTTGTGCTAACAAATTGAAATGAAGTGGTTATTTATAGGTAGGCCTACATATTAGTATCTTAAGGGTATGAATAAGCTACTAATATGTACCTATTAGGGGTAAAAAAAGTGTCCTTTTAAGAGTACTGCTCCAGTGATGAGCTGTTGCACCCCAAAAGGTACAATTTTAGCCCCTTTTTTCCTGTGTGGCCTGGATGAGAGTGAGATTTCCCGGCCTGAAATTGTGTCCCAGTCTGGCCCTGTTAAGATGGCACCTACTTCCAACTAAAATAAAATATATATTTTAGTGTCCTTGTTAAGCCTACATGTACTTATGCATGTCAATTAAATATGTCACCTTTACACAGATTAAGGATTTGGCCCTTACACTATTTCTATTCATGGCATCCCCACCTACTACCCCATGAATTAACCCATAACATCCATATGTGCTCATTTTTCCTCAAGTATAAAAATGACACGATGAATATGAATTCCTCAAGTAAGTGTACCCTAAAAGAGGGACAGTCTGAGAGAAAGAGAGAGAAAAAGGGGAACAGACAATGACACGTATGGTTATTCAGACAATCTCAGACTGATAACATGAATGGTAATTCTGGTAAATGTTAACATTTGGGACATACCTTTGGAAGAATTTGTTTGCATTCGGGCCCGCTCTTTTCTTCTCCCATCTCTGTCCAAAGTGAGCAGCAGCCATCTTTTGATGAACTTTTCAATCTCTCCATCTGATGCACTGCCAGTACTTGCATTTCTTTGCACTGAAAGGAAAAAAAAAGATCAGTTGCAATAGTGATTCCTGGAGGGCTGCAGCTCTGCACAGTTTAGATCAACCAGCTCCAACTCGCACCTGCTGGGAAGTTTCTAGTAATCCTTTAGACCTTGATTAGCTGGATCAGGTGTGCTTGATTATGGTTGGAGCTAAACTATAGCACTATGTCAGCAAACTTTCAATTATAGCTTCATTATAAATAAATATTACTTTGATAAAATATTTAAAAAACCGTTCTACACATATAGTATGTTAGATTATCAAAGGTTTACTCACCAGGGTAGCAAGTTCTTCTGGTCTTCTGGCAATTAGCAGCACAAAAAGCCTGTCAGGTTTTGTCATTAGATGGCAAAGCTAGGGCACATGTGTTGAAACTCAAAGCAAAAATAATGTTAAAGTTCCCTCAGCCACTTTAAGCTTGTTTCATTATATTAATTACATTTTTAATTTCCAAATGTAAAAAAGACAATGCTGGATAAAAGGAAAAAAATACTAATAGTAATTAAGTATTAAAATAAAAATACACTAAGAAATAACACAACATGGGCAGGTAAAATATATTATGTTTAAGTGTCACTGCAACATACTATTTACCACATTGTAAACGGAGACCCACCCCTAGCACTCTATGCATGACTATATCTCAGCCAAAATCAGACAAGCCTTCATTGTCTGTAATCGGGTCGAATGTGACTAAATGTGCCATATCTCAGTGCAAATCGGGCCAGATCCGCACATCCAAATCCTAGCCAAATCTGGCAACCATTACTGGGCCTTTTCAGTGAGCCGCTGTCAGAACACAGCCGAGTGAGCCGACACGCAGCCGCAATTTGCTTGGCTGCGCTGGCTACCTGGGACGTAATATCAGCAATAGCACTATTCACTACTCGGACTGTAATTGTTTCTCTTGGGGACATCTTTAAAATGAATTTGCATGGACTATCAGTGATAACCCAGATAGGATTGGAGGAGCAAGTTTAGGAAAAACAAACCAAAAAAAATGACACATACTAGCCCTTGTATGTACTGAAACTGAAAAATCCTCATGAAAAACAATTACTGTCCAAACAGAGTTAATGATTGAGAAATATTCTAATGCTAATTGAAATGGTTAATTGAGCACCACTTGTCATTAAAGACATGTTTGTTTTTGTTGGTAGCACTTTACACTAAGGTATGATTTGTTGACTTAAGGTAAATAAGATTTGGTGTACTCATGTTGTGTTTAAGTCTTTGAGCTTCAATGTTGTATGTCTGAAAGTATATTTTGAAGTTTGTCATTTTTTTTAATACAGCACACAGATTCCGAAGAAGAGGTGATCAGGGGCATGACTCTTGGAATCATCCCAGTGGTGGATGATGTGACAGACCCCATTCCATGCAGCTGTAGTGATGTGGCCCCTGTAATTGAGGAATCAGTTGTTCTGTGAGGACTCCGTGACATACCAAATGCGTATGTGAACATGATGGGATTGCTTTATGCTCTCAACATAAACTACCCAGAAAAACCTCAGGTACACTTTTGAGGTGATTCAGACGCTGTTTATGAACATTGGAGCTGATGCCTGCAGTGCAAGAGTGCACTCACTTAAAAATACATTGTTGAATTAACGTTGTTGTTGAGGTAGTATATGGTGGTAGGCTTTTTTTCAAGAGCCTGTGTTAGTTGTGTATTTTACTTTTTTTATTTCATATTTTTACAAGTTCTATATATCAATGGCCTGACATCTATTTCCATTGTTTAACACTGAGCAACTGAAATTATTTTACTTGGCCCAAAATTTGTTTAAGATTTCATGTGTATTACAGTTATTTAACAGTTAAAAGGGGTATTGTTAATGTGAAAAAAATCTTAAATTGTTAGTTCACCCAAACTAAAATCGTGTTAGATGTTCAACCTGATGTTGCTTCAAACCGAAAAAGACCTTTGTTTATATTTGAAACACAATCTTCTTAATTAAATCTGAGAGCTTTCTGTCCCTCCTTTGACAGCCTATGCAACTACCACTTTTAAGCTCCAGAAAGGTAGTAAAAAGACATCCCTAAAGTAATTAATGTGACTCCAATGGTTTATGTGCAACAGTGTCTGCTTTTGCATTCACACAAGCATGTGCTGTTATGCTCTTGTAAAAATGCAATGTAGAAAACTATTTAATAAATAACATGATATGAAACACTCGCAATGCTTCATAAAACTGAGGTTAAACCACTGGAGTCACATGGATTACCTTTCTGGACCTTGAAAGTGCTAGTTGCGTAGGCTGTCAAAGAAAGCTCATAGATCCCATTAAAAAGATCTTTGTGTTCCAAGGAAGGAAAGTCTTAACAGGTTTGGCACGTTTTTCACACTTTCCATGCATTTGTATTCAGTAAATGTTCACGTTTAAACTTGATGCAATATTATTTTATTTGACAGATATTTTTTGTTTAGCAATTATTTTTCTGTAATTCTTTAATTTCAATTTTCTATGTAATCAATTTGTTTTGTTTGTATTTACAAATGCTCTGAGTTTGTCCTTAACATTTATTTTGTAAGGGACAATTAAATCTTTTATATGGAAAAATGTTTTATTTATTTGGTTGAATGTGCAAGTTCAGAAAATGTGCAAGTTCAGAAAATATGCCAGATTAAGTTCAGTGAACTTAAATTTTAACTTATAAATAAGATAACTTGAAAATGTAAGTTAATGTATTTCAACTAAAGTTTGCAGGGAGTTAACATAAGTTTGAATTGCTAATGCTGATAATCTAGCAACTACAATAAATATGGATGGTGGAGATACTATTTATTTAATCACCATTAAATTTGCAAAGCTGTCATTCAAGCAACAGCTACAAATTAAAAATAAAGGAAGACCCCACGCCCAGGCGCGGATCGTCTGTAAGGGCAGGTGTAGGGGCACCAAAATATTCATCCAAAACATAGACCTCTATATAAACTGAATAAATAATGAACTGTAAATGTGTTCAGCATTCTGCAACAAATATTTTTCAGATTTTCTTGACAATTTTAAGTCATAAAGTGCGCAGGATATATTAAAAGTCATCGCAAGCTTCAGCAGGCACTGTTTTTCCTGTGTGGAGTAGTGTTTTAAATTGATGAAAGTGTTAATCCTGAAGTTTAAATGTGCTCACGTAAAAAGTCTGCTATGTTTGATTTTTGTTTGTTTTGAGATGAGACATGATATTCGTTTCCTCACTTAAATTCCTCTACAACTTGTAACATTCTAAATCAACATTCGGAGACAATATTAAGGCAATATTTCTATAGCATTCTGTGTGTGTGTACTTCGAGCCTGTCAATCAACATTAGCGTGCCGCCCACAGGCTGAATAACGCAAGGACATTAGATCGCTGTCAAAAGTGTGTGCGCATGTGTTAGACTATAAAGACTATAAGATTTCTTGAGTTTATTATAAATTAGCACTATGACCCAGAATCTGCCTCACCTAAATTTACAGTCAGGAGCCGCTACTGCCCACGCCTAATTTTGGCATCATAGGCTACATCAGTCATCTTTTACTAAATGGCCAAACATGCTTTTTTAATTCAGACATTTAACAGCAAGATGTTTTTTATTCAAGCGATAGGTGTGTATACTGTCATTTTGTGTGTGTAAAAGTAATAAAGGCTTTTCATACATTTCATGCCACGACAAATGCTTTTCATGATTTCACCTTGACAAGCAAGACACACACCCATTTTTCACGAAACAAAAGTAGAACTTTGATTTATGAGCAAAAGGAAACTGAAAGCAACATAGAGTTCTTAGATATTGTCAGTGTTGCCAACTTATCAATTTTGTTGCTAGATTGAGCAGCTTTTCAGACAACCCTGGCAACTTTTTCTTCCAAAAGCACCCAGCAACAAATTTAGCTATTATTATTATTTTTTTTGTTAAAATTTATTTGGCAACTTTTGATAAGTGACTCACACGATAAAAAGGCACACATTTTCCATCTAAATTACACAAAATGAGAAAACCAAAGATCCCTAGCAGCACACACATCACATGAATTAAGTTATCTGCTATTTGCAATTGTTCAAAAATAAAATATGTTCGACTTGAAGGGGCGCTGTGCAGACCTATCGGTGTATGGCATCAGAGTACCGTGAGAGCAATAGATAGCAGATGTGATAGCAAAAATTAGTGTTGGGTAATAGTCAGTTTTAGTACCATAGTAATGGATTATCAAAATAAAAACAACACAAAGAACATCATATTTTCAGGAAATTATTATTATTAACAATTTAAGGAAAAAAATATTTAAAAAATTGTTTTTGACTAATTGCAATTCAGGGCCCCAGACTGCAAACAAAAGGTGGCATCTCGCACCCATTTTTTCTGCCAGAGACGTTGCGATTAAATTTTGTGAGAAGTCACACTGGTGTGTCCACATTGCCCAACTCATACAGTAAGTGCTGCCATTTTTGTTGCATATGAGAAACATTAAAAGGTTTATCAGCTCGGACCAATACTTGAGCACAGCGCAAGCAAACTGGTCCGAGCTTAGAATAGGTTTACTTGGGAACCAGTGTTGATCTCGCGACACTGTTACAGCACAGTGCTGCGAGAGCCAGTGAGAAGCTTGAATTCTGCACACAGTTCTCTGTTATCAACAGATCAAACAGCGCTGACATACATCAGAAAACCAGAGGTAGTAACGCTAATGGTGTTGTGTTTGTTGTGGCAGCAATAGTCGAATGTTATTACATTATTCATTTCAGGGTTTGTACAACCTTTTGACAGAAGTTCAAGCACTTTTCAATGACTTTCAAGTATTTGGAAAGGAACTAGATTACACAAAACTAATCAATATGGAAAAACCCTAAATATCAAATGAATGGAAAGGAAACTATGCAAGACTAGACTTGACAACAGCAGGAACAGGATCACAATCAACAGAGACGAAAGCCAGGCTAACTCAGCAGAGCAGAGATTCGATCTGGCACAGGACCGAAAACAAGAGGGCAATTTAAAGTGTGACTAATGATCGACAACAGGTGTTAACCCAAAAAAGAAAATAATAATAATATGTTTAATTTATATAGCGCCTTTCCCAGGCTCAAGGACGCTCATATAAGGGATTTAAAATAAGGGAACAAGAGGGGCGGGGTAACAATAGACAATAGAGCACATGGCAAACAAATACCAACTGACAGCCATGTGCTCCTGACAAACCAGGACACAACACAAACAAACCCAGACCAGTGCCTTGACATGCATTATATAATATAATACTATATTATATTATATTATTATAGAGAATTGAACTGTTCTGTGTGAGATTGCTTTAAAAATGGGGTTTTAATAGAATTTCTTGGTAACACAGCACTGTAAAAAAAAAATTCTCAGGTAACCTAAAATGTGCATTATTTAGGTACATCAAGGATCAAATCAAATATAAATAGCACATTAAAGTTAAAATTTACACACTTTTTTTTGTGTGTGCACTGTTGTCACGGTGCACACAGCAGGGAGGAACGAGGAACACGCAGACGAGGAGATACTTCAAAATAATAGTCTTTAATGACGACATCAAGGTAAGACAGGGCAATGTAGACACACAGAAACACCGGAAATAACGAGTAGACCAGATGACATGGAACTCAACAGACAGGACTTAAATACACATGGTAATAAACTCATAATCACACACACACACCTGGAACTGAATTAACTAATAATGACATGAAACGAGGACAGGAAACTAACCATATAAGGAAACAAGAGGCGGGAACACAAGACACACGACAGAGGTCTGACATAACTCCCCCCTCCCGGAAGGCGCGTCCCGCGCCGTAACAGTACTACCAGAGAGAGGGGGTGGGCACTCTGGAGACCCCACAGGACCGACACAGAGACATACACAAGACGGGGCCTCCAGAGTGAAACAGACAGACGGAGGCCCAGGTGGAGCAGGGAGCTCAGGAGGCCAAGGCAGGTGGTCCATGGTGGCCGTGGCCTCGTCCCTCGGCCCGGCCTCTACAGCCGGGACCTTTGTACCCCCCAAAAAAAAATCCATGGGGCAGCTCAGGGGTATCAGGAGCCCTCCGGGGCTAAACACACACAAAACACGACAAACTGATTAAAAAGACCTTGGGTCACAGTCTGGTCAAATACAGCCACGACCGGCTGGCGAGACCATAACCGGCTGGCTTGACCACTCAACGGCGGGGACCGGCGGGCTGGAGGAAGCCACAGCCGGCGGCGGGTCGAGTGACCGCGGACGGCGGTTTGGCTTTCCCCGCGAACTAGAGGGAGCCGCCGACGGTGGGTTGGCTTTCCCCACGGACGGCGGCGTGATCTCCCGCGAACGGCCGGGTCGGTGAGCCGCGGACGGCGGCGTGAACTGAGGAAGTGGCGAGTTGGCTTTCCCCGCCAACGATGGCCAGCGGGCATGAGTCAGCGGCAATACGGCGAGCTTGAGTCAGCGGCAATCCGGCGGGCTTTGAGTCAGAGGCAGGCCGGCGGGCATTGAGTAAACTCCCGTGAACTCCCGCGAACTGCGGGATGGGAGAGCCGCGAACGGCAGCGTAAACTCCCGCGAACGGCGGGCATGAGGGCTCAAAGGGACAAAACACAGGAACAAACCAAAGACTTGAAAAAACGAACAAAACAAAACGAGGTGAAGGGACGACGCTTACTGTTAGGTCTGGTCTTCTGTCACGGTGCACACAGCAGGGAGGAACGAGGAACACGCAGACGAGGAGATACTTCAAAATAATAGTCTTTAATGACGACATCAAGGTAAGACAGGGCAAGGTAGACTGACAGAAACACCGGGAATAACAAGTAGACCAGACGACATGGAACTCAACAGACAGGACTTAAATACACATGGTAATAAACTCATAATCACACACACACACCTGGAACTGAATTAACTAATAATGACAGGAAACGAGGACAGGAAACTAACCATATAAGGAAACAAGAGGCGGGGACACAAGACACACGACAGAGGTCTGACAGCTGTACAGGTCTGGTATAAAGAATAATTTTGCTCAGGTGGTCGAAATGTCCGCCCAATAGAGAAAAGTTTTGCTCAGCAAAAAAAAAAAAATTAGAGCGAACATTGCTTCAGCTCAGTCAGCTACAAAAAGAAGAGGGACCCAATAAAATTGCAGGTCCAACCACAGCTAGTGAACAGAACCAATCAGATTTGAGGCTGCTCTGAAAACAGTTGAAGTTAGAAGTAAAGTTACAGTGGAAGTGAGACAGACTGAAAATGCTGTGGGGAAAAATCTGGGTACAAGTAACGTCATGAAAAGGAGAGGGAGGCCAGGAGAACTGCTTAATCAGTCTCTCAAAACATTATTTTGCAAGACAGGTTTGTGCACTGTAGGGATGTCATTGTGATGGGATGCCGTGCACCTGATCATTTCGTTGCCTGATTTACTTTTGCAGGAATATGACACCTAAGAGCTGCTGCACGCGCCCTCATGCCGGTACATCTCATTATATCATGTAGTTATCATGTAGTTTGTATTGTATAATACACAGAGAATTGTGCGTCGCATGGATTGTTGCTGATGTGATAGCCTTTATTTAAGATAACAACACTGTAAAAAAAAAAAAATAATTAAAATAAACGTGAATACAACTCACTGCACTGATGGATACATTTATTAGCTTTATTTAATAAAATATGATGCAGTAGCATATTATCTTCATCAAAAACATTTGTTTTATTTTTCATGTGACTGCATTCTTTCACATTCCTGAATGTTTACCTCACCAGTTAGATACAGAAGCAGTCTGACTGGAAATACAAGCAATACATATTGCTTGTAGGCCTACTTATATTTTATTATTTGATTAATTTCTTGATTGATTGATTGATTACTTAAAACAGTATTTCAAGTTGTTAATCGCTTAATGCCATTTTGATGTAATATTTTTTACCAACTTTGTATAGCCCTTAAATGTATATAAAATAAGCAAAAGCAACATTTATATTGCTTTTGCTGTTGTCCAATAAAAACCAAGGCACACATACGTCTACAAGATACATCTGTTTGTACACAACAGAAAACATCTGTCGTGTACAAACATCAGATAAACATCTTTTAAAAAGCAGTTTTACATACATTCTAAATCATAAACATCTTAAAGACGTCTTATAAACGTCTATTTGACATCTGATAGGAAACATCTTAGAGACGTATTCCAGATAAGCAAACACTCTAAAAAAATCCATCATACAGATGTAAATGCAGACATCAAATTGACGTCTCCGTGATGTACGTGTGCTATCAGGGAACCATTATTTGTTTGTACAAAGTTTGCCATCCACGTCTGAGCCTGCTTCAGCTTTCCACAAGGAGACAGCGAGTGAAGCGGCAACTGAGTTTTTCCGGACACCGACACGAACGTTTCATCACAGGGGTGTAGTGGTGAGACTTCCACAACACAAATCGGCACAATGCCAAATGACTTGTCTGCAATTGTTGAACCGCCTTCACAACCTGTGCTGACCGTATTTCTTTACACTGAGTTTGCCGGAAAGATTTGTTGCTTTTCTCCAAAATGTTACAATGAATTCACATGGCTTGAATATAGTTAAATAATGCTGTGTTTTGTAAAGCATGTCACCATTTTCCCGACCCGTGCTCAGAAAAAGCATTCATCAGCGATGGGTTCAAAGACTAGAAACACCTCCGCAGGTCATGCATCAGACACCAAGCCAGCAAATATCATTCTCTTTCCCTGTGTAAATATTAGGCATATAAAGCAACCCGTAAAAATCAAGGAACTGTTTTAAACCAGCTCTTTCGGGATGACCGCACATTTGTGGAGAAAAACCGCAACACGTGAAAGTGGTGATTGAAATTGTTATGTTCTGTGCAAAACAAGGCATTGCTTTATGTGGCCACGGGAAACATGAAGAGGCCTTAAATAAGGGCAATTTTTTGGAACGTGTTCCCAAACATAAGTAGACTGTTAAAGATATTGATCACACTGCCAAAGATTTTCTCAAGAGTAGGAAGAGTCAAATCAGCTTTGAGATCATCCATGACAACTCTGTGTTTAAATAATCTTTCCCTGCTGTCTTTTGAACGGGAATTGGTGGATTCTCTGGACTATGATGACATCATAGACATTTTTAATAATTGCCCTCGAAGACTCTACATGTAATATAGAGCAGCCCCCTCATTTTAAGATGAATGAGGGTGAAGCTGACTTATATCGTCCTGGTGTGGAGCGAGATAAGGCAAGGTGAAAATAAGCGGAGCAGTCTCTAAACTGCCCAAATGGTGTTGTGCTGAATTTTGACTCCCTGCCAGAATATGACTCCCCCTCGCATGCACGCACGTGACATCAGTTCACTAGACACTGCAATCTTTTTGTTTAGTGTTCAGAGACGGTACAGTTTCCTCACAATGAACACCACAACAGTATGAAATTGCGTCACATTTAAATTATCATTTTTTTAATTGCATATCGATTAATAATAATAACATTTTAAACTAATAAATAATACATAATATTTTAATCTAAGCTTATTCCACCAGCATGCAGGACTTAAACATAATATCCTGTTGAAACCTGCAGTAATCAAGGGTTTTAGAAAACACTGTTTATGAACATCTCTGTAAACAAACAAAAAATAAAACTAATAATTAATGATGTCATTATGCGTGCGCGCAAGGGGGGGTCGGATTCTGGCAGGGAGTCGCAATTCGGCACAATTCACCTACGACTTAGTATCATGCCGAAGCTTGCAATGAATTTTAATATCCTGCGCACTTTATGATTTCAAATTGTCGAGAAAATCCGCAAGAAAATAAACATTTGTTGCAGAATGCTGAAAACGTACTGTTTATTATGTATTCCGTTTATATAGAGGTCTATGTGTTGGGTGAATATTTTGGTGGAGCTCTGCCTCACCTGCCCTTATAGACGAGCCGCGCCTGTTTGTACATTTGCATATATCCAAATATACAATTTTTTTACTAGTAAATGTTGAGCCGGATCTCATGAAAATGCGCATCAATACCACGAGTTTCTATTTCTATTTGGCGTACTACTTATACTTAGAAATTGTCTTTGGCGTGCATATGATACGCAATGATTAATCAATAATTAACCTGCTGAAAAAAACAATAGAGCCCTGCCCAAAACACAATAGAAAATGTAATGGATTTAATGGTTATAATGGGAATTGTATTGGTTTTAATGGAAACTATAATGGTGTCTACTGTTATGTGATGGATTCTATGGGTGGAATGTTAAATCCTATTGGAAAAATGCCCAAAACACACTACAAAAATTATTTTTTAATGGTTTTACTGGAAAAAGCTAATGGTTTATAATGGTATTTTAATGGAAACCATTGGAATTTCTGTGATGGCTTCTATTGTTTTTTTTTAGCAGGTGTGTGGGGTAGGTGTATCATATGCACGCTAAAGTCAATTTCTAAATATAAGTAGTAGCTATGCCAAATAGAAACAGAAACTCGTGGTACCGATAAGCAATTTCATGAGATCGGGTTAGAGTGAAAGTGACAAAGGCTTTTCATGATTTCACCATGGCACGCGAGACACACACATTTTTCACGAAACGAAAGTAGACGTAAAGTGCGTGCCCTGCCCTTCCTCATCAGCTTCAGTGTGTGTGGAGCATATGAACTGGCCCGAGCATCCGAGCTGTGTCTGAGTCTCAGATGCACTGACCGTGACATGTATGCTCATCTGTGAAAACGCTCCTTCACTGGGTAAGACACAAACCTCAAAGTCGACTCGCTTTTATAATCTGCGAGTGTTTAGCCGGGCATACACTGTGCGATTTTGAGCTCAATTCTGACTCGTGCGACTCTTTTCCGAGTCTCTCTTCTTTTCTGCCTATTAAGGAAGCGGCACGATTGCAAGGTCTTCTGTCAATTATCTACAGGCAAAATAACACTCTTTCAGACACTTGTTTTAAACTTGCATTAGCTTGTTGCGTACCGATATAAAGTTGGTTCGAGGTTTGATGTTTGATCCGTCACTCGGAAATCTTCAATAGTTCTTTAACGATTTAGCGCAATGACAAGAAACATACTGTGTGTTATAATTGTTTTCAAATGTAGAAGAGAACACACAATGTGTTTTATTTGTTTTAATCTGCCTTATAACTGATAGACCTTATAATGTAAAAGTGCAGGATAGGGACCGTCTGCAAAGTGCAAAACGAAGAGCAAAAAGCACAAATGCTTCACTTGTGAAATGTATAAAAAATAAATCTAAAATCTAAGGGGTGTGTCTTATTGCTGGTTTATACAAGAACATTTAGATGTTGGTTTTATTCACAGAACTATGGCACAACAAAAGGTCTACTGGAATGGAACGATTGAGAAAAAGCTTGCAAAGCATTACAAAGATTGTGCAGTTTAGACACAAGACAAAAAAAAAACTTATTGAAATGTAAAAATTGAGAAAAAGCTTATTAAGAGGTGCAGTACACCACCCCCAGCCTAGTCAAGTCAAGTCACCTTTATTTATATAGCGCTTTTAACAATACAAATTGTGTCAAAGCAACTGCACAACATAAAAAAAGGAAAATAGTGTCAATAATGCAAAACGACAAGATTAAACACTCAATTTTCAGTTAAAGGCATTTCATTGTTGAATTCAGTGATGGCATCGTCCAGCTCAGTTCAGTTCAAAACGTTTCTGTTCAATCAAGTCGACGATATTGCTGGAAATGAAGTGTCCCCAACTAAGCAAGCCAGAGGCGACAGCGGCAAGCAACCAAAACTCCATCGGTGACAGAACGGAGAAAAAAACCTTGGGAGAAACCAGGCTCAGTCGGGGGGCCATTTCTCCTCTGGCCAGACGACACAGCAGTTCAATTCCAACTGCTGCAAAGTCAGATTGGAGGCTCAACTGATTCCCGAGGTCTTGTCCTGATGGCTGTCTAGGTGACGGGGTCCTCACTGGGGGTCTGTCTCTGGGGCTCATCTAGGTGTCCTGGTCTCCGCTGACGTTCAGGGCTGTAGAGGTCATCTCTAGGTGCTGATCCACCATCTGATCTGGTGACTGCAGTGACCTCGGAATAAGAAAGAAACAGACTAATATTACCGTAGATGTCAATCTTCTTACGATGTAACGAGTACATCGTGTGTTATGGGGAGTGTTCCCGGTTCCGGTTGATCTAATTAATGCAGCCTAACAATCCTTTAACGGATTTGAATAATAGAAGTACACATAACACACTAATACACTTCTATTGTTCCGGTTGATCTAATTAATGCAGCCTAACAATCCTTTAACGGATTTGAATAATAGAAGTGTATTAGTGTGTTATGTGTACGCCAGGTTAAAGAGATGGGTCTTTAATCTAGATTTAAACTGACAGAGTGTGTCTGCCTCCCGAACAGTGTTTGGTAGATTGTTCCAGAGTTTGGGCGCTAAATAGGAAAAAGATCTGCCGCCCGCAGTTGATTTTGATATTCTAGGTATTATCAAATGGCCAGAGTTTTGAGAACGCAGCGGACGTGAAGGACTATAATGCGATAAGAGCTCGCTCAAGTACTGAGGAGCTAAACCATTCAGGGCTTTATAAGTAATTAACAAGATTTTAAAATCTATACGATGTTTAGTAGGGAGCCAGTGCAGTGTTGACAGAACCGGGCTAATGTGGTCATACTTCCTGGTTCAAGTAAGAACTCTAGCTGCTGCATTTTGAACCATCTGTAATTTGTTTATTAAACGTGCAGAACAACCACCCAATAAAGCATTACAATAATCTAACCTTGAGGTCAGAAACGCATGAATTAATATTTCTGCATTTGACATTGAGAGCATAGGTCTCAGTTTAGATATATTTTTAAGATGAAAAAATGCAGTTTTACAAATGCTAGAAACGTGACTGTCAAAGGAGATATTGCTATTAAATAGCACACCTAGATTCCTGACTGATGACGAAGAATTTACAGAGCAGCCATCAAGTGTTAGACAGTGTTCTAGGTTATTACTTGTGGGGGTTTTAGGTCCGATAAGTAACACCTCTGTTTTTTCAGAATTTATCAGTAGGAGAGCCTTGAGGAACTCCATACTGCACTTGTGATCGATATGATACCTCTTCATTCACTGCTACGAATTGATGGCGGTCAGATAAGTACGATTTGAACCATGCTAATGCACTTCCACTAATGCCAACAAAGTTTTCTAGTCTATTCAAAAGAATGTTGTGATCGATGGTGTCGAACGCAGCGCTAAGATCCAGTAGAACTAATAGAGAGATACAACCACGATCAGATGATAAGAGTAGGTCATTTGTAACTCTAATGAGAGCAGTCTCAGTACTATGATACGGTCTAAATCCTGACGGGAAATCCTCACAGATATCATTTTTCTCTAAGAAGGAATATAATTGTGAGGATACAACCTTTTCTAGTATCTTTGACAGAAAAGGAATATTTGAGATCGGTCTGTAATTAACTAGATCTTTGGGGTCAAGTTGTGGTTTTTTAATGAGAGGCTTAATAACAGCCAATTTAAAGTTTTTGGGGACATATCCTAATGACAATGACGAATTAATAATAGCCAAAAGAGGATCTATGACTTCTGGAAGCACCTCTTTTAGTAGTTTAGATGGAATAGGGTCTAACATACATGTTGTTGGTTTAGATGATTTAACAAGTTTATACAATTCTTCCTCTCCTATAGTAGAGAATGAGTGGAATTGTTCCTCAGGGGATCTATAGTACACTATTTGATGTGATGATATAGCTGACGGCTGCATGGTTACAATTTGATCTCTAATAGTATCAATCTTGGAAGTAAAGTAGTTCATAAAATCATTACTGCTGTGCTGTTGGGAAATGTCAACACCTGTTGATGCTTTATTTTTTGTTAATTTTGCCACTGTATTGAATAAATACCTGGGGTTATGTTTGTTTTCTTCTAAAAGAGACGAAAAGTAATCAGATCTAGCAGTTTTTAATGCTTTTCTGTAGGATAGGATACTTTCCCGCCAAGCTATACGAAATACCTCTAGTTTTGTTTTCCTCCAGCTGTGCTCCATTTTCCGGGCTGCTCTCTTTAGAGTGCGAGTGTGCTCATTATACCACGGTGTTGGACTCTTTTCCTTAATCTTCCTTAAGCGTAAAGGAGCAACTGTATCTAAAGTGCTAGAAAAGAGAGAGTCCATAGTTTCTGTTACATCATCAAGTTGTTCTGAGCTGTTGGATATGCTGAGGAATTGAGATAAATCAGGAATATTACTTACAAAGCAGTCTTTTGTGGTAGAAGTGATGGTTCTACCATATTTATAAGAAGGAGTTGAATTTACAGCTTTAACTATATGGAGTTTACACAAGACTAGATTATGATCTGATATATCATCGCTTTGCTGCAGAATTTCAACACCGTTAACATCAATTCCATGTGACAGTATTAAATCTAGAGTATGATTTCGACTATGAGTAGGTCCTGAAACGTGTTGTCTAACCCCAATAGAGTTCAGAATGTCTATGAATGCTGATCCTAATGCCTAGAGGAACACATTGCAGTTGTTTTGACTAAGTTTAAAATTCAGAAATGTGAATAAATTAATTTAAAATACACTGACATTTCAACCTCAAAGGGTGTGTCATGTTCATTTCTATGTATCTTTTACTTTCATAAGAAAATTTGGATACAAGCTGCTGAATCAAATTCAAACCTATTAACATATAATTTTTGTAAACATACAGCATTTTAGCTATACTGCCCTACAAAGGCAAAGTGCAGTAACTACGCAAACACTGAAACTGAGAAAAATGCCTTTAAAGTTTTTACACCAACCAGTAAAACATGTTGTGGGTAGATTTGTGGTAATGCATTCATGTAATGCCTTATTAGGAAGAAACTTTATATAGATAAAAACCATGACCACTGATGTGACCTTTTACCACCAACATGCAGATACTGCACTCTGCCTTTGGATGACCTTACACAACTAAAACACTATTGCAAAAGCAAAGTGCAGTATCTACAAACTAATGTGTTCATCCAGCTTTCTTCTTGTGTTTCTTACTAGGCTACATGTTGATTGTTTTTAATAACTTGAATCATTTTATTGATGTTTGCCCGTTGGGAGTGTTAAAATTGCTCAGTAGTCATCTTATCGCAATGCCCCTTTCACCACAAAGAGCGTTTTTCTCATTTTATTTACAAAGTAATTCATTACAGACCAAGGTTTCTTTAAAAACAGTAGTTATAAATTAACACAATTTAACCTGTTAACCAGCACCCCCCATATTGGGAATCACAGCTGAAAATGACTAACTAACTTAAAATGGTAACAGCTCCTGACTTCAGTGTGCCACACACACAATTTTGGTGTCTTTGGAAAGAAGACCCTTTGGGCTTTAGAGTTGATAATGCTCAAAAATATAAAAAGTTATAGACACTGAAGTGCCTTGATAAAAATTGTACCACACTGAATTTCTTTTTAATTTCATATAAAAATACATGAAATCAGCCCTGAAGCAATCCAGAAAAGTAATGGGTTGAAAGTCACATGTCTCATTAGTTTATATTTCAAATCTGAAGAAGATACCATGAAAAATGAGATTCATGCAGCCATTTTTCTAGTCCCCCCCCCCTCTGTTTGAGGAAAAATATTTACCAAATTATTGAAGGGTTCTACTACAAACTATTTAGTCATTATACATGCCACTGCAGTTTTTCAATTATAAAACAGTAGACAGAATCTTAGACATCGTATAAGTGATTTATTTGAGCACTAGAAAAATACAATAATAATAATTTTTGAGTGATGAAAAAAAACAACAATAATAATAAAAAAAAAAAACTTAAGTACATACTGATTTCCTGACATACAGATAGATGCTCCTGCTCCTACATTAGTAATCACAAGCTGACGATCATTCATACAGATGCTAATCATACAGATGGCCGCCCATATTGTCAATAATCACATTATAATGGCCTTTTATATAGACTGCATTCACACTGATATCTGTGAACAGTCAGTAATTACATGCTGATTATCAGCCATAGAGATGTTAATCACACAGATACAGGCAATTCCCCACAAAACACGCAAACATATATGAAAACTGTTGAAGAAGAAAAAAAAGAAGGTTATTTGTGCTAAAAAGATCGCTAAGTTACGCCCCCATCAGATGACAGGTGCGTCACAGCGTGCGTCATGCGCCGTCGCGAGGGAGCGCCAGAATTCAAATAAACAATCTTCCGTGTATCTTTGACTTTTTTTTTTTGGATGATTTCATTCTGTTTGGGACATTGCCTGCTACAAAATCATGCTGTTTTTTTTACCACCAAGACGCTGTTTTTGAGCATAATTTGTTCCATAACGGACACAAACAATAACTCTCCCTGAAGAGATGAGACGTAAACAAATGAATAACGATCCAAATTACAATGTTGTTGTTTCTTTGGGCTAAAAGTGCTCGATGGAATGTTGTTCAGTGGACCCTTATCTTTCAAACTAAACCAGGATTTACAGCAGTGGATACGTTTGAGAGTCGTTATCAGGATGAATATGGTATGTACTGCGTTTTTTTTATACATGTTTTGATGTGTACTGCTTACACAAATTTAGCAAATACATTCCGTATAAGCTTTCTATCGAAAAACAGCGATCTGTCGTCGATGCTTGAGGCTTAGACCTTCAAAATGATATATAGTTTGTCAAAATTAATTTTGTCCTGTTTTACTTTATCTGTTTGAAAACAATGACATGTGCAAACAAAGAGCTTTCAGTGCGCCGGCGTCCTGGTGAATGTTAACAGGTTTAAACAAAAGAACAACAACAAAGTGTGTGTGTGCTGGTGAGAGTGTTCACTTGTGAGTATGTGTGTGTGTTTGTGTGCAGTTTGTCGAGTTCTCCCAATTGTTCACTCCTCCTCAGCCAGGTTCTTCCAAAGCTGACGGCGGTTGAGGGGCATCATTGGTCAGAGCTTGGAAATGATCTTAGTCGTCTTCTCCCTCTCTATCCCCTTGTCTCCAGGTCGCAGTTGTTTTGGGTACTCCAGAGTCTCCTAGAGTCAACCAGAATTTACATTTAACTGCAAGGTGTACACTGTTATAGCTCTGTATGTGACAAATAAATCTTACTCTTATTCTCTCTTACCTTCTTCATGAGGAAGTCCAGTTGTGTGAACTCCTCTTCATCATGGGAGTTTTAAAAACATCCCCTCCTCAGCTGAATGACAGTCATGTCAGACAGATTTGGAGCCTTCTTTAGCTTGGCCAGTGAGTGGCCTGCCCTCCATGCCAAGATGTCTCTACTCTGGATCTCCACCACTTTGACTTTCCCAGAGTTGGAGGAGGCATTATTAAAATCCAGGACAGCACCTCCAGGCTGCTTCCTCGTCTCTTTCTCCACCCCATGATGGAAACTGTCTGCACTCATGAAGGTGTGCCCTGTTCAAAGTACTGTAAGGTTATATATTATTCAAGTGGGGTGGTAGGGTCATTTACCACAGTGACTAAAGTTGTAAGGAGGCAGCAGGTCTTGTTCTGTGCGGTGCAACTGTCAACCCAGTAAATGACATGTTTCTCATCCCGCTCCTTATCTTCTCTTCTGCCTTCCGTCCAGTAATGCCTTTGTGCCGTATTACTGAACTGCTATTCTTCTTGGAAGTTGACTTTTTCCCCACACTGGCGAAGGCTTCATGGAAAGCCAAGATGCGTTTGGTAAAGACTGCAGTCTTCACCCCGGGCATTCGGGGCAGCATGATAACTTTCTGGAGGTCAACACTGCGAATTGAGAGGTCCTCAAGCTCTTCCCTTTCTGCATCCAGCCTGGAGTGATGCCTTCCTCTCTCTGCTCTCCTCTTGTGCTCATTCCACTTTTGACAGTGGTGACATTCCTGAATGCTGGTTTCATTCTGGTGCTCTGCTCTGACGTGGACATCTTTTGCCTCAAGCAATTTTCACACTCTTCTTCACCCAGCTTAGTGAAGCTAATGTTCCTCTCCTTCACGGCCTTCCTATATGTTTCATAGGAACATTTGAGAGACTTTTTTTCCTTGTAATCTTTGAACATCAACTGAATGCTGACATCACTCGGCAGGTACCTCCTATGTGGGGCATGCTCACGTCTGTAATGGCTGGAAGTGGGATTAAATGATTCAATGTGTTCAAATATTGGAGCCATGTCAATTTTATTGATGGGAGTGTGCCTTTCTCTGCATTCTTGTGGTGGTGTTAGACTTGAGGAGATTGTATTTCCAATGACAGTGACTATCGTCTATCATTTTTTTGGATGATAGCCCAAGGTTGTTAAAAATGTTGTTTTACAGACTTCCTATAGCTGGTCAAGATCATCATTCAGATGGTAAATGAGTGACCTGGTTCATCTGCTAGAAACACCTGAGCATGGTCTGGCGCTGTGAAACCATATGGAAAACAAAGCTTTTTTTCTCACTGTAGGACATATTCCAATATGCTGTAAATGTCCGTCTCCTTTGACCCTCTGTTATTTTTTTCATGCATTTCTTCCTACACATTGGACCCCATCTGTGGAATCTTACTGTGTTCGATAGCTGCAGGCTGCTCTTTAAAAACAATTTGGCCGCTATTTACATCATCACCATCTGATACATAGGTAGCATCTCTCTCATCATCATCCTCATCCTCATCCTCACTGTCATCAGCCCTTGTCACCCTGCCCTCATCCTGTTTGTTCCATTTTGTTACAGATTCTTGAAGACAGAAGCTATTATCTAATAATCTATTATTATCATCATCTAACTCCTCAGTGTAACTGCCTGTCTGAAAGTCTGCATCCAGTGAGGCAAACAACTGCTCCAGACGTAGTTTTCTCATCCTCTCATCTTCACTATCTGCTTCTGCTCTAGGAATTTTTGAAGTAGTTTCCTCATAATGTGCTGCAATAAATCATGAATGATGAATGTGATTTTATTATAATTGGGTCAATATCACTGTAGGGTGCCTTTTGGTGTCCCGTACGTACACTGCCCTCCAAAAGTTTGGAAACGCCCTAGACAATATTGGCATGAATCCTTTTTAATTTGCGATAATTTTGCACTGATAAGGGACAACACAAACTACGAAAACATATGTTATTACATAAACACTGGATACATGGAAACTCTCTATAAAATGGGCCAAACAAGTCATTTGATTGGCAAGAGCTATTTGTAATCTATCTGACCTAAATTGTGTTCTAATTGGTTTTTTATATTCTAAACTTAATTGGCAATCAATTGTTGAAGCTATTAAGGTGTGCTGACCCAAAAATCTTTTAAAAACCTGGGCCAAGTTTAAACCAGTAACCAGGCATCACAGCTGGCAAAGGGGCATGTCTGACTTTGACATGTATATATTGCCATTATTATGTAATCAAAATGAAAATTATTATTGCTGGTCTTCAATGATAATGTCAAGTTACTTTAATGTATTTGCACCAAAAAATTATAAGGATTTATGCTGATATTGTCCAAAACCCCACTTTTCTCAAGTAGGGCTCGCTGCAGTCCACAAGATCCAGGAGGTGTGGTTGGATCCACATCTATGGGGTGGAGATTGGTAGGTTTAGGTATAGGCGCGTTCGACTTGAATCCGACTGCTTTCTTATCGCTCTCGCGGTACTTTGATGTCATACAGTGATCATTCTGCACAGCACTGCTTCAAGTCGAACGCGCCTATAATGTAAGGTGGGAGGAGTTGGATCTGGATCCAACCACACCCCCTGGATGTTGCAGGCTGCAGCGAGATGCTCCTCACTTTTCTAGGGTGTTTCCAAACTTTTGGAGGGCAGTGTAAATAACTATTTTGCCATAATAAATTAACATAAAAATGACTATGAAAGGGTGTGTTATATTAGGCTAAGATTTATATTCATATTTATATTCATCTCTTTAGATACATTTTCTTGATTTTTGTTTTGTTTTGTGTAAGCGGATGCGGGTTATTTTGCTTTGTCCCATGCACTGCTTATTAAATTTGAATGAGAGTAGAATACAGTCAAATCATACAATTACATTTTTTTTGGTTCTCTATTAATATTTAGTTAATTTTTTGTTAAACTCAATTTGAGTGTATTGATCATTTGGTAATAAAAACAGTATTTTTATTTAATAAAAAAGAAGAGTTTTTCCATGTCCCTTAAATAGTTGTCCACCCTGTCGTGTTGGGGACCCTTTAGCGACATCAGGACAACAGATTTTTTGTCTCTTCAGTGGAGGGAATTTCAACCACTGAGGTGAATAAGTTGGTGACTTTTCAATTGACAAATTTTCTTCGTATGAGTTTGCTTACTTGCTTTGCCAAAGCTTAACATGTCCACCCTGTCGGCATAAAATATTCCAGAAGTGATTAGAATACAGTATTTTCAAAATATGTAAGTTTAAATATACCAAATTCTCTTCAACAACTAGACTAAATAGCTAGTCACAGTTTGTTGTAAGCTAATATGCTAATTGAAGCTCAAAATGTCCACCCTGTCGGCCATTTAGACTCGATAGAGTGGACAGACGCATGACAGGTCGGACTGAATGAAAATAAATGGGGAGGGGGCGGCATATCAATGTGACTGAGTATGTAATTATATTATTTATTATTATTATATATTTTTTTTAGAAGTTGCAAGAATAAATGTTTTATTTTCATAATCTTTATTTCCACACCGTCATGTGCTGGTCTTCTTCAAAGTCAAAGTCAAAGTCAGCTTTATTGTCAATTCTGCCACATGTACCGTACATACATACAGAGAATTGAAATTGCGTTACTCTCTTACTCCCTGGTGCATACAGATAACACTAAACACTAACAGTAGAACGCAAAAATACAGATAAGTACAAATCAATATACACACACACACACACACACACACACACAAAAATGCAACTATTACAAATATACAATAAGGACATGTAGGAATAAAATAAAATAAAACATTAAATAAAGAATGGATAAAGTGGCATAGGGCACATGGCAGATAGTGCAAATCAGTGAGATAAACAAACAAACAAACAGTGCAGAATATAGATGGTGTAGTGCAAAGAGCTTATAAGACTATTTAAAGTGACAAGGAGCAGTCTTTTTTATTCAGACTGCCAGACGAGGTAGTTGAATGAATGAGGTCAGTCCAACGCTGTACAAGTGACCGGTGCTTGTCTCAGTGTGAGTGTGAGTGTGAGTGTGAGTGTGTGTGTGTGTGAGTGTGTGTTCGTGTGGGTGGTGGTGGTGGGGTGGGGGTCCGAGTTCAGTGATTTGTGGGGTAAGAGAGGGGAGGGGGGGCAAGGACGGGAGGGAGTTCAGCTTCCTGACAGCCTGGTGGATGAAGCTGTCTCTCAGTCTGTTTGTCCTGGCTTGGAGACTCCTCAGTCTCCTCCCTGATGGAAGCAGACTGAAGAAGTTGTGTGTCGGGTGGGTGGGATCGCCTGCAATGCTGAGGGCTTTGCGAGTGAGACGGGTGTTGTAAATGTCCTGGAGGGAGGGGAGAGAGACACCAACGATCTTCTCAGCTGCTCTCACTATCCGTTGCAGGGACTTGCGGCAGGACGCATTGCAGGCGCCATACCACACAGTGATGCAGCTAGTCAGAATGCTCTCGATGGTGCCTCTGTAGAAGGTGCCCATGATGGGGGCCGGGGCTCTGGCTCTTCTTAGTTTGCGGAGGAAGTAGAGACGCTGTTGTGCTTTCTTGGCTAGTGCTGCAGTGTTGTTGGTCCAGGAGAGGTCCTCTGTGATGTGTACACCCAGGAACTTGGTGCTGCTCACTCTCTCCACGGTCGCACCATTGATGGTCAGAGGAGCATGCTGAGTGTGCACTCTCCTGAAGTCAACGACAATCTCCTTCGTCTTCTCCACATTCAGAGAGAGATTGTTGTCACTGCACCACCCGGCCAGGCGGCTCACCTCGCTCCTGTAGTTTGTCTCATCTCTGTTGCTGATGAGACCCACCACAGTCGTGTCATCCGCAAATTTAATGAAGCGGTTGGAGTTGTGTGACGGTGTGCAGTCGTGGGTCAGCAGAGTGAAGAGGAGGGGGCTCAGCACACATCCTTGGGGGGCCCCTGTGTTCAGTGTGATGGTGCTGGATGTGTTACTGCCGACCCGTACTGCCTGAGGTCTCCCGGTCAGAAAGTCCAACAGCCAGTTGCACAGCGACGTATTGAGCCCCAGCTGGACCAGTTTATGGATGAGCTGTTGAGGGATGATTGTGTTGAATGCTGAACTGAAGTCTATGAACAGCAATCTGACATACGTGTCCGTTTTGTCTAGGTGTGTGAGGGCTGGGTGGAGGGCAGTGGCGATGGCATCATCGGTCGAGCGATTGGACCTATATGCAAACTGGAAGGGGTCCAGGGAGGGGGGGAGGACAGACTTGATGTGCTGCATGACTAACCGTTCAAAGCACTTCATGAGAATAGGAGTGAGTGCTACTGGACGGTAGTCATTGAAGCAGGATGGAGATGACTTCTTCGGGACTGGAATGATAGTGGTGGCTTTGAAGCATGTGGGGACAACAGCCTGACTTAGTGAGATGTTGAAAATGTCTGTGAAGACATCAGTGAGTTCCACTGCACAGTCTCTCAGTACACGCCCAGGAATGTTGTCAGGACCCGGAGCTTTGCGTGCATTGATCCTGCTGAGGGATCTCCTCACGCTGTGCGGGGTCAGCGTCATCATCTGGTCGCCTGGAGGAGGTGGAGTCTTCTGTGCAGTGGTGCTGTTTTTTGCCTCAAAGCGAGCAAAGAAGGCATTCAGCTCATTCAGCAGGGGAATGGTGCTGTCACAGGTCTGTGGTGGGGGCTTGTAGTCCGTAATGGTCTGAATCCCCTGCCACAGGCTCCGAGTGTCTCTGCTGTCACTGAAACGGTGGGCTATCCTCCTGGAGTACTGTCTCTTGGCCTCTTTGATGCCGCGGGATAGGTTGGCCCTAGCTGTCCTTAGGCCCTCCTCGTCTCCAGCTCTAAAGGCAGCATTCCGAGCCTTCAGAAGTCTGTAGACCTCCCCTGTCAGCCACGGCTTCTGGTTGGCCCGGACAGTGATAGTCTTTGTGACCGTTACATCATCAATACACTTGGTGATGTAGGCAGTGACAGTCTCAGAATACTCTTGGAGGTCTGTGGTGTTGTTGTATGTGGCAGCCTGTTTAAACATATTCCAGTCAGTGGTGTCAAAACAGTCTTGAAGTGCCTCTGACGACCCTTCCGGCCACACTTGTATCTGCTTGTGAATTGGTTTGATGACTTTAACGAGCGGTCTGTGTGCAGGCATTAGCATGACAGTGATGTGGTCTGAGGCTCCGAGGTGGGGGAGGGGGAGAGCCTTGTATGCTCCTCTCTGGGTGGTGTAAACAAAGTCCAGCGTATTTTTTCCCCTTGTTGGAAAGTCAACGTGCTGTTGAATTTTTGGGAACACACTCTTTAAGTCTGCGTGATTAAAGTCTCCAGCCAAGATGAGAAAAGCATCTGGGTGGGCTGTCTGCTGCCCACTGATGTGCTGGTACAGATCATTCAGTGCCTCACTCCTGTTATTGTTGTTAGAGCTGGGAGGGATGTATACAGCAACGAGCAGTATGGCTGTATATTCCCTCGGTAGATAGAACGGCCGGCACTTAATAATCATAAATTCCACCAGGGGTGAGCAGTGTTTGCAGACCACAACAGCGTCGCGGCACCATACATTATTGATGTAAACACAAAGCCCGCCGCCGCGTCTCTTACCTCCCTCGACGAGAGCTCTGTCTGCTCGATAGCATGTTAGCTGCTCGAGCTGAATGGCGCAGTCCGGAACGCTGTTGTTGAGCCATGTTTCCGTAAACACAAAAACACAACAGTCTCTTACAGTCCTCTGAGTTGAGCGAAGTAGTCGGATGTGGTCCAGTTTATTGTCCAAAGAGCGTACGTTCGCCATTACGATGGAGGGGATAGCTGGCTTGTGTGGGTTAGCCGCTAGCCTAGCTCGGATACCTCCGCGCTTACCCCTCTTCTGCTTCCTCTCACGCCGCTTGTAGCGCCTCCGCTGTGGGCGAGATGCAGTAGTGGGGGTCGGTGATGGTGTAGGCCTCCGGAGCAAACCGAGGTCCCGCAGCTCCTCGGCGTGCGCGGAGTTTAACTCTAAAAATGTGGTTCTGCCGACATCGAGCAGAAACTCACGACTGTATGCGCGCTTAAGGACAGGTAGACGAGACGAATATGTACAAAAACATTGCGACTTACAAGACAAAAAACACGAAAACACCGTTCTGTCGGGAGAGAGAGAAGCCGCTGCGTCTGTTGTGCGCGCCGCCATCTTGGTATAAAAAAAAAAAAAAAAAAAAAAAAAAAAAAAAGAAAAAATAATTCTTGATATTTTACAATAATATTTTTAATAATATTTCAATCATATCTATATAATCCAGTGTGTTCAATAGCTAGGTGTGGGGGCAAAAACATGCAAACAAAAAACTGCATCCAAACATCACAGTTTTCTCAAAATACTGTAAATGTGTGAATTGTATGAGTTTCTTTAAAAACACATGGTTTACATAAAATCTTTTATGTATTTATGATTTCAAAGCAAACATATAACCCTGGTTAGGAAAGGGACATCATACCTTTCAGAAAATATAATTTGCATCCTAATTTTGCAATGAAAACGTATTTAACAGTAATATACAGTATATGTTCATGACAGGGTGGACATATCTTATGGTTTATGCTTCGAATAATGGCCCATAATTATCCAAAAAAAATTGTGGCTCAGCTAATATGTTTCTATAGTACTTGAGTGTCTATTAAATATGATATGACATAAAGCAAATGGAAAATTAAAAACAAAATTTTTGAATATTGTGAGGGTTGAAAGGCACTCTATGGTGATATTGACCCAATTAGTAGCCTTATCAAGTAACCTATTTACTTTATTTAATTTAATGAATATTTGAATATGACCATACATAATTTCCAAAAGGTTAAAGAGATATTATGTTAAAATATATGTATGCTGCTTCTCCTTTTTGCCTAACTTATAATCTAGGCTATTCTCAAACTTGTACTTTTCCTATTTATGCTATCTGAAAGCTAATCATTAAAATAGAGGATTTTGATTCTTAGCTATCTGTGAAATCCAAAAAACTGATTGGCAAGACGTACTCTGACAACTGAAAAGCAGATAATTATTATTGAACAAATATGACAGGACGGTAATTAAACTACTCAGTTCTGTTATATTTACTGATTATGAAACAAAATCTATAATCATAAAAGCGGTTGTATCCATCTTTTTATAGAGTTGGCAATTAAGACTGACTTATTCTGTCTCAATCATGTGGTCTAACGTGGTTTGCAAATTGCGGATCGCAAACACAGGCGGATTGATTTCAAAATTCATCGCCTATGTAAGTTTAATTTGACACCCAGTAGCCTGCAGTAGGTGGCGATAATGATCCTAAGGATATTCATCATTAAACAAGAAGAAGAAAGGTGGATTGAAATCTATTTAAAAACTGCTTCTGTTGATGCCGGGTGCACGTCGTGTTGTCATTTTGCTGAGGAGGCACAGCTATTGTTAGCTAATTGCGCATAACAATATAACTTTACCAGAGCCAGCTAACTTTTCAGGGAGTAACCCTTGTCACTACAGTTGGATTAGCTGCCTGAGAGATGTCCGAATCAACAAACATCAACGCAATTATAAATCGGATTATCATTACGAGTGTCAGAGCCTTCAATGGAGAGGTTGGCTAATGGCTGTTTAATTTGCTAGCGGCTGGCTAGTTAATGATACTTTTTTATAAAGCTGTCATTTGCCTTGCTAGGAGTTAATATTTTGCTGTCTTCCTTACCTTATGGATATGTGCATTTTAACGCGAGTTCAACCTTCATTTGACCGCGGGATTGTACCATGGTAGGGTAGCGGTGTATCTGTGGTGTCAAAGCCAGGAAAACAAAGCCAGAACGCAGTAACTTCACTTACTGCGGTTTGCCTTGGTATTAGCTTGGATTTTGTAGTTACTGCAGTTTTGACACTCTCGTTTCTCAGAAACGGGATTATATTGAAACAGGAGACTTTGTCACAAGACAGAGCAGATGTCACAAAGCCCATATGCTTTTCAGATAAGCCTTTATACAATTATTTTTATACAATTATAATCATCCACTAAGAATTTCTTGACGATTTTCGCGGCTGAATATCTATAATGTCAAACGTTGAACCAGCTTTATATCGGTTTGTTGCGTTGAGTTTGTTTTGGGTAACAGCACTGTTTGATCTGCAATTGTAATGATACAAAATTGGCTTATTTTGTACAGATCGTGATGCTAGGAGTTGTTTTGTTGAATAAGTTAGAAGATTCAGATCAAGACAGTCATGTCTATAGTAGGGTTGGGCGATATGGTCATTTTTATATCGTCATATCGCCAGCCTGTGAGATCGCCGATACACGATATTATCGTGCATGGGTGGGTGGGGCAAGAGAGAGACTCTCTGTACTTGTCATAAGCTATTTCATAACTATTTGGTGATTTTTAAATCGGCGTGTATGAGAGAGAGAGAGCCTAGAAGTACCAATAACCGAAATAATATACTTTCAAACATACTGAAAAATTAACATGTTAAATATAAAAAATATTTAAAACAGCTAGTTCATATTCGGATACAGCAGTCATACATCGCTATTAGGACCGCGCGTCCTGTGACAGGTTTGCCGCATCGGCGCGGAAGTTATCAGTCTAAAAATCAGTCAAGGTGAAAATCAAAAGTAGTTTGTGTTGGACATAAACGAACATGTTAAAGATAAAAGTATTTTCAGGTAAGTTCATATTTTTGGAGTAAAGTTACATCAGTCATACAGCGCTCTGGGCCGCGCGCCCCATGACGAGCCCAGTTTTAGACTGATAACTTATTAACTGCATATTTTTATAATAACAATGATGAAGAATAAACATCCATGTGTTTTGTTAATGTGCTGTAAAGAAAACGAAATGCTGCCGGTGCAGTTTCGTCATGTTCATTCATAGCTCGAAGCTGTTCAAGATGATGTCTAAAAGATGTCTCTTTTTGCACTCTTGACAGCCTAATTTGTAAATAACGATTATCACCCTGCAGTTCAATTTTGATGTGGGCTTAGTTTTAGAGTCCATTTTTAAAACATTTCCATTGAGGAGGAGAAGCCTAAAGGCTTCTTCACTTTCCGTGTTCCGTTCCGTTCCGTCTCGCGCACAGCCACGTCCGCGCAGCATTCAAAGTATACTCAGCCGCAGAAGAGTGCGGACGGACGAGCTCAACACATGCACAGGACCACCAACTTGACTTGCGCGGCCTCAAAAAATTGCCTGCACTCGGACGGGGTGCGCGACTGTCCGCGAGCCCTCTTGATGACAGCGTGTAGACGAGGACGGCCGAAGTATACTTTGGCCTTAATCCTCATTTGCGCGTGTGTGTGTGTGAAGTGCGGCAGTGAGGTAAAATAGCGTGGCAATTTGATAGCCCAATAACAATAGGCCGCCTAACAATAATAATAATAATAATAGTTTTATACATTAATAGGAGAATGAGCCTAATATCGTCTTGACTATCGACAAAGACATTTGCTATCGTCATATCTGTGACTATCGTCGATACACGATACTATCGTCTATCGGCACAACCCTAGTCTATAGTTTCATTTTTGAAGTTGGGTTGTTCTTGCATTGTTATTTACAGTGAATTGAGAGACAACGGGGACTTGGAAACATGTAGAGGACCTGATCTGTAAAAGAATAAATAAAAACAATTTAAAAATCATTAAAATTTCATATACACTTTTAAATTGCCTTTCTTAGTTCAGAAATGAAATTCGTTTGCTTATTTTTTATTTCTTATGGATATAAAGCATTAAAATAAATTATACAATCCTTACTCTCAAACTGAATATCTGTTATGAAAGGGTCATTTCTACCGAAGTCACCAAAGGTGTGCCTTTCACCATGGTTTTGATGAGCACAAGACCAAAAGGAGGATTACTGTATAATTACAGTAACACAGCCTTTAACACATGGTTTTCAGTGGCTTGTAGCTTTTATTAAACTGCATCAACAACAATATGATAAACAAAACAAAAAAACTATATTTTTGAAACACTTAAATGTATTCATGATAATCAGTGTTGGGAAGAAACTAGTTACATGTAACTACATTACGTAATTTAATTACAAAATAAATGTAATTGTAATCAATTACTAAGAATTTTTTTTAATTAAATTACAGTTACTTATGAAAATGTTAACGATTACAAAGGGGGTTGCATCTGAATTATTTTCACATACACCCACATACAGATTTAATTGATTTCTTTCATAAATTGCAGTCACTGCTCTAGAATAGGACACTGGTTTATTTCCTATTTGTGTTTATGTTATGCTTGTTATGCTAATATTAGCTGTTTTTTCCAATACATTGTTAGATGCCAGTGTTTCCTGTCATTGCTATTCAAAGTTTTGATTTCAAAAACAGTATCATAGCTAGTAAACTATTTCTTGTAATGGTTTTAAATTTTATTTAACCTCAGAATGATCTGAGTAAGTCTGATATTGTGGCGGCTGTGCTTTAAAATTAAATTATTATAATGTTAATTCAAGTGATGAAGTATTTTGTTAGTCTGACAGTAAATCAGTGTTGAGAGCTACTGTAAAACCCTGCCTGGTTTACATGTTTGAAATAATTAACAGTTGAAAACATTACAAATTTGGAAAATAATCAAAAAGTAATCAGTTACATTACTTATTAAATTTTAGATAGCCTGGGAACTTGTAATCTGTAACCGATTACATTTCAGAATCAGAATCAGCAGAGCTTTTACCAAATATGTTTACACACACAAGGAATTTGACTTGACGACAGGAGCTTCCAGTGCAGAAGAAAGTATAGTGCACACATGCATGATAGTGCAGAAATACATAGGAAGGAATAACACAGTAGGGATGGAATATAACACTAACATAAGAAAAAAACAGAAATTAATCAATGTACAATATACAGAAATAGAAGTATAGGAAAAAAAAAAGTTTAAATAAATGTACAGATACAAGTGTGCAGGTTTGTTATTTACAAAGTGTGCAGTTTATAAGTGTACAAATTTTGGATTCTGTGGATAAATAGGCTATGTCAGTTGTGATGGACGATGTATAATTAGGAAAGTTTAATTGTTCAGGCTGAATATGGCTGTTTTGGTGCTCAGTGCTCTGTAGCGCCGACCAGAAGGCAACAGTTCAAAGAGATAGTGGGCTGGGTATGAGGGGTCCAAGGTGATTTTCTTAGCCCTTTTCCTCACTCTAGAGATTTAAAGATCTTGGAGGCTGGGCAGAGGGGCACCGATAATCCTCTCAGCAGTCCTGACTAGGGCTGCACGATATATTGCATGTGATTGTCATGCGCATCTCGTCAGTAAAGCCGGTTCCGTGATTAGCGCTAAATCTCCATCACCTGTTTTCAAATGGAGCAGCATTTAATACACAGAGCCACGCAATATGACGATTCATCTGCGATTCTGAGCGTGAAATGCCTAGCTTGTCGCATCAAATCGACAGTAAAACACATTCAGATCATCAGCCAGTTGTTGATTCTCCACAGACTGTGGGGGTTGTGTCTTGTATAAGGTGATGTTCTTGAGGCTGAAAACTGTTTTCTCTGCTTTTCAGAATATTTTTTTTTTAGCCACTAAACAGTACCGCCGGTCCCTATACGCAGAGTACACAGTTTGCGTAGGGCACCAACCATCCCTGTTGCTCAAAAAAAAATTACTTTCGGTCTATATTAATATTAACATATACATATACATAAATAACAATTTAAACATTAACATATATATATATATAAATACAGGGCTCTAGACTCATTCTTCCCACTGGTCGCACTTTTGCGACTAACTTTCTCAGTTGGTCGCACGAGTACATAATTTGGTCGCAATGTTTTTTTTGTGTTTTTTTTTGCTACAACATTTGATTAATCAATGCATGCTGATGAACTTTTATCATAGTTTATAGTTATATGGTAACTAAAGTGTTTAACCTGTTCTTTTTCATCAGTATTATTTGTGATTTAAATTTTGTGAACAGGAATTCCTTTTTTCGTGCGCTTTCACTTTCACTTTCAAATTCGCGATCTTGGTGTCACGCTTTACAAGAAAAGATAATTGTCTGTTTTGCTTGTATCTATACACCTTTCACTTTTGAAGACTAAAACAAAAGATGGATTCATTGTTATTCTTAATTAAAAAGCACAACAACAATAAAACAGTAGGCCACAATGACAAACTGTCTTACATAACATTTATTAACAAAAACTAATAAGACGAGGCATGGCATAGGACACATGCTGTATTATATCGATTAATAAATTACAGAATGTTTAGCAAACACTGAGGAATCAAATAAATAATAATATAAAAGAAAAAAAATGCGCTTTATGAAGCAGACGCTTTGGAGCAGCGCAGACCATGCACTCGCACAAATGCGACCACGTCAAATTTTAACTCGCACACTCTCAAAAAATGGTCGTAATGTTGTAATTCTTAACATTTTCACAAGTAACTAATTTAATTACAATTTTTTTTTCTCAGTAACTGTAACTGATTACAATTACATTTATTTTGTAATTAAATTACGGAATTCCGTTACATGTAACTAGTTACTCCCCAACACTGATCTTTTAACAGTCCTTAAAACAGGTTTAGCTGATTTCAGTTTCTGCCTGTAGGTTGGTATAAGATGAACCAAACAGTGATCAGAGAGCCCCAAAGCTGCCCGTGGAACAGAGTGATATGCATCTTTTATCGCTGTGTAACAGTGATCCAATATATTACTGTCTCTGGTGGGACATGAAATGTGCTGCTTGTATTTTGGCAGTTCACGGGAAAGATTTGATTTGTTAAAATCTCCAAGGATTATTAAAATACCTCCGACGAAAATACCTTAGAATGTCCAACAAAACGTCTGAATAATCAAAAACCAGAAAAATATTGTCTGGGATCTAAGAATCCATCCACCACCCCAAAAAGCGGAATCCAGCGGCCTGGTCGAAGGTTTAATGCGTATTCGGTCATTTACTTGCGCTTCTGAATTTATCAGGATTTAGTTTAAATTTTAGTCTAGCTCCGTGTTCAATCTGACTCCAATTTCAAGTGATCATTAAATTTAGGCAATATTTCTAATTAAAAACTGATCACAAATATCAATTGTATATTAATTTAGATATTTGATTATTCTGGAAATCCCATACTTTCAATTATTCGTTCATTAGTGATCCAGTGTCACTTAGCAATTCACTCGGCCAACTGTGAACGCACGGCACAAACTCGTCAGTTCTGATCTTACTCAGAGGATACAGGATGATTATAATACCTTTAAATATGCCACACCCTGCAAGCAAATAACAAAAAGTGTATTTTTTCTTTAATCGTGAAAACTGTTGCCTTAGCCAGTAGCTACGTTTACATGGACACTTTTTGCTTCCATCGGAATGAATTCATTCTGATTGACGAATCCGAATGTAGTGTTCACATGAACGCTAAATAAAGTGATCGGGTTAATGTGAGCGTTTATATGTCACAAGCCTCTGATCGGATTGAATCTTTTGACATGCGCACACTGCATGAATATACAGAGTTTCCTGCTGTTGTCGCATATTGTTTTAAAAAGCACACACAGTAAAAAATACAGTGTCAATGTAACACTACTAAAGATCATATATGTTCCCAATCTGTCTGGTGTTAAAAGTACACTGTTCGTAGTGTTGAATTTTTAGTGTTAATATACAGTAGCACCATACAGTGTAGAAAAATTACACTCCGAGTGTAAAGTGTTACACTTGCAATTGTTCAAATTTTACACTATGGGGTATTTAACACAGAATTTAGAATCAGAACTATGTTTTCAGGCTTGTTTGTTCAACACTTGCTTGGATTGAGAAGGACAACAGGACTTGTAGGGGATAATGTACAGTCATAACGCTTGGCTTTTCAACAAGGAAATCATTATGTAAACATAAAATATTGATTTGAGTTTAAACTGTTTTGAAATCTTACCTGTAATAAATTATTATATATATCCATAATCCATTACAGTGTACATAACGGTCGTCCTGGCAAGAAATTGAACAATAAAACTATAGATACTGAAGTCCTCTGCATTTTTTATTTGTATGATTTTTGGCATTAAAAATTAGTCAAGATATGGAGACAGCAGGGGGAAAAAATTGAGATTATAGACACACAGGTTCGAGTGAGTCACATGCGTTGATCATACCGAGATAAAATATGTACAAAACAAGTTCTAATGTAACTACTGTCAGTGTCAGTCATCTGTCGTGTGTGTCATGTGTTCCCGCCACATGTGTCCATATTTGGTTTGTTTCCTGTCCTCGTTAAGTGTCATTATGAGTTAAGTATGTTCCAGCTGTGTTTGTCTCGTTATGTGTTAATTACCCTGTGTATATTAGTCCTGTCTTTTGAGTTTGATTTGGTCTGGTCTACTCGTTACTTTCCCGGTGTATCCTGTCCATGTCAGTCCTGCCTTGTCCTGCCTTGATGTCTCCATTAAATATTATTATTTGAGTTTAAGTCCTCGTCTGCGTGTTCCTGTTCCTCCCTCGTGTGTGCACCGTGACAGTCAGATTGATTACACCGAGTGGGGTAAAACCATGTGAACTCCTTTATACAGACATGGTTTCTTGAGGATGCTTCCTGGCTCAAATGTTTGCATTAAATAAAAAATAAAATAAAACCTATTTACATCCTTCATTCTAGGGTCAATTAAATGACTGTTAAAGTTAATAGACACAAAACCTTGTACAATATTCACATGGAGGCCTTAAACAATTTAAGTATTAATCTGATTATTAAACATTTATATCATTTTAATGAATAACATGAGTAATAAGGCATCTTAAAATGAACAGTGTACTACATTAAATTAACACATTTAGAATTTATCTGACTATTAATTTATTATTTATAATGTGAAAAGAAAATACAGACAGATTCAGAGATATTACTCCATTATATTTAGGACAATATTTAACCCAAAATAGCATGCCATATGAATTGATAAAGACTGGTTTCATGCTTCGAAGCATTTTAACTAGTGCCCTTTCTGACCCCGTTTTTTTACAGCCTGTCTTGCCCTTTTGCTATTAATTGATGGCATGAAACTCACAATCTGTATTTATTGATCCAGAGGACTGTGAACTTTTATTTTTAAGCAAATGGAATTGAAAGCAATATAGAGTTCTTAGAAATCATGTGACTATTTGCATGTTGTGCAGTAATTGGTTAATACTCTTTCCTCACACTCTTTGCAGGCATCATCTCAGAATGAAGTGTCCTGATTGCAATCATGTGTCTTCAGAAAAGGCACAATTCTGCTGTGAGTGTGGCAAAAATCTGACATCTCTGTCAAATCAGACAGCACCAAGTAAGTGCTTGCATCTTCATAGATCACATTTCTCTCCTTACGATTTTCCATTCAGAACTATGCACAGTATTGTTGTTGCACATGCATTACTGCCTGTATATTACTTTTTCACAATTCATTAGTTGTTTTCAGTTAATGGATTTGCTTTAGTCATACATTTTTACTAATCAGATGGACATTTACCTGAAATTTAGCTACAATTTTATTCAAAATTCACATTTGAATTTTACCGTCAGATGGACAAACTTTTAGGCCTTGTCCACACTAATATGGTTTCGTTTGAAAAGGCATCTTTTTCTCTCTGTTTTGGCCTTCCATTTACACTGAGTTTTTGTCAAAGAAGGTTGAAGACCCTTGTTATATTATTTAAACACATACTACTTTGTTTCGTTTTCTAACGAGGCAAATAGAATGATAACACACTCACGGTCAATCTATGGAACTCCCCGTGCTCTTATCTTTTCTCAAGCATAGGGTGTATCCAGTAACGCTGTCCTTTTCTTTTCCTGTCCTCACTTAATAAAACAAAAACTCATATTGTGCTTTATAATCAACATAGGATAAGTAATAAGGTAATATTATATTATTCTAATATGGTTATTATATTTATTTTATATATAATAATTATCTGGATCTGCATTTTCTCTAATGTATTTCTATAATAAAAATACATACACACAACATAGCTTTGTTTGGAGGCATTTTTGTTTTGCAAAATAGAGCAAAAAAGCAATATTGTCACTAAAATTTGTCACTTAATATTTGCTTCTTGTTTGAATTGTTGCCCTTACATGAAGAAAAGTCTCCCACAGACCATGATGAATGAATCAGCATTTTTAAGCGTGTATTAGTTGAATGAACAGACCAGTTTAATGATGACTACTTATAAAGACAGTTCCTTGCCACCACTTGCTGGTGTAACAATGTAACTACATTGACTGACAGTCTCAGTGCTGATACTGCTGAAATACCAGTACTTTTGGAAAGCCTCTTTATATAGCTTTGTAACGTTCGGACCTTTCGGTCGAATTTACATTGATTTAAATGGGGTCCGATTATACTGTGTGAGAGCTTGGAGTGTTTAAAAAGATGAGACAGACAACAATTTTAAAGTGAAAATCAAATGTTTATTTACAATATTCACAAGAGACTTAAAACAACACAACACAATAAAACTAGGAAACCTCAGGCAGTTAAAAGCATAGTCTGTAACACCATACCCTAAAACAGTCCGAATGAGTCCTAGCGTGTCGATTGTCCCAAATGCAAGTGTCCAACAGTGTATATACAATCCAAGTGATAGTCCAAATGCATGTAACTGGAAAAGTGAACATTTACACTGTTTGAATTGTTCCCTATCCCCTATATACCATTCACCATACAGAAAATACAAATTCTATGAACAAGTGACCGATTTCAGCTGCGGCTTCAGCATCTATTTATAGTGTAGGGGGCAGGCTGCAGTCACACCATCTGCGATTTGGAGAAGCGAGGTCATGCCATCTAACCTGAAAAATTAATTGCGTGTCTAGATGGCGTTGTGTGGCAGTGATGGCCATGAAGTTTCGAAACCTTTGCAAATCATTTTTTTAAAAAGAGTGGGTCGGAGCGTGTATCAAACTAAAACCACATTCAATTAATTGATGATAATAATAGGCTAATTAAAATGTGGATTAAAACGTGTCCTGTGTGACAGTGTCACAGCATAATAATAATACAAATAATTATTATAAATAATTAAATACACTTTCGCGAAAACATCCTACTAGTACTTATTAGCTTGCCTACCTTGAAATTCAAATACATAGTTTAATCAGTGGCATACCGCACATATGTGAGGCCCCCCCGCAAAGAACAAAATGGGGCCCCTCCCACCAGCAGTGATTCACTGCAGACCCAAGGGAGTGCAGTGTTGCATTTTGGTGCAATATGCGTGCATTATAGTTATAGTTGCTTTTATAGGGTTCGTATGGTCATGAAAAACCTGGAAAAGCTATGAAATTTTAAAACCGCAATTTCTAGGCCTGGAAAAGTTTAATCTATAATAGTTATATTTAATCAGGTCCTATATTGCATAGTTTTACTCATTTACTAGCTTTCGAGTTTATAATGAGGGAAATTCCTGCAAACATTTATTGAATAGCCTATAGCATGTAGGTTAGATGAGTAAATAAATCCACACAAACTATCAGATTAAATCAGTCATTTGAAAACAGCGTGAGTGATTCAGCTGTACCGCGTCTTCTCTCTTTCACTCTCTCAAGGCGGCTTCACATCGGCGCATCTCGTCTGCACTACAAGAGCTATACTGCACGCTGACCCAAGACTTTCGCTCGCATCTCGGGACAGTTGACAGAAAGAAAACGCATGCATTGCATTCAGTTTTGTGATAGCAATGTCGTGCTAATGATGTTCACATGTCGTGTCTTTTGCGCGCTTAAGTTCATTAGGCTATTTCAAATGTAGATATGCGGCAAGCGCGCTCATAATAGAAGTGGGCTCATATATGCATGCTATAGGTCAGCACGAACGTCTTTCATTGGCGAACGGTCTGTTGCTGGTGCAGATGTTCAGCCAGGCGGACAAGTTGAGAACCGTTTCGCGGAGGATGCCAGGTGTTCTCGAAAAAAAAAAAAAAGGATATTCGAATCTCAAAATTGAAAATCGAAATGCCAATCCACCGAACGAATATTCGAATAATCAAATATTCTGGTCCAGCCCTAATGGTTTCATTTTATTGAAGGCACAATATTAAAATATCCAAAAACCACTTGCACAGTGTGATATTTCATACAGCTGTGTACTTATGTTATCCCAAAAGTTCCCAAGGATTTGTAAATCCAGAGAAATTCCAATTTTAATTAGTGGCTTGTCCCTGTGCATCGTCTCCTATCAATGACGTAATATCGGTTTGCGCTTGTAGAAACTATGGCAAAACAAGTGGACAAAAATGCTGCTGTACAGTTAAACTAAATCCATTATGGCTGTCTCGAATAAAATGAAAATTAAATGAAAAGTGTTGACTGCAGCATTAAATTTAGATCTGCTCAATGTTGTACCATGATTCTTTTTATGCAATTTTACAGCATTGTGCATTATAATCAATCACACATGATTCCGTTGAGTTTCTGAATGCAGCGGCCAATCAGAAGCTTTCAGATGAGTCATTGCTGAAACGAGTTTTTTTGTTCAGTGCTTCACTCGCTGACTGAATTCAATTTTTCAATCTGAATTACAGTGACAGTAATTTCTTAATTTATGTCAGGAGTTATGTAAATGGAAAATGAGTTATGTAATTGAAAAAAGTTATGTAAGTGCAAAATGAAAAACGCAAAATAAAAGCAGCATTGCAAATAAATTAGTAGCTATGGCCATGGAAAATAGTGTTGCAAAATCATTGTTTTTGCTCTTTCATTTATATTTTGCAATTCTTTATTTTTGTTTGCAAAACTTCAATTATTTTCCAAATATATGTGGCATTGAATTGGCTCCATAATCGTCCTCTCCCTCCACATAGCTGCTGTCAACGTGTTGTCAAAACTGACTTTCATTACATGTTTCTGTTTTTTACATGGTTCATTAACACAATTTATGTCTTTGCCATGTTTAATCAATATTTAATCATTTGTTCTGTCTGGAATCTCCTTTTCCTTTCATTTATTCTCATTTATTCTACTGTATCATGTGACAATGTAAAACATACAATAAAACACCATGTTGCTTGTGAAGACTTGGATTGAACCACATTTATGGATTGAGCCAGTTGTATGCACTCATTCTGCACTTCTGACAGCAACGTGGTCATTTAACTATTACCGTTTCCGCTACTAAATTAAAAATTAAAGGTTATTGCGATTTTTTTAATTTTTTTTTTATCTCGCAATTCTGACTTTTTTTCTCAGAATTTGGTGATATAAACTCACAATTGCGAGTTAAAGTCCAGTTTTGAGGGGAAAAAAAGACTGATATGTTCTCAGAATTGCGAGTTTATATCACCAAATTCTGAGAAAAAAAGTCAGAATTGTGAGAAAAAGTCGCAATTATATTTTTCATTTTTTATTCAGTGGCAGAAACAGGCTTCCATATTTAACTGCTCCATGACCCAAAATAAAAGCAGACTAAAGATAATGTGCATAATGTAGTTTTATTCCATTGACTTTTCAGAAACCCAGCTAAAGAGATTTTTCTTCATTCCAGATAGATGAAGTCCAGCCCTATTTTTTTTTTCTCATTTAATATCCAGTTCGGCTTACAAATACTTAACGTTACAAAACCAAAATGGGTGTCCTATTGACATTACATCATTACTGTGGCAACCGATGTTGATATACTACACCATTTTAACAGATCTGATTTTATTATTCATGCAATGATAGTGCAGACAGTCAATCTAAAGACAGGATTTGAAATTAAATGCAGCATGAACAAAGCTTATTTTGAGTCAGACGTTAAAAATTCAGTGAATTGTTAACTGGAGATTTGAGATTTGGATATGTTTGCAAAATGTACTTAAGAACAGTAGTAAAGTAAAGATGTCCACTACTGCTGTGTGACCTTTGTTTTTGTGTTTATCAGACAATTCACAAGATGAGTTTCAATCACCCTTAAACATTCCACATGGCATTGATAAAGAAAATACTTTCAAAAGGAATCTCAAAAGAGATTTCAGGCCTGAATCAGAAGTGCTGGATTACCAGAATGCCAGTATATCTACAACACGACCAAATGAAGACATCATCAACTCTAACTCCAAGAAAAAGGTGCTGGACATGGATATCAATTTTAACAATGAAATAGCTCTGGATTATTATGCACATTTGTATTCATTCTGTGCGCATGCAATTGTTGAAATTAAACACCTATATTACACAATATTCTAAATTTGCTGAACAGCAATTTCAAATAGAAAATTTGATCTGTGCTTTCATGAGGGTCTTAATTTGAGAGAGGGCTAAAGCTTTGGCCAGTGGCTACTGTCTAAAGTTGATAATTACAGAAAGCATTATATACATGGAGTTAAATGTTGACTATTTTGGTTTATTTTGCATTTAGAAGAATCACAGTTCCAGTGTAGATTCACTGGTGAAGGCCGAGCACAGTCAGGAGCAGCAAACTGCACATGGGAAGAAAAATTTTGCTGCGGACCAGAAATGCAACAAAAGCAAGAATAACGAAAGTCAGAGTGTTGCACCTCCAAAAAGGTGAATACTTGTGTGTTGAATGCACTTCTTCAAAGCACTTAATAAAGTACAAATGTTTTTTTTTTTGCATGGATTATTATCTTATCAATATTTTTGAATTGTAGAAATCCAGCAGTAAAACAACAAATAAGTTCCAGTGACAAAATCACCATTTACTTTCATGCAGTCCTTTCAAAAGACTTCAACTTCAACCCAGAAAAAGATTTTATATGCATAAGGGCCGGTGGTCACATTGATAACTGGGAAAATGATTTGGTTGAACTGTCTGTGTCACGGTTAGTGAAGTTTTCAAGGAACATTTATTAACCATTCATCACTGTAATCAGTTGTTTAAGAATAGTTTGATTACAGGAATCTCGGAGAGCATGGATTTCTTGTTGAAGGGAAATTTGTATGCAAACAGACTGATGCTAAAGATGTGTACATCCCCTACAAGTATGTTGTGCATAAAGCTAAAAAGAAGAATGACTATGAATTACATTATGAATACATCTACAAACTGGATTCAAAAGAAACCACCAACAGATGTCTATTTGTGAAATCACGTCTCCTGAATGATGAAGGTAGGTAAATGTCAGAAGTTCATACTTAAGTTTAAATTTCATTTCTTTTTTTCTGGTTCTCAATTCCAGTCCTGGAGGACCCATTTTGGGGTCTCTCAGTTCAGTTCAGTTCATGGAGTCTCTCCTAACAAGCTGATGATCTGAATCAGGTGTGTTAAGGGAGACATGCAAAATGTGCAGAGCACTGAGTCCCTAGGATTGGAATTGAGAACCAGTGAACAAATGGACCTAATGTATTCTTTTCATATATTGCAGGAGAGTGGCATCAGTATGATGATATCATCTGTTCTGAACCATCTAAAAATGTGTTTAATAAGTTTATGGAATATGTGTGGTCGGAGCAGAAGGGAAAAATAATCAAGGGAAGAGAAATTGCTGGTTCAGTCATGCTGGAAACTATCTTTGACCTCCTGAGAAGCTGGAGCAAAACTAACCTCAAAAATTTTGTTTGCCAGCTGCAACAGTTTTATGAAGTCTATGGCAACCCTTTTGTATTTGAAAAGAAAAAGACAAATTGGGGCTCACTAGATTATGGTGAAGAAGATGTAAGTTAACCATATGTATATCAGCATCTAATTAAAAACATTGTTAAAACGTTCACCTAAAAAAATCAACAAAAATTTAAATTATGACTCCCATGATTTGCCTAATTTCAGACTCGAATTACTTTGTGGAACACGCAAGATAAAATACTGCAGAATTATCCCCACCTTTCCACCTTTTTTTTTCAACACAGAAGTAAGGCATTTTCTGTGAATGTGCGAGACTTTCCGGTTTATTAGCCCCTGTAGAGAAATAGCCAGAAGAATAACAACGTGCAGAAAACGGTAAAACTGTTTGCACTACAATCCAGTGTGTTTATAGTTAAGATAATACATTAAAATAATATGGTAAGACACCAATTTGCAATATCAAGCAGCTAAAAGAGCTGTTGACACCGGAAACCAGACACAAATTGGCTGAACCCGGTCTTACTGGAAAAATTAAGTGAAATAAATGACAGTTTTAAAGTAGGAAGCCATGGACTAAAAGATAAAAAAAAAAGGTTATCTGCTGATTGACACCGTGCTGCGTTGTCACGGGAACATGCCAGCTGATGATAATGAGGAAGTTACATCGCTCCCTTTGCCAAGTGCATTCCAAACGACTACATAATGGCATGCACGTGCCCTGCTCACTCCAAAGTCCCCACTCCAAGGGGATAAGGATGATCCCTTTCATTTGGAATTTGTCCGAGAATCGAACGGTACCGATACGCGTACCGAGCCATCCCTAGTCAACAGTGAGGTGCATGTTAGGCTTAGAACACGAACTGCAGCCATCAACCGTGGTAATCTGACTGCCTACAAGAAGTCCAGGTATGACCTAGGACTAGAGACAGAGTGGAATCAGACTATCACAGCTCTAACCTCCAACACATGTGGAGGGGTCTGCGATATATCACAGACTACAACGGAAGGAAAAGCAGTGATGTGTCTTTGTCTGCCTTCCTACCAGATGAGCTCAACACATTCTGACCCCAACACCTGCCCTCTGAAGTGAGCAGGGCCTTAAAGAGAGTCAACACTCTGAAAGCTCCAGGACCTGATGGCATTCACATTCATGTCTTAAGGATCTGTGCTGCACAGTCTGTGCAACATCTTCAAACTCTCTTTGTGTCTGACATTGAGCCCCACATGCTTCAAGCAGACCACCATCATCCTCGTTCCCAAAAAACTACTGTCTCCTGCCTGAATGACTACCGCCCTGTAGCGCTGACATCAGTCATCATGAAGTGCTTCGAATGTCTAGTCAAATCCCAAATCTGCTCCTCTCTACCTGACACCCTGGACCCTTTCCAGTTTGATTACCGGTCAAACAGATCCACTGATGACGCCATCGCAATTGCCATTCCCCCTGCCCTGAAACACAGAGGGAAGAGACACCTATGTGGGGATGCTGTTTATTTATTACAGCTTTGCATTCAACACCATCATCCCTTCCAAACTTGTAGCCAAACTAATGGATCTGGGACTTAACAGTCACTTATGTAACTGGATATTGGACTTCCTGACTGGCAGACTCCAGGTGGTCAGAATTGGCAGACATACATCCTCCTCACTCACAGTCAGCACTGGTGCCCCACCAGGATGTGTACTCAGCAGTCTCTCGTACTCCCTGTTTACCTACGACTGCTCTGCTAAGTACGGCTCCAACACCATCTTCAAATATGCTGACGACAACTATCCTAGGACTCTTCACCAACGGCGACGAGACATCCAGCAGACATGAGGTCAGTGCACTCTCAGAATGGTGTGCTGACAATAATCTCTCTCTAAACGTCAGCAAGACCAGTGAGATGATTGTGGACTACAGCGAAGTCACAGAGAGGTGGTCACATCCCCATTCACATCAATGGGGAGGAAGTATAGAGAATCAGGAACTACAAGTTCTTTGGAATTCACATCTCTGAAGATCTTTCCTGGAGCCTACACTCAGAGATCATAGTGAGAACAGCCTATCAGCATCTCTACTACCTACGGAGCCTGAAGAGGTTTGGCATCTCCTCTAACATCATGTCAAACTTCTACCGATTGCACCAAAGAGAGCATTCTGACTGGCTGCATCACTGTATGGTACGGCAACTGCTCTTCTTCCAACTGCAAAGCTCTTCAGAGAGTGGTGAGAACAGCTGAGCTCATCACTGGACACAAACTCCTGGCCTTGCAGGACATTTACGAAACTCCCTGCATGAGAAAGGCCCACAGCATCTTCAAGGACTGCACTCACCCAGCTCGCCACCTGTTTACTTCAGTGCCCTCCAGCAGACATCTACATTCAATCCGATCATGGACAACCAGACTGAAGAACAGCTTCTATCTTCAAGCCATCAGACTGCTTAACAGCCAACAGTCCTTCATCCAGCTCTGCAGCACTTTACCTCTGACACTTAATAATTGCCACTTCAGACTAGGGATGGGTAATGAGAATTGGTATTTTTTTGGACCGGTACGTAATTTGGTCAATACCGGACTACCGGTAAGCTTCAGGACAAACGATACTGTTATCGATACTTGCGTTGTTTTATCTACGTATACTTCAACGTTAATGACGAATTAGAAGCTGCTGCTTGACATTTTCCTTCACTGAATGATGTGGCCGATGTTTACTCGACATGCGTGTGATTTCCATGCGCATGTGCGGTGTGTGTTTGCGTGCAATCAGTGGCGGCAAGAGTTCAGAAGTGTGGGCTCGCGTTACAAAACTAAGTGACACCAGTGTCAGCTGCAATATATGCAGTAGTGTAATAGTGAACAAAGGAGGCAACACCAGTAATATAACAAAGCATTTACTAACAAAACACAACATCTAGCCTACCTCAAGCAATGCGCTGTATTTCAGCTCCAGCTCCAACTGCAACTGGCGAGACACATTCACATCAAATGTTGATTCAGCGGTAGAGTTACACTCATGAGACACTGCACTTATTCGCAATCACAAAAGTACATTATTTGCGTGTGCTTTAGTTTAAAGCCTCGCCGGTTAAACATTTCATTCGCGTGCTGCTCTGACATGCGCATATTCAGAGAGCGTACACTTCAAGCTTGCGAATGCTAAAAGGCCAGTCAAACAGCACATGATTACTTGGTTATCTTAGTTATCATCTGATTTTGTTAATACTGTCAAAAACACACAAGGTTTACATATAAACACAGTTAGTTATGTCTAAAGTAAAAGTAAACCGAGAGAAACAGATGCGTGCCGCTCTTAAAGGGACAGAACTAAACATGCTGCCGATTTTCATTAAAGGGATAATTCACCCAAAAATTCTGTCATTATTTACAAACTGTCATGTTGTACCAAACCTGTATTATTTTTTATTCTTGTCCTGAACACAAAAGAAGATATTTTGAAGAATGTGGGTAACCAAACAGTTGCTGGTCCCCACTGACTTTGATAGAAAAAACTAAATGGAAGTCACTGGGGACCAGCAACTGTTTGGTTAACCACATTCTTCAAAATATCTTATTTTGTGTTCAGCACAAGAATAAAAATGAATACATTCTTCAAAATATTTTTTATGTTTAACAGAATATAGAAACTCATTCAGGTTTAAAACTACGTATGTAAATGTTGACAATTTTCATTTATGGATGAACTGTTCCTTTAAATGTTAATAAAATAAAACACAAAGAGAAAAATAACTCCCTGCTCCTGACTGGAGAACTTTAATACAGTTGCTAAAGTTCAGCAGTAATAAAATAACTTTAAATTTTCAACAACTTTTCACATCATATCTTTTTGCACCAAATAGTATCGATAAGCAGTATCGATAAAATGTAAAACGATACCCATCCCTAGTTCAGACACTGTGACTTCTACCTCAGTATTCTCAATCAGGTCTACATACTACTCTTATTACTTTTTATTTTCTGTATTTATTGTATTTATTACTGCCGCCTTTGCATTTATTATCTCAGTATTCTTAGGGGCCGTTCATATATCGCGGATAAAAATGTGTGGAAAACATAGTGTAGCATAAGTTACCATGGTGATGAAACCCGCTCAAAACCAACCCACTTTCTTGAGCCCAAAAAATCAGAGTTTGCTCAAACTAAACGTGAACTTACCTGGGTAAAAACTGAAACTGGCTTCGTGCTACAGGCCACTGAAGAATCGCTTCATTCATCTCTCTCTCATAATACTCTACATAATGCACAGCTTTTAATACAGTAATACAATAAGCTTTTAATGAAGCAACTCAACGTTCCTTTGTTACTATTTCTGAAGTGACATTTTCGAATTAGTAACGGAGGCTTGAGCTCAGCTGTTAAACTGTCAAACTGAGACTTCATACTGTATATCAAAAGTATTCAATACGTCTTGACATCCTGATATTTGAACTGAATGACAAAATGGTCAGCTTTTTAATTTTTGTTACGTTCAGTTCAAATAGCAGGATGTCAAGATATATGAAATATTTTCGATCTATGAAGATCATTAGTTCCCTATCAGTCGGTCACTCCGAGTCACGTCGGGTGACCGACGAATTGGGATCTCGCTTAGAGAGACCAATCCACTTCGAGTGTAACTAAACGAGCCAATGCACATTGGCATGCGATTATTGCATCCAGCTGCTGCTGATCACAGCGTGAGTATAAGTAGGCAGCAGGTGCAGCGCATATTCAGCTTTTCGCTTCGGAGCCGAGCGGTTACATCGTTCTGCTCCTGACTTCTGCTGACGAGTGAATTCAACGAGTTGAGCACGCTCTTCGGAAGACTCTCGTGCTGGCGGTGGTTCTTCCCGTGTCGAGTGGATTGCAAACATCAGGTTGCACTACCCCCTGTTTGTGTTGCAGGTGACCATCTCCCCTGTGCGCTTCAGCACATTAAAAGAGCTTTTTCCCTAAAAGAGCATTCACGGGTGCGTCTTTTTAAAGACGACGTTGCATCTGGCAAACTTGACGTTACGTCTTTGTAAAGACGAGTTGGGTTTTGCTACAGACAACGTGTCACCTGTGCGTTTCTGGATGCGGTCGTTACCTGGTGCCGGGTGATGGTCACGATCACTGCCTCACGTGCCTGGGCAGTAAGCATGCTGAGGTGGCGTTCGTGGATGAGGCATCTTCTCATGGTGGGAAGATGATCATCTTGGAGTTTCGGCCAGGCTCCGCTACCTCGACAAGGGGGCGGAGCTCTGTTGCCTCTGCCTCGATCTAGTTCTCGTTCTGGCTGCAAACAGACGAGGACTACTTCAGGTGGTGGCACGGGTGGTCTGAGGATTACAGTGGTGGCAAACCCTCCAGGGAACCAACCCTCGAGGGACCATCACTCCTCTTGCACTCCAAAACCAGTTGAGCTGCCAGTGGAACGTGCTGGACCCTCTACAAGGGGCGTACCAGCAGTATCCCTGGTGCTCCTCCCGATGACCGGATGTCGATCGCTGCATCGGAGGGTGAGCTGGAGCTTTCTGGGGAAGAAGATTCGGCTGCGCTGCTGCTACGGCAGTAGCAATGCCTGAGTCGGATCCAGAATCACGGCTATGCTTTCCCGGGCCGCTGAGAGGGTAGGGCTCGAGTGGAGACTTCCACCGTGTCCCGAGCCCTCGAGGTTGGATGACTGGTTTCTCGAGGTAGTTTGTGCTGGTTCTCAGCACCCTGTCCCGGTGCCTCTCTTCCCGGAGGTGCATGGGGAGCTTACCAGGTTGTGGATGGCACATTTTACTGCCAGAAACTGACCTGTTAGCTCCTCCTCCCTCACCACCCTCGGTGGTGGTGCAGCTAGGGGGTATACGGGGCCCCCCGGTGGAGCGGTTGGTTGCGATGCCGTTGTGTCCTAATACCGCCTCCACCCGGCAGGGTAAACCGTGCTTCCTCTTCCGGGCCTGTAGGTACTTGTCTGGTCTGTCCGGCGATGCTTATGTGACCCGTGGAGAAGCTGCCAACCGCTTGCGCTACGGCGTTAATGCAGGTTCTTCAGGCTAAAAGCACTGGGGGACATGCACGAGGGTGGTCACGATCCAGAAGTTCTGAAAGGGCTTTGTACCACTTCTGGCCTCGCGCTATGAGCGACGAAGGTCATTGCGTGGTCTTTGGGTTGTGCGATGTCCACACTTGTGGTCCAGGAGCGTCACCTGGCTGTGTCTGGTCGACATGGGGATGCTGACAAAGTTCGGTTCCTCAAGGGCCCTGTGTCCCAGACTGGCCTCTTCGGCGACGCAGTCGAGAGCTTGGCCCAGCAGTTCTCGGCTGCTTAGGAGCAGACTGAGGCGATCCAACACATCCTGCCCAGCGGGCAGCTGCTGCCTCCACCCGTCTGCTGGCTGCAGCACCCCAGCCTGCTCGTCGCCGAGGGCGGCCCCTGCGTCCGTCCCTGCTCCCGCACCGCATCCGCAGCAGCCTCCAGAAGCGGTGCCGTTGAGCTGGGCGTAGGCAGGCCGCCCCGCCCGTCCGGGCCCCCGTCAAACCTGGCGGAGAGCGGAAAAGCAAGAGGCCTCAGGACGGGCGACCCAGAGGGAAAGAGGACTGCTTCAGGAGATGGTGGATGCACCTCTCCCTACCCCGGAGGAGGGCCGGGCGGAGAATCTTTTGATTTAAAAAAATTATAAAAATAAAATCTCGACAAGAAGCGGTTCTCTCTGCCTCTGGGTCCCAAGAGGGCATGGAGAGTCATGGACGGACCAACACCGGACCACACTCTTCTCCCTCTCTCGCCAGCAGGCAGCAGTGGGCGGTTCGAGAGCGTCATCAAAGGCCCTACTCACGCACCCTCTGCCAAACTGTGGAACCAGGTAAGTGTTGCACCGTACACTCAGACCCCTCTTTGGTCCGACACGGGCCGGGTCCCTGCGTTTCACCTCGCTGCCCCACCGCGGGTACATCGGTGGTCCCGCAGGTCCCGCTTGTATAGTGTCTGGGTGCCTGGAAAAAGCGCTACCCAGCTCGTCTCGCTGGCTCCTGTGGACCACCTGACTCGGCTACGCGATTCAGTTCGCCCGGCGTTCTCCCAGGTTCCACCTCACAGCAGTAAAGGCTTGTGTGGGGAGATCACTGTCCTATTGGCGAGGGACGTGATGGAGCCGGTCCCTCCAGCCGATATGAAGACAGGGTTTTACAGCCCTTACTTCATTGTGCCCAAGAAAGGCGGTGGGTGGAGACCAATCTGCGCGTCCTGAACTGGGCAAGCTTCCGTTCAAGAGACTCACGCAGAAGTGCATCTTCGGGGTGCATCCGTCCCTGAGATTGGCTTGCAGCGATTGACCTGAAGGACGTGTACTTCCTTGTCTCAATCCTTCCGCACCACAGGCCATTCCTGCGGTTTGCGTTTGAAGGACGGGCATATTAGTACAAGGTCCTGCCCTTCGAGCTGTCCCTGTCACCCCGTGTCTTCACGAAAGTTGTGGAGGCAGCCCTTGTTCCCCTGAGAGAACAGGGCATTCGCATTCTCAACTACCTCGACGACTGGCTCATGCTGCCTCAGTCTCAGGACCAGTTGTGCGAACACAGGGACTTGGTGCTCTTGCACCTCAGCCAGTTGGGCCTTCGGGTCAACTGGGAAAAGAGCAAACTCTCCCCGGCGCAGATGATCTCTTTTCTCGGTATGGAATTGGATTCGGTCAATCAGACAGCACGCCTCACGCAGGAACGTGCTCAGTCGGTGTTGAACTGCTTGAATGCGTTCAAGAGCAGGTCCGCGGTCCCACTGAAACAATTTCAGAGGCTCCTGGGGCATATGGCAGCTGCGGCGGCAGTGACGCCGCTGGGGCTGCTTCATATGAGACCGCTTCAACACTGGCTCCATGGCCGAGTCCCGAGGTGGGCGTGGTAATGCGGCACTCACCGGGTCCAAGTCACACCGGCCTGCCGCCAAACCCTCACCCCGTGGTCAGACCTTTCCTTTCTCCGGGCAGGAGTGCCCCTGGAACAGGTCTCTAGGCATGCTGTGGTTTACACGGATGCCTCCACCACCGGCTGGGGCGCCACGTTCAACGGGCTTGCAGTGTCGGGGGTTTGGACGGGGCCCCCAACTGCTCTGGCACATAAGTTGCCTAGAGTTGCTGGCAGTACACCTGGCCCTGAACCGTCTCAAGAGGCGCTTACAGGGCAAGCACGTACTGGTCCGTACGGACACACTGTGACCGTTGCATACATCAACCGATAAGGTGGTCTAGGCTTCCGTCGCTTTCGCAACTCGCCCGCCACCTCCTCCTATGGAGTCAGAAGCATCTGAGGTTGCTTCGTGCCATTCACATTCCGGGCTTGCTCAACCGGGCAGCCGGTGAGCTGTCACGAGCTGCGCTCCCCGGAGAGTGGAGACTCCATCCCCAGACGGCCCAGCTTATTGAGAGACTTCTCATTGCCAGTTGTTTACTCCCTGACCGAGGAAACACTCGGCACGGAATGCACTGGCACTCAGCTGGCCGCGGGGCCCCCGCAAGTATGCGTTCCCCCCAGTGAGCATTCTCGCACAGACACTGTGCAAGATCAGGGAGGACGAGGAGCAGGTCTTGCTCGTGGCGCCGTACTGGCCCACTCGGACTTGGTTCCCAGAACTGATGCTCCTCGTGACAGCCCCTCCTTGGCAGATTCCTCTGAGGTAGGATCTACTGACTCAGAGACGGGGCACCTTATGGCACCCGCGTCCAGACCTCTGGACACTTAAAACATGTCTGGTCCCAGGACGGGACGCGGAGGTTCTAGGTGACCTACCCCAGGAGGTAGTTGACACCATCACTTCGGCGAGAGCGCTGTCTACGAGACATGCTTACGCCTTGAAGTGGAACCTGTTTGTCGAGTGGTGCTCTTCTCACCGAGAAGACCCCCGGAAGTGCCCGATCAGAGTCGTGCTGTCCTTCTTGCAGCAAGGGTTGGAGCGAAGGCTGTCTCCTTTCACCCTTAAAGTCTATGTGGCTGCGATTGCTGCCAACCACGACCCTGTGGAAGGGAAGTTGGTGGGGAAGCATGACTTGGTCATCAGGTTCCTTAGGGGGGCAGGAAGGTTAAATCCTCCACGGCCCCCTCTATACCCTCTTGGGACCTGTCTCTAGTGCTCAGAGCACTACAGCAGGGCCCATTTGATCCGTTGCAGACAGTCGAGCTGAAGTTTCTTTCAGACTCCGCTCCTGCTTGCATTGGCCTCCATCAAGAGGGTAGGGGACCTGCACGCATTTTCGGTCGGCGATTCGTGCCTAGAGTTTGGGCCGTCCCAGATAATCCTGAGGCCCCGGCCTGTCTATGTGCCCAAGGTTCCCACTACTCCCTTCAGGGACCAGGTGGTGAGCCTGCAAGCGCTGCCCTCGGAGGAGGCAGACCCAGCCTTAGCTTTGCTTGTCCCGTCCGAGCATTGAAATGCTACGTTGACAGGACGCAAAGCTTCAGGACCTCAGACCAGCTCTTTATCTGTCACGGAGGCCGGCAGAAGGGAATGCCGTCTCCAAGCAGAGGATGGCCCACTGGATAGTGGACGCCATCACCCTGGCTTATTAGGCACAGGGTGTGCCCTGCCTGTTCAGGTTGAGAGCCCACTCTACTAGAAGTGTTGCATCTTCCTGGGCATTGGCTCGTGGCGCCTCGCTGGCAGATAATTATAGAGCTGCGGGTTGGGCGACCCCTGACACGTTCGCTAGATTCTATAGCCTTCGTGTGGAACCGGTCTCCTCCTGTGTTCTCACCTCAAACGGGTAGAAGCACTGAGAGGCTCCGGTTTCGGGTCGGCTTGCTAAAACTGCTCCAGAGAGTCCGTACTGTAGACCCTGTCGAGCTCCTCCGTCCCCTCGGCAGCCAGACGTGGCGGAGCGTCTGGCGCCAGGCCCTCACTCGATGAATCTGTGAGAACCGGTAGAGGGCTAGGGTCCATATGTAGAGACCTAATTGGATCTCATATGTGTAAAGTCCACTGTATAGCCTCAGAGCCCGTGTTTCCCCGGCAGACATTCTGCCAAGAGGCTACAATCACCTCTAAATATTCCATATGCACCTAAACGGTTGTTCATATGCATAAGTGCTTCTGAACCTCCTTTGGGAAGGATGGGCTTCCGCAGCGTTCCTGTTCCAAGTGGAACGGGTACGTTTTCCCAGTGTTATCCAGTCTTACTGAGTGGGTAGTGCCATAGCAACAGTAACTGGTCTTCTTGTGAAGCCCTGACCTGCGCCAAAAAGTAGGGGCGCAGGAGGCTTCCACAGGACACTGGAAGGGGCAGTATCCATGGCCTTTTGGTAGGGATCCCAATTCGTCGGTCACCCTTCCCTGAAGGAGGGAACGGAGACGTCACGTCCCGTCGCCACGGCTACTGTACCACCGCTGAGCGGCCGGGTCACCGGCTCGGCTCCTCAGCGAAAACCTGAATATGCGCTGCACCTGCTGCCTACTTATACTCACGCTGTGATCAGCAGCAGCTGGATGCAATAATCGCATGCCAATGTGCATTGGCTCGTTTAGTTACACTCGAAGTGGATTGGTCTCTCTAAGCGAGATCCCAATTCGTCGGTCACCCGACGTGACGTCTCCGTTCCCTCCTTCAGGGAACGAGGGTTACATACGTAACCGAGACGTTCTCATGTGTTAAATTTGATTTTAAGAGCTTCGGTGAAGGTGGAAGATTTTCTGCAAATAACATTTTTGTGGCACAGCTATCATATGACTTTAGAAGACTTGGAATATAGCCCAATTGATTGCTTTTTTTCCCTTTCATTTTGTCCTTTGTTTGAGGTTGAGTCTTGAGGTTTCAACTATAATTCCTATAATGGCCAAATTTATTTTAAATTTATTTATTTGCAAATTTTATCCAATGCTATTTGTTTTCCACAAAAGAAAGAAGGTCTTACAAGATTGGATTGCCATGAGTGCGAATATCTGTAAAAGATAGAAATTTAGGATATATTAGGAGTAAAAATAGACTTTTTGGTGAACAATGCATTTAAGATCACAAACTTAAAGACAGTAACTTGCTTAAATGCAGATGTCATTGTGCAATTCAGCATACTGTTTCAATTTCATCCTGTCAGGTGAGACAACTTCTGAAGGGGTTCATGCTGAAGTGGGTGACTCCAGACCTACAGAAAGGCAACCAAGAAAAGAGTGCACTCATCAAGGAGCCACTGAATGCTGCTCTTATTATGCTTTACGTGTGGAGACGGTATAGTCTAGATTTAGATGGCGGAACTCTTTCTCGTCTCTGCACTGCCCTCTGCCTGCCAAAATTACCTGAGGAGGGGTTCCGGTCTTTCTGGACTGATACAACAGAATCATTTTCACTAATAAACACGTGAGTACTGTTATGTAATTAACAGTTTTGTGTGATACATTCTTTTCGGTTTCTTGTACAAAAATATCTAGGCTAATATGTTTCTCCATTCACCACCCTGCTGAAAAAGACAATAGAACGCTGACCAAAACACAATAGAAAATGTAATGTATTTAATGGTTCTAATGGGAATTGTATTGGTTTTAATGGAAACTATAATGGTGTCTACTGGTATGTGATGGATTCTATTGGTGGGATGTTAAATCCTATTGGAAAAATGCCCAAAACACACTACAAAAAGGAATTTTGTAATGGTTTTACTGGAAAAATCTAATGGTTTATAATGGTATTTTAATGGAAACCATTGGAATTTCTGTGATGGTTTCTATTGGGCTTCTATTGTTTTTTTTTAGCAGGGCAGTCACTGTGGCTGGTGTGTACAATGATCAATTTCCAATCCTGGTCACAGTGTTTGTATTCTGCAGTCAGTCAACAGATGGCTTAAAGTAATAAAGTAGTTAATTTGACTTGTGTTCTATACTTGGCACCACAAATGGTTGCCTCAGTTCATAGCTCGTTGGTACTCGCTATTTTTGTTTGTTTGTCCTGTTTTAAGTAACATTTTTCTGATCAGCTGCACTGGGGAATGTTCTTTCTGTTCCTATGTCATATATATGTGTGTGTGTGTGTATGTATGTATGTATATATAGATATATACAGTATATAGATATGTATATGTATGATGTACGAACATATGTACTGTATGTACCAACAGCTCCTGAAAAACCACAACAAATTCCTTGTTTGTTTGCGCATACTTGGTGAATAAAAGCTTATTCTGATTCTGATTCTAATTCAAGTCCTCTGAATTCATATGGTAACTTGGTGTAATATGTCATTATTCACTGACATTTTTAACTTGCACCTTAGCTTTAAACCCTCCAGTGCAATCTCCCACTTCAAATGTAAGTGCATCACTGTAAATGATTTTACAAATTGGCAAAAGAATTTTCTCTGATAATTGACAGAATGTTATAGGTGCACCCAACAAAGCTTAAATTAACGCAAAACATTGGTTTAATGTGCAAAGAACAGAATAAAGTCCAGCTTTTTCGGAGAAGAGGTCTTGATAGTTTTGATTTTCTCTTCAGCTTGTCTGACATGGTGGAGGCACTGATCAACAGGGTGAGAGAAGAGCACACGTCCAATTGGATCATCGTCATTCCACTGTTACACCTTCTCAAAGGCACTTCAAAACCTTTTCAGCCAGTATTTAATCAAATCACACAATCAGAGCAGAGCTGGGCTGGCCTGCAGGGACTGAAATCAGCACATGTACAAGATCGAAGGTATTAAATAATAAAGGTATTAAATGGTTGTCCAAATGTTCTTCTGAAATTTTAATTTCCTGGTAGGTACCATTAAACATTTAAACCCACTTGGGCTTCATTTGAATATAATATGAAAAATGGGGAGTCCTACATTTTTCTGATTTATGACTTATTATTATGACTGATATATTTATGACATTTTATGATCATTGTTAAATCCCTGTATTTTAGGTTGATGTTGAATCTCATGAAGACACACAGCCATTTGGTGGAGATAGACAGACTGTTGGCTCGGTCTTGGATGTTTCTGATGACTGTAAATGAATTGGTTGAATGCAGCTCCTACATCCATGCAGAGCTCCTGGACATCCTGCTGATTTTCACCATGAAATTCCCCAAAGAAATATCAAACAGTGCTTCAACAGTGAGTGTCAAGCTATCACAAAAAAAATAACTATTTATGTGTAAATCAGAACAAATTGAATTGCCATGTAATATAACTTTGAAAAAGGAGTGATACAGAGAGGTCTGAATCATGTTGATTGTTATTATGTTGTTTCAGAGCATTTTGAAGATTCTGGAACACATTCAGATTCACTTGATCGAACAAAGATACAGGTAAAGTTCTAAAATAAAAGTTGTTGAAATTAAAATGAATAGTTAGAGCTGCACTATTAATCTTTAAAAGACTGCAATCGCAATTCAAACACCCACACAATCTTATTCCTGAATGACGATTTTATTTTATTGTTTCTCAGCAAAGCGTGAACAGTGCGTATTTTGATGCTGCCCATGTTAATGAATAAGAGGGTTATCCTTTACACTTCTAATGTGAACTCTCTCATTGATTAACGTGGGTAGTGCCAAAACATGCAAAATTATTTTACGGACTTTGGTTAACTTTTGTTTAACTTTGGTTAATGCTTGGAAGGTACGATGTTCATACTGCAACATTCAAATCTGAGTTCGCTCTGCTGCAGATCCAGAGAGAGCAGCTGCCATGTATGTAAGGCGAGATGACTGTCATGGGATTTACATTTGATTTATAAAAACAAAAAAGAAGCTGTGAGGATTTTGCCTCCTCATTTCAGAACACCACTGCTCTGCAGATATTGCCTTAACCATACTGTTTGTTGTAGAGATTTGCGATTTGACCAATCGTATGTAGGGTCCACAACAGAAAAAAATAAAAGCTGTGCCTCTAAATCAAACCAAATCAAATCACTTTTATTGTCACATCACCAACAGCATGATGTGGTGAATGAAATTCTTGAGAGTGTGCTCCAGACAGTGTAGAATACAATTTACATACGTACAGACACTATCCATGTTACACCGTGTCCTAACTACGCGACGCCGCAACACACGATAAAAGGTATCTTTTCCATGTTAATCAGAGTTTTTGTCCTAACTAGCCGCGACGGCAACACGCAAAATTTTTAATTTAGAACCGGTTTCTATTTCCGCGACGTCGTGGCTGGAACAACAACATAAAAACTATATGACAGTAGATAATCTCAGAGAATTTTGTGCTTTATTCAAAGTTAAACGTGTCCAATATGAGTTTATATATCATATTGCGTGACCTTATAGCCATACTGAAACCAACAACAGGTAGTTTACCTCAGATCTTGAAAATAGTTTAAAGCAAAGATGACCGTTAAAACTGTGGACTCACTGTGAACCAACGAGTGTATTCCATGACAAAGATGTTATCAGTCACTCAGTATGTACATTTAATTATGTTAAAAATGTTTCATATTTATGAATTAGATTATAAACGTATCCATTTCGTTGCGAGTGCAGAGCGCTTCCAGGGAGAGCCCACCCACACACGCCTCTGATTGGCTGTGATATTTGATTGATTCTGTCGCGTCGCGCTGTCGCGTCGCGTGTAGTGTGGACAGCCAACCTGCGTTTCGCTGGAATCCTGTCGCGTCGCATGTAGTTAGGACACGGTGTTAGACTCACAGACTTTTGTTGTGTTTTCTTTCCTCTTGTGCCCGTGACCTAGTTTTCCCTAATGTCTGATTGTGTCATTCTGTTCACCTGTGTTTTATTAATTAGCCTTATTTGCTCACCCTATTTAAGTTCAAGTCTGTTCATTCTGTCTTCATCCGGTCTACGACGTCCCTACGTGTGCTCCTGCCTGTCTGTCCTGGATTTACCCTTGTGTGGATTTATTAAAGACTATTTGCATTTATCTTCTTCTTTGTGTGTTTATCTCACCGTAGCGTGACAAAACAGAAGACACTGCACAATATACAATTATATATACATAGTATACAATTAGACATACTCACAGTTAACAATACGCATTCTACACAATAAATACATGAAATGTACAGTTGTACATGACATACACATGATGCAGCATGGATGTGCATTGGATTTGTAATTCGGTGGTAGGAGATGATTATTGTATTAAAGTGCAGCGTATGCTACTGCAGAGTCAAGTATGTTGAACTGTGTTGTTAGAGTTAAAGTGCAATGCAAGATATAGGATACAGTGGGGACATGCTGTGTAGGGTTTATTGTTCAGTAGCCTGATAGCCTGAGGAAAAAAGCTGTCTCTCAGTTGGCTAATGTGGGATCGGATGCTGCGGAGAGGTCTGCCTGACAGCAACAGTGAGAGCAGTCTGTGATCCTCTGGGCTTTCCTCATACACCGCCTGGAGGGAAGCTCACCTCCCACAATATGACGGGCAGTTCACATGACTCTCTGTAGAGCTTTGCAGTTGCCAGCGGTGTTGTTTCCAAACTGCTTACTTCCTCAGCCATCTCAGAAAGAAGAGGCGCTGATGTGCCACCTTCTTCACCACTGCATCTATGTACGCAGATCATGTGAGATCCTCAGTGATGTGAACGCCGAGGAACTTAAAGCTGTTTTCCCACTCCACAAGTGTCCCGTCGAAGGTGATGGGGGTGTGTTCTCTGCTCTGTCTCCTGAAATCCACCATCAGCTCTTTGGTCTTGTTGATGTTTAGCGAGAGGTGGTTCTTCCTCTCTGTAAGCCATCTCATCGTTGCAAGTGATCAGGCCTATCACAATTGTGTTATCAGCGAATTTGTCATCTGCCTGTCAAGAAGTCCAGGATCCAGCTGCACAGAGATCTGTTCAGGCCCAGCGTCTATAGACCTTTGCGACGAGTTTGTCAGGCACTATGGTATTGAATGCTGAACTGTAGTCTACAAACAGCATTCTCACATGTTCTTAATTTCCAAGTGGGAGAGAGAAGCGTGACACAGCCTACTGTCAGTGCGAATAGTCGCTTTTTCATGACATGGCTAACCCTTTTGGAAAGAAATTATATAAATTAATACTTTTATTTAGCAAGGATGCTTTAAATTGATCAAAAGTGATTGATAAAGACATTTATAATGTTACAAAAGATTTGTATTTCAGATAAATGCTGTTTTTCTGAACTTTCTGTTCATCAAAGAAACCAGAAAAAAATCTACTTAGCTGTTTTCAGCATTATATGTTTTTTGAGCAGCATATCATAATATTAGAATAATTTCTCATGTGACTGGAGTAATGATGCTAAAAATTCAGCTTTGAAATCACAGGAATAAATTACATTTTAAAATATTTTAAAATAGAAAACAGTTATTTTAAATAGCAAAAATATTTCAAAATGTTACTGTTTTTGCTGTATTTTGGATCAAATAAATGCAGGCTTGGTGAACAGAAGAGAATTCTTTAAAAAACATAAAAAATCTTACTGTTCAAAAACTTTTGACCGGTAATGTATGTTAGCCTATAGTTTGAAGTTAAAGATATTAATATTAATAAGGCGAGTCATTTTTTAAAGCATGTGTCTATCATAGACAGTTATACTAACTACTTCCAGCACAGAAAACAACAAAATTACAAGTAAAATAGATGAAAAGCTGCAAAAATTTGGTTGGAGCTCACAATATGACTGCCATCTTCGGCACCATCTTGAGTCCTTTTCTTGCTCTAAGCTCTAATGTTTTAATTCAGTGAGTGGTATACAGTAATCATCATTTAGCTGAAAATTGTTTTATTGCAGTTTTACTCCAGTAGTGGGTAAAATGGTAAACCGTGGTTGATATTACTTACTGCCAGTATTAGAAATTAATCAAGGGCTTAGGGGCAGAAATAAAGATAAAATATAAGTTTGCGTTGATTTCAGTATCATCAACTACATATTATAAAAAGGCCACTTCCCAGCATTTTTATGTTATGCACTGTATTTGCAAATCCTTTCCTCAGGAGAGTCTCTAAATGATATGTATGTTTTATTTCTCTCGATGAAAAATCCAATAACCCCATCTGTGTGCACTGGTTAACTGGCTTTCATTACTGTTGTAGGTGTCTGAATGAGGATTATGGCATTCAGTGCATACAAGCAGCTTACAAACTTCTAGAGAAGATCTGCAAAAAAGACAGGCAAACTGTTATTCCTGTTGCTTGCATGAACCTTGTGGCCTCTGTATCAGACTTTGCCCAGGTATTCCATGCTGAAATAATATTATCTTTGTCTTAAGTAACTGTTAAAACCACTACATGTTCAGAAGAAAATTGCTCAATTTATCTGACATTTGTTCATCCCTAAGACTACACAACAAACAGACTCTTTTTCTGAGAAGACTCATGAGTTACTCGGTGATGCCAAGCAAACTGTCAGAGCATGGATTGGACGAACTTTCAAAGCCAAACTATTGAAAAAAATCTATGTATCACCTGTCAGCTTCACTCCAGAGATTGAGGTAAGCGGAGCAAGTATGTGCATGCAAACGATCCAATGGTAGATTTATCTATACCTATATAGTTTATTATAATATTTGTGCTTGTTCTTCTTTACAGGTGTGGAATAATATTATTGCCATAGATTTCATGAGTAAGGACTTCACTAAAGAATGGAGAGATACCTTCACACAGGACTTTGAGGGAAAATATCAACAGGTATTCATTATAAAATTCTATAGAGTGTGTCCAGTAGGATTGGGAGTCAAGTATTTTTACTGGTCCAGTATTGTTTATTTATGTACTTTCTGACATATTAATAATCACATTGCATGGTTTTCGATTGTCAATGTTATACAATATAATACTATATTAAAATACTCAGACAGTGTTCCTGCACCACTACAGAATCAGTCACAACAGAAGATTGCTTTTCAGAATCACTTTTCACTGAAAAATTTAAATTTGCTGTTAATTTACTCACCCTCAGGCCATCCAAGACTTTTTTTCTGCAGTAGAACAGCAAAGAAGATTTTTTTTAGCTGAAACTGTGCTCCTTGGCAATTCATACAATACACATCTGTGGCTGCTGGTTTTTGAGCATCATAAAACATATACAGAGAAGTTCAAATCAATACCCGTGGTATCTGACAATACATTGAGGTCTTATGGAGCTAAAAGAGCATTCTGTGCAAGAAACTGAACATAAAAAAAGTAAAAAGTCACATACATCTTGGATGACCTGATGGTGAGTAAATTAACAGCAAATTTTCCTTTTTGGGTGAACTATCCCTTTACTCACCCCATAGGCCATCCAAGATGAGGGTAACTTTTTTTCTTGAGTAGAATAGTAAAGATTATTTTTAGCTGAAACAGTGGTCCTTGGTGAATTATAAAATGCCACAGCTACTGTCACTTTGAGAGTTAAAAAACAAAACATATATCAGATGATCAAAACATAGATGGAATAGATCACTTTCATTAACACATCCAAAGCTTCACAGTCCTAAACCACTTCCTGGATTGACATTTCATTCAGTAATGTTAGGCAGTTTTGATTTATATGCTCTTTAATATTTGATGATCACATTAGTTTTACATATGCGATCGCTTGTTTCTGCTACTACTTTGCCGTGTTTTGATGCAGATGTTCAGTACTCTTTCAGATATCTAATAGCGCCTCCTACCGTACTACAGTAGAAACAACTAAGGCCAGAAAATTATCAATGGTGAGGAAAGCGTTTTGACATAAAAGAGGTCAATGTACTTTGAAACCATCCTGTACGTTTCAGAACTCAAAACTTTCTCGTTAGTCTAAAAACAGCTTATATTGAAGCCAATCTGCCAAAACAACAGCTTGTGGAATGTGCTCTGAAGACAACAAGACACTGTTCAGTTCCAAGTTGTGTCTTTGCATCACCTTCCTTCTGATCCCAAAATTAGGAAAGAAGGAATGAAGATCCACACCGCATCAGTGAGAACTTGGTCCTTTGTTCACCTCTAGGGGTGTAATGGTACACGTATTCACATCGAATATTTTGTTTGCATGTGTACCGAACAAATACAGCATTGTTTTAACCACTGCACGTGTGGAACTTCATTTGAAACTTCCAGTTTTATGTACTGTTACTTTTGATAAGAAACAGTCTCATCTTTCAAATTATGTCCATTTTATTCAGGAAATTCAAACAATAAATGCTGTTTTGACCCTCCTTGATGTGGCGCGACAGATCACTGTATAAACACCCCAGTTCAAACGGCAGCGCGAGTGAGAGTGATCATCGCTTCCTCTGTACTACTATTTTTAATGCGAAATAAACATGAACATAAACATGATGGGGAGGGCTTTTTCTTATAATGGGCCTAAGCTATGGAACGCATTACCTGCGTTTATTAGGAATGCTGTTTCCTTGGATTGTTTTAAGAAACTTCTTAAGACACACCTCTTTAGTAAAGCTTTTAATGTATGATTATTTACTGTGATTCTATTTTGATATTATGTAGTTTTGGTTGATTTGTTATTTTGTTGTATATATTGTAGCGCTTTGAGTTTAAGAAAGGCGCATTACAAATAAAATGTATTATTATTATTATTATTATTATTATTATTATTATGAATGAACATCCCATGCCTCATGTAATCGCTCAATAAGTGTTTCAACTGCGGAAAGACGTCAATTAAACAGCTTGTAAACAAAATGTCAAGTAGCATTTCATTTACCTCAGACAAATAAATGAAGTCTAGAGAAGAGCATTTCACAAAATATTAGATTATATAGCCTACTCATTACATTTTGCTTTATCTGTTAGTGGTGTCTTAATTATTTAATGTATGCTCAAATAAATCTGTTACGAAACCAGTTATGAGAGCCACTGTGTAAATTAATATTTCAACAACAAATAGCCTAGAATTTTTAGAATTTAGAAGTTAATTTAAAAACTGCATTATGTGCAATTTACATGTTTTGCATACTTTTTTTTTTTTTTTTTAAGTTTAGTGTTGATTATTATATTTAAAAATAAATAGTAAATTAATTTAAGTTCAGGCTCTGTTGTTAATTGTAACCATATAGTAATGTAAAAGGACTCCCTATAGTTTAGAGCATAAGCTGAGGTAGATTTTTAGAAGAAAATGTAATTATAATTGAATTTATTTAAAGAAAGCGCAGTTTGTTCAGTAAACCACTATTAATGAAAAAAAAGTTTAGTTTTTCCCCCCTGCTGTACCAAAACCATACCAAACCGTGACGTCAAAACCGAGGTACATACCGAACCGCAATTTTACCACGGATTCGTTTACAAACAAGGCACAATTCAATGCAGGATTTTCAGAAAGATTGAAACTAAAAGACTAAAGATTGTGAGTAAGTTACGTGGTCACTATTGCTTTGTCTGTTATTACAGATTGTTATATATGTACTGAGTATTTATGCGTTTTTAACCTAAATCACAGCAGCGTCCATCTATGAGGAATTTAGGCTGTCAAACATACACAACTGTCCGAGTCTACAATCCGCCACACCTATGTGTTCTGATGAGGTGGGTCAAAACAGGACAGAAAATAGTCTATTACTTCTAAATTATGATGTTTTTTATGTAAAAATCTTGATAACATTTATAAGTGCACCTCAGAGAACAGTACAAAATAAAAAAACAAAGTCAGTTCATGACTCCTTTAAGAAGCTGCCCACTGTTGCTAAAATAAAAAAAATATTTCAGGTTCTGCACATTCTTTGGTTTTCAAGCGTCTTATTTTCAAGTCCATTTATTTGTAAATACTTTTTAAAAATGACAGTACAAAATTTAAAGGAAGTTTGCCAATCTGTCTAATTACTATATAGTAGGTATGCACCGAAATTTCGGCTGCCCAAAATTATTGGCTGAAAATGGCATTTTCGGTTTTTGGCATTTTGGAAAATGGCTTTTTCCGTCGTATGATGCTCCGCTCAATATTCTGCTCTATAAATGTGCATTCCGTACTGTACTGGGCAACGCTGGTAAAACGATGCTACCCTCTCGTGTGCTTTGCTCACATGCTCTGATAATAGCTTTGTAGAACTATACATTTTTTGGATAATTAAAATAATAAGAAAAAAAATCTGTTAAATCTGATTCTGTTTCATAGAACTGAATAAAAATAATATATTGATATTTAATATTAATATATTTTCTGTCCTATTTTATTGTTTTACTTTCAATAAAAGTGTTGCTATTTTATTGGCTTGTATTTGTTAAATTCAGTATCATTGAAATGATTAAAAAGTCTTACAAAATTATTTGGTAACACTTTATAATAACTGCACACTATGAATCATTAGTTAAGCATTAGTAAATAGTCAATTCATCCTTTATAAAGCATTGTTACAGCATTAATAGGCATTAGTAAGCAGTTTATAAATACAGCTATAAATGTTTTGTTCTTGAGAATATATATAATGTTTAATAATTGTATTTTCATTCTTTATTAATAATCAATTTATCATTTCTAAATTATTACGTTATTTAAAAAACAGTTATTTAGGAGTTTTCAGTGGTTCATAAGATCATTTAGAAAGTGTAAGTAAATGATTAATAAACTATTTAAATGTACATTTATAAATCGTATTATTTAGACAATAATAATAATTACTCGTCATTATTACGTCATCGTGATTTATTAACATATTCCTGCTGTAATTCATAATTAAGTCAGGTAGTTATAAAACATTTAGTAGTTGCCAGCCATCTATTTTTGTGAGCTCATCTAAAGTGAGGACTATTTATACCTTATAAAGCATTTACAAAGGAGATTTAGAGGCTCATTTATCTCCCAAACAGAAAAGTTAAACAAACACAACACAGAACTCAGAACTATTTTTTTTTCAAGATGCAAAAAATGAAACTGTATAACTGTACACTTGATAAAAAATGACAAATAAACCTCTGCAATTTCATTAAAAAAAATTAAAGTGTACAGGTGTACAGTTTAATTTTTTTGCATCTTGAAATAAATATTTCTGAGTTCTGTATCCCTCTGTGTTGTGTTTGTTTATTTTTTTCTGTTAGTAAGATAACTGAGCCTTTAAATCTCCTTTGTAATAGATATGCCTAATAAATAAAGAACAAGGCATTTATAGCTGTATTTATTATCTGCTTACTAATAACTATTAATGTTGGGACAATGCTTTATAAAGGATGAACTGACTATTTACAAATGCTTACCTAATGATTCATAGCATGCAGTTATTATAAAGTGTTACCAATTATTTTACATTATTTAATAATATAATAAATCATTCTAAAAGGCATTTTTGTTTGTCGGCCAAGTGCATCCAGAATTTTCGGTTTCGGCCTAGAATTTTCATTTCAGTGCATACCTAGTATATAGGATTGATTATTCTGGATGGGGGGCTGCCTCAAAATTATAAAGGGAATCAAGTCTTAAATTTATTAAGGACCTGGAGTTGTTATTTGGTTCAAAAGCTGAATGCAAATGATTACATTTCCATCCCTAGTATCTAATAGTTAATTCAAGTGGCATCAAATCTCAGAATTTTGACTAAACACAGCCTTCTTGTACATTTCGAATCCACTAAAATGCTTGAGACAAAACATCGTAAGCAACTTAGATTTGCATCTGGTTGAACTGCACTAAATGTGACTTGAGTCTAACATTCAAAGGGATAGTTCACCCAAAAATGAAAATGACCCCATGCTTTACTCACCCTCAAGCCATCCTAGGTGTACAAGTACATCTTAAAAAATTAGAATATCGTGAAAAACTGCATTTTTTTGTAACTTATTTCAAAAAGTGAAACTTTTTATATATATATTTTAGATTCATTACATGTAAAGTAAGACATTTCAAAAGTTTTTTTGTTTTCATTTTGATGATTAGAGCTTACAGCTCATGAAAGTCAAAAATATGTATCTCAAAATATTAGAATATTTACATTTGAGTTTCAATTAATGACCATCCCTACAGTATAAATTCTGGGTATCTCTTGTTCTTTGAAACCACAATAATGGGGAACACTGCTGACTTGGCAATGATCCAGAAGACGAACATTGACGCCCTCCACAAAGAGGGTAAGTCACAGAGGGTCATTACTGAAAGGTGTGGCTGTTTACAGAGTGCTGTATCAAAGCATATTAAATGCAAAGTTGACTGGAAGGAGGAATTTGGGTAGGAAAAGGTGCACAAGCAACAGGGATGACCGCAAGCTTGAGAATACAGTCAAGCAAAGCTGATTCAAACGCTTGTGAGAGCTTCACAAGGAGTGGACTGAAGCTGGAGTCAGTGCATCAAGAGTCGCCACGCTCAGACGTCTTCAGGAAAAGGGCTACCAAGTGTCACAGAGCTGCCCTCTGTTCCCTCTGCCTAGCCCCTTTTTGGTATTAAGACATGAACTCATACTTGGGTTTAAAAACTCTTTATTTACCTTGATGTGTCAGCGAGGTGGAGAGTTGGATTGTACACACACATGCACACATATTTACATATCTGCAACTAGACCGTTGTGTTCAGACTGGCCACCTGAACACTAACACTATTGGACATTTTAAGTTTTTCCTATGAACTGTTGGCTATTACCTGGATCAGCATGTATAGTGGCAGCCATCTTGAACTGAGTAAAAGACCCGAAAGGACTTTTGTCAGCCTTTTTATACCTTTGCTGTGTTGCATCATGGGGTGTGGGAGACACCAAGTATGAGTGGAAAGGTGTGGAAACTGAGTTCTTGCACTTGACTTTCTATAATTATTGCTGAATTGAAGTTATGGTATATTATGCTATTGATATTGGTGTATTGAAGGAAATGGTGTTATTCGATTTTTAATCCTTTTTATGTGATATTACTTCATATTATTTTCATGTGATATTACAGCTCCTGAGCAATGGTTGAACCCATGAGTATAAATTCTCAGGTAATGAAGCAGTCAGTTAGTATTTGACTGGTGTGCAGTGAGTGCAGTAGTTATTGAGGAGTACTCTGATTGAATCATTGTAATACCTGAACCAAGGTTATTTTTGTTTGTTTGTTTGTTTGTTTGTTTTTTTGTACTTTGAAGTTTATTTTTTTTTCTTCCTTAAGGGATATTTCCCCTATGGAACTTTTTCATGTTTTTGCATCTGTGAGCACTCGGCACTTTATTGGCTTGGGAAAACTAAATAAAAAGAAAAAGCTGGCATTCAACGTCCTCCATTCATTGTTTGAAGAACTTTAGACGGTGCCCCTAGTTGCACGTTGACACCAAGCCACTTCTGAACCAGAGACAACGTCAGAAGCGTCTTACCTGGGCTGTGGAGAAAAAGAACTGGACTGTTGCTCAGTGGTCCAAAGTCGTCTTTTCAGATGAAAGTAAATTTTGCATTTTATTTGGAAATCAAGGTCCCAGAGTCTGGAGGAAGAGTGGAGAGGCACAGAACCCAAGCTGCTTGAAGTCCAGTGTGAAGTTTCCACAGTCAGTGATGATTTGGGATGCTGTGACGTCTGCTGGTGTTGGTTCATTGTGTTTTATCAAGTCCAAAGTCAATGAAGCCGTCTAACAGGAGATTTTGGAGCACTTTATGCTTCCTTCTGCTGACGAGCTTTATGGAGATGCTGATTTCCTTTTCCAGCGGGACTTTAGCACCTGCCCACAGTGCCAAAACCACATCCAAGTGCTTTGCTGACTATGATATTACTGTGCTTGATTGGCCAGCCAACATGCCTGACCTGAACCCCATATGAAATCTATGGGATATTTTGAGAACCAGTCAATCCAACAGTCAACAGTCAATTGAACGCAATTTAAATTCTCTGTATGTATGTACGGTACATGTGGCAGAATTGACAATAAAGCAGACTTTGACTTTGACTTTGAATCCAACAATACAGACAAGCTGAAGGCTCAATAGTGCCTCAGCAGAGCCACAGGCTGATCGCTTCCATGCCACACCTCACTGATGCTGGAGTTTGTGCTAAAGGAGCCCTGACCAAGCATTGAGTGCATAAATGAACATACTTTAAAGAACTTGAACTTTTCTGTTTTGCAAATCCTTTTTTTGATTGATCTTAGGAAATATTCTAATATTTTGAGATACTGGATTTTGACTTTCATGAGCTGTAAGCTCTAATCATCAAAATTAAAACAAAAAAAAACTTTTGAAATGTTTTACTTTATATGCAATGAATATAAAATATATGAAAGTTTAACTTTTTGAAATAAGTTACAAAAAAATTCAGTTTTTCACGATATTCAAATTTTTTGAGATGTACCTGTATATGACTCCGATGACTATAGTCTGAGTTATATGACTATATAACCCCGATTGTATTCGTCTGAAAGAAGAAAGTCATATACACCTAGGATGGCTTGAGGGTGAGTAAATCATGGGGTCATTTTCATTTTTGGGTGAATTATACCTTTAATAATGACCTGGACAACTGTCAACCCTCACTGACATATTTCAATGTATGTTTTCTGTATTTGTATAAATACAAAACTATTTTTTACTCTTATTAGGAAGTTCATCTGGACCAAATTGAGGTTTATTGCTCAAAGATTGAAGAACTTAATCTCTCCCAGCCTTTATTGGTGGCTAGCGTGGAGAAGTGTGCTCTTCAGGCTGTTACCGCAATATGCCAGGTAAAGGACTTTCACTTTGTTCTCACTGACAACATGAGTCATATAGCATCATAGACACATTCTGTATATTAGAACATTTAATAAGATGAAATTGGGTCCAAAACCTAGTCCAGTATAAGAATTATTTCATCTTTTATACCAGCAGAATTTTAGCTAGTTGCATGCTAGCTTGAAGCCTTAAATGCATGGATGTTTTTTTTTTTTATAAGTATTTTTATTAGTTTTATATTGCACAATAAACACCAAACAAAACAACAACAATAAAATAACAAAATACATAAAATAATAATAAAAGAAAAAATACACTTTTAAGAGCAATCAGGGCATACAAGCAGTTTCAATGGAAAAACAATGAGGCACTCAATAGGGGGCAGACAAGATACTAAGCACTACATTGCTGGTCAGAGACAGCATTACATTGGTCCAAATTATCTAGAGATGGTTGCCATATACTGTAAAACTTATGAAGATTACCAATAACTCCATACCGGACTCTTTCCATGTGCGATATTCCAGTAAGATAGGTCAACCAGGTCGTAAACTGAGGAACAGTGTCTGATTTCCACAGCCTCAGAATTACACTCTTAGCAATAATCATTCCGTAAATTATGGTACTTTGTACAGACACATTATGATCTAACAGAGAAATAGAATACCCAAATAATGCAATTTCTGGATCAGGTGTAAAAACCCAACCATACATATCGGAGAACCATTTAAATGTCACACCAGAAATCATGTAGTTTTGGACATGTCCAAAAGAGATGGGTCAGAGAGCCTTCTGCAGATTTACACCTGTCACAAATAGGAGAGATAGTAGGAAAGGAGATTCAAAATTGGGTACCGCATGAAGTATATCATTTCTAATCTGTAAATGTCGAAAGTAGTGTGTTGAGAGAGAAAACTTCTCTTTTAACTGTGAAAATGAGGCAAAATGTCTGTTAATATATAAATCCTCCAGGGTGACTATACCACTCAGTCTCCAGATATTGAATGTTGTATCAGAGACAGGAGGAAATGCATGATTACGATATACTGGGGCAGAAATAGCAGTGTCGGGTCATTTGCAGCCCTTCTTAATTTGATGCCATATTTTCAGACAGTTTGAAACGATAAAATTATCCATCTTAACAGATGCAAGCAATCCAGGAGCTGAAAAGAGAAGGGCTGGAAGTGAACTATTTTTAATTCCACTTTTTTCAATAGCAACCCAGGGGGGTGTATCAGGCGAGATTTCCACGTTATAATCCTCCTGCCAATAGACAAGAGCCCTGGCATTCGTTACCCAATAATATTGTAAGAAACATGGTAGCTCTAGCCCACCTTTATCTCTTGGTTTCTGTAAATCTATCTTTGATATTCTGTGAGCTTCAAAGCCCCAGATAAAAGGAAGAATTACAGAATCTAATGTTTTTAAAAAAAGATTGTCAAACAAATAGGCAAATTTTGAAAAAGATACAAAAACCTAGGCAAATAGACCATCTTGACAGCATTTATATGGCCTATCATAGAGAGAGGAACTGTCCTCCGTTTGCTTATGTCTATCTTCAAATCTTCCAATTTCTGAAGAAAATTCAGCTTAAAAGTTAATTTGGGGTTTTTGGGCAGAACAACTCCAAGATACTTAAGTCTGTCTGTGATTTTAAAAGGGAAATTATGCAAGAACTCAGTATCAAGATCAGCACCTAAAGACATGAATTCACTCTTCTGCCAATTAATTGTATGTCCAGAGACTGCTTGATAGATACATGCTTGATAGATGAATGATTTCTAATACTGATCGCAAGAGGCTCGATCGCAGCCGCAAAAAGCAAAGGACTAAGAGGACATCCTTGACGTGTCCCATGATGTAATGAAAATGGCTTTGACTTCTCTTGATTTGTAAGTACAGAAGAGTTTGGATGAGCATACAATGTTGTAATCCATGACACAAAACGACTAGCAAACCCACATTCTTCCAAAACTTTCACCATATAAGCCCATTCCAGCTGATCAAACGCCTTCTCTGCATCTAGACACAAGGCTGCCATCTTAGAGCCTTTTTAAAACTTATGACACATTGTTCATTAATCTTCTAACATTAAAAAATGAGAATCTATTAGGAACAAAATCAGTTTGATCCTTATGTACAATGGATGAAATATATTTATTTAATCTATTAGCTAGTAATTTTGTAAAAAATTAGAATGCCAGAGTTTAATAATGCAATAGGCCTATAAGATGAATGCTCAGTCTCATCCCTACCCTCTTTCAATATTAGTGTGATATTAGCATTGTATAATGTCTCAGGACATTTTTGAGTTTCTTTTTTTTTGTTAACAACTGTTTATTGATTTTTTTTCTTTCTGGGAACAGTAGTATAAAACAAAGCAGCTGTACAAATTTAGAACCCACCCCAACCTATCCCACCCCCTGGTAGACTTCAAAATTAAATAAATAAAATAAAATAAATAATAAAAATAAATTGATTACTAGATAAATAAATAACAATTAAATAATTTTTTACAAAAATTTTAGAAAAGATGACACAACATTAAAGCTGAATGCCATGAATTTACAGTTTTCACGTTAGATCCATGTATACGAGAAGTTGAAAGTTCCATCGAGATAATGTTCAACAAATACACAGTGCAGGTTCATCTGTCCATTGTGTGAGGAGGATTCCAACGGTTGACTAGCAATTTTTTTGCTGCTGTGAGAGCAGCTAACAGTTGACATCTTTGTTGGACGGACAAGGTGAAGTCCCAAAAGTGATTCATGAAAAAATGGTGCGGAGTCAAACATATCTCAGTACCCAACAAATATAAGTCCAAAAAGGTGAGAGAGAGGGAAACTCCCAAAAAAAAAAAATGCAAAAACGACCCCATAGGGTCGTCCTTTTCGGAACCTTCAGGCAATCCAACCAGATGCAGATTGCTGTGCCTATTGCGATCCTGTAAGTCCACAACCTGTTGTTCGAGCGTGGCAACGTGCCTATCATGATCTGCGACGACTTTTTGTTCTCTCATATCCCCTGTAAGAAGATCCAGTTTAGAGCATAGCGACTGAACAACTGACGTGAGAAGCGAACTCGTTCCGCATCGCTGTCAACTCCGTTCTTAGAAAAGTGTGTAACAGTGTTCGCCATCTTGTCCACCATATCGCTTGAGTTCGGTTGCTTGGATTTCTTCTTAAGAAGCCGACGGAGACAACTCCTGCTGTTTCGGATTGTATGACATCAGGGAAATTATTATTAATTAATAAAACTTAAAATAAAATGGAAAAGAATAAACAGCAAAAAGGGGCCAAACGTACGGAGCTCTACTCAAGAGTGACTAAGTTCATTATTACGTCACGTGACTTCGACATTTTTGAGTTTCAAGAGAATGAGTGAACATCCTCAGCAAAAGGGGAGCCAGCTTCCCAGAATACTTTTTATATAATTCAATACCAAAACCATCCAGCCCTGCTGCTTTGCTGTTAGGAAAATATTTTATAGCATCAACAATCTCTTGAATAGTAATGTTAGAGTTTAAGGCCTCACGAGCATCATCGCTCCATTTAGGAAGATTCAAGGGCCCTAGCCAATTAGAAACATACCCTCTTGTACTTGATGTAAATAACTGTTCATAATATTCCCTAAAACAATAGGTTTAGGATCCACAATAATGTCCCCAGAATTTGATCTAATTTTGTGTATGGCTTTATTAGCTTGTTAGCTCCTCAGCTGTCGAGCCAGCAATTTATGAGGTTTAACTCAAAATATTTTTTGTCTTATCCTTAACAATTGATCCCATACTTGTCCAGATAATATAGTATTATATTCATACTTTAACTCAAGGATATTCTGCAAGGTGGAAGGGCTAGAGGAAATTCTATAAGAGGGTTCTAATTGAGATAATTCCTGTTCTATTTCTGAAAGACATTTACGTCCGTCTTTTCTTGCCAATGACTCAATAGAGATAATATGTCCCCTGGTCACAGCCTTAAAAGATTCTCATAACGTAGAGTCTGTGACTTCAGAATTATCATTGATCTCTAAAAATTCAGAAATCTTTTCAGATATAAATTGGCAAAATGATGCATCAGAAAGTAAAGAGGGACGAAAACGCCAGCAACATGACTTACTCTTATGGCCAAAGTCAAGAATCACTGAAGTCGGAGAGTGATCAGAAATTAAGATGTTGTGATAGTTTGAGGTAATCACATTTGATATACGTTTGGAGTCTAGTAAAAAATAATCTATTCTAGAGAATGTCTTGTGCCTTTGTGAAAAAAAGAATAGTCTCTACCCATGGGATGTGTCAGTCTCCATATATCAACCAGGTTCACGGAGGACTTTAAATTATTTAAAACTATGGAGGCAGAAGGCAATTGGCCTATTTGGGCTGACCTGTCCAAAAAATTATCAAATACACCATTAAAATCACCACCTACAATCAAATATGAATCAGTGAAATCAGACAATAAATTAAATATTTTAGTGAAAAGGGCAGGGTCATCAAAGTTTGGTCCATATACATCAAGAAGTGTAACATGAAATGAGTAAATGTAACCAGTTACCAAGATGTAACGACCATTTGGATCACTCAGAGTGGAAACATGTCTAAAAGGAACTGTTTTACAGATCAATATTTTTGCCAAGTTCTATTCCTTTTAATAAGATGAAAAATAAACTTTTTTAACAGGCTAAATCTGAAAGGCAACTTTTTGAGAGATTGAATAAATTCCGCATAAACTGGAAGATTAAATCTCTTGTGTCTACCATCATCCTAAATTCCTGGCCAAGAGACAGCAAAGGAACATATCTGGAGGATGAAGAAGTTGTTCTCAAACATCTACTGGGCTGGACAGCAGCTAAGAATATCTTTGAGCTTCATGGTATTACATGGTTTCCCTCTGCATAGTGAATAGCAATCCTATGTTAAATCTTACCAATCTGAGACATCAGCAGTGATGGATATACAGTATTTATATATAGTGTTTAAATGTATGTAATGTCTTTTTTGTTTGCTTTTCTGTATAGGTGCTGATGAAAAACTGATCAATCAGCTTTCTGAAGATGCTAAAAAGAAATTTGACATGGCATTCTCATTATTCAAAAACATTTCAAATCAGCTTGTAACAGGGAAAATAAAGATAAAGCTACTCAATCACATTTTGCAAAAGAGTAGCGCTTTCTTTGAGCTGCTTAATTTAGGTAGAATACCTTACATTTGAGAATTGACACTTTTACAAACTATAATGAGAGGAGTCGTGATATTATTGTTTTTTTCCCAGACTGTTTTTGTGAAAATTCAAAATACATGGACACCAAAGCCATGAAGAGGCTTCTTGACTGTAGACAAGAGGAGGTGAATGCTATTTATCATGAGTTATCACTGGTGGATGTTCTCATTACAATGTGCCGCAATCTACAGAAACATGCAAGGGGTATAAGCTTTCTTTTCAACATATAACAATAACAGATTGCTTTTACACAGATTTTAATACAAAATGTGTTCCATTTCCAGTTGATTTTGAAGGGTTGGAAGACAAACACCATATTGACATTGATGAGATGGACCTGGACAAGTTTGTGGACATTCATTTATTAAATCAAATTCGCTCTGCAAAGTCAATAGTAGTCAACTACTTTGAGCTTGAAGAAGATGTTCGATCTATGGCAGAGGTCCTAAACACCTTCAAAGACAGCTACATCTTCAAAATGTGTTGGAAGAATGAAGCAACAAAGTTTGCTAAAGATAATGAAGCAATTCCTCCAGCAGGCGATTTGGTTATCACACCCAAAAAGCTTCACCGTGACATATTTAAACCATGCCACGATGCCTACAAAAACATATACACAGGGCTTAAAGATGGCACCATCACTTTTGAAAATATTGATGTGACGTTCAGTGCCTACAAGAGAAAATATGAAGAACTGACAGCAGAAGTTTCAATCATTTGCAGACTGGATCGCTGTGATGACCAAGGTTGGGTCCAGACAAGAATCCATCAGATTGAGCAGTACCATGAGCTTCATCTGGCAATAGAGTCAGCGCAGGTGGTCAAGATGGTCAAAGAGATACTTTGCCCACAAGGAGACTTTCACATCTTGGAGAAGTTGCTTGTTACTGTAAGTCATAAAATTTTTGCCATCATAAGTTCATTTTTTAAATTTAAAAATAAATAAGGAATGTGGTAAACCCACAATGCTTTCTTTACTTCAGACACACTTGGATTTTAAAAAGGAGCATCTTGGCAGCATTGACAATGAGTTGGTGCAGGCAAAAATTGTGCTTGTGGATATTACAGAACCCCGTAGACTGTGCCTTCGGGAGCTCGGCCTCAGAAAGAATTTTATTATGTGGATTAAAGAGGCTCTTAGAGGTAAATAAATGTCTTTGAACTGGTACTTGAATGCGATTTCATAATTTTTTTATGCTCTTTTGTAAGCAAATGTTATTCCTCTTTATCATTTCAGACATCAATGAGTTGAAAGTCTTTGTGGATTTGGCTTCCATCTCTGCTGGAGAGAATGATTTGGAAGTGGATCGTGTGGCCTGTTTTCATGATGCAGTTCTTGGCTACTCCTCAATGCTCTATGATTTGAAGCCAGATGCTGACTTCAAGCGTTTTAAAGAGATGCTGAAGAAACTGTGGAAGGCATTTGACAATGACCCTAACCTCCCAAAGAAATTGGTGAGAGAATCTGCTTGTACAACCAGAAAAAGAAAGCAGGATTTCTCACATTATTGTTCATCAACATTTTCTCTGATTTCAGCGTGACTCTGCAAGACACTTAGAATGGTTAAAGACAGTCAAGGACAGCCATGGGTCAGTGGAAACCTCTTCTCTGTCTCTGGCATCAGCTATCAACATGAATGGCGTCTACATTATTAGTGCAAAAAATCAAAAGAAGGTTTGTCTTTTACTAGTTAAGTTCAAATAGACTCAGATGATGCATGCAGAAATTTCGTAAAACAAATAAAATTAAAGCTGCAAGCAGTGATGAAAGGGCCCTCACACCCGGGCTCACCAAGTCAAGTCAAGTCAAGTCACCTTTATTTATATAGCGCCTTTAACAATACAAATTGAACACTCAATTTTCAGTTAAAGGCATTTCATTATTGAATTCAGTGATGGCATCGTCCAGCTCAGTTCAGTTCAAAAAGTTTCTGTTCAATCAAGTCAACGATATTGCTGGAAATAAAGTGTCCCCAACTAAGCAAGCCAGAGGCGACAGCGGCAAGGAACCAAAACTCCATTGGTGACAGAACGGAGAAAAAAACCTTGGGAGAAACCAGGCTCAGTCGGGGGGCCATTTCTCCTCTGGCCAGACGACACAGCAGTTCAATTCCAACTGCTGCAAAGTCAGATTGTAAGGGCTCAACTGGTTCTCGAGGTCTTGTCCTGATGGCTGTCTAGGTGACGGGGTCCTCACTGGGGGTCTGTCTCTGGGGCTCATCTAGGTGTCCTGGTCTCCGCTGACGTTCAGGGCTGTAGAGGTCGTCTCTAGGTGCTGATCCACCATCTGATCTGGTGACTGCAGTGACCTCGGAATAAGAAAGAAACAGACTAATATTAGCGTAGATGTCAATCTTTTTACGATGTAACAAGTACATCATGTGTTATGGGAAGTGTTCCCGGTTCCGGTTGATCTAATTAATGCAGCCTAACAATCCTTTAACGGATTTGAATAATAGAAGTGTATTAGTGTGTTATGTGTACGCCAGGTTAAAGAGATGGGTCTTTAATCTAGATTTAAACTGACAGAGTGTGTCTGCCTCCCGAACAGTGTTTGGTAGATTGTTCCAGAGTTTGGGCGCTAAATGGGAAAAAGATCTGTCGCCCGCAGTTGATTTTGATATTCTAGGTATTATCAAATGGCCAGAGTTTTGAGAACGCAGCGGACGTGAAGGATTATAATGTGATAAGAGCTCACTCAAGTACTGAGGAGCTAAACCATTTAGGGCTTTATAAGTAATTAACAAGATTTTAAAATCTATACGATGTTTAGTAGGGAGCCAGTGCAGTGTTGACAGAACCGGGCTAATGTGGTCATACTTCCTGGTTCTAGTAAGAACTCTAGTTGCTGCATTTTGAACCATCTGTAATTTGTTTATTAAGCGTGCAGAACAACCACCCAATAAAGCATTACAATAATCTAACCTTGAGGTCATAAACACATTAATTAATATTTCTGCATTTGACATTGAGAGCATAGGTCTCAGTTTAGATATATTTTTAAGATGAAAAAATGCAGTTTTACAAATGCTAGAAACGTGGCTGTCAAAGGAGAGATTACTATTAAATAGCACACCTAGATTCCTGACTGATGACGAAGAATTTACAGAGCAGCCATCAAGTGTTAGACAGTGTTCTAGGTTATTTACTTGTGGGGGATTTAGGTCCGATAATTAACACCTCTGTTTTTTCAGAATTTAGCAGTAAGAAATTACTCATCATCCAGTTTTTTATATCGACTATGCATTCCATAAGTTTCTCAATTTGGTGTGTTTCACCAGGCCGTGAAGAAATATAGAGCTGGAAAACGCTAGGCGCGCCGCTTTCTCCATTTTTCCAAAGCGCTCGGGCGGTTGTGCTCCGGAGGCGTCTGTCGTTGCTAAGCAACCATCAGCTGCGCTCTCCGCATTGTTCCTCTTATTTGAGTCAAAATACTGAGGGCTTGACAAGTCATAAAGTTCAGGAAATACCTGGACCGCAATGATGAGCTGCTCCTCCATTTTTCTGCTGAGGTTTCAAAGTAAAGGAAAAGGTGAGGAAGCTGATTGGTTGGTTCTTGTCACATGACCTGCGGTGCGCTTGCGGCATTCTGAAAATTTGAGATGTTTTTATCTCGATGCGGCGTGGACGCGCCTGGAAAAAACGAGCGTGTCGCACCGCGACCGCGTCGCTTCCATTATGAGCGCACATACCGCGCGTCTACATTTGAAATAACGAACTTGAGCACGCAAAAGACGCGATATGTGAACGGCCCCTGATACGGTCTAAATCCTGACTGGAAATCCTCACAGATATAATTTTTCTCTAAGAAGGAATATAATTGTGAGGATACAACCTTTTCTAATATCTTTGACAGAAAAGGGAGATTCGAGATCGGTCTGTAATTAACTAGATCTTTGGGGTCAAGTTGTGGTTTTTTAATGAGAGGCTTAATAACAGCAAATTTAAAGTGTATAATAACCACCATCATGTGGCCATAGGAAAACAGTGAACAGCGGGCAATATGCTTTTAAAGTAGTAAATATAGGAGGAATATGTCAAAGTCATTTATTTGTGCCAAATTTCCTGCTGCCAACAGGTCGTGCTATGATTATAACTGAATATTGTCATGTAGATGTCTTCAGGCTAGGACTCTTACCAAACGTGAAGTTTGGGGTAGATCGGACATTACATGTTTAAGTTAGTGTAAAACAAGAAATTTCCTGTTGCCAGCAGGTGGCACTATGATTATAACTGAATATTGGCCTTGAGACATGTTCAGGCTAGGACTCTTACCAAACGTGAAGTTTGGGGTAGATCGGACATTGCATGATAAAGTTAGTGTAAAACAAGTCATTTCCTGTTGCCAGCAGGTGGCGCTATGACTATAAATGAATATTGGCCTTTAGATGTGTTCGGGCCAGGACTCTTATAAAACGTGTGAAGTTTGGGGCAGATTGGGCATTGTATGCATGAGTTACAACAACTTCCTGTTTCATGGTATTAATAGCATGCTTTAGCACTTAGTCTCTCATCAAACATGTTAATTTGGGGCTGATCGGACACTGCATGCCTGAGTTACATCAATTTCCTGTTTCACTCCATTAATAGCATGCTTTAACACTTAGCTAAGTGTTGCTAGCATGTATTAGCCTGCTTCTAGCATGTTGCCAGCCTATTTAACACTTGGTGATGCTTTTTAATATGTTGCTAGGGGTCCATAACAGTCTTAAACATGACACTTCCTGTTGCCAGCAGGTGGAGCTATGACTATAACTGAATATGAGCATGTAGATGTGTTCAGGACAGGACTCTTATCAAACTTGTTAATTTGGGGCTGATCGGACACTGCATACCTGAATTACAGTAACTTTCTGTTTCACTCCATTAAAGTGCCCCTATTATGCCATTTTTAAGGCTAAAACAGGTTCCCTATCGATACTCCACTCGTACTGCGTCTTGATAAAGACGCTTATGGGAAAAAGCCTTTTTTCTCCTGAACTGAAGTCTTATTCAATCACGCAGTGAAACTGCACGACTATTGGTTCGTGCAGTGTGTAGAAAACGAACCAATGAGTCGGAAGCGGAGCTGCACGAGCCTATGGCGACGAAGCCCGCCAGATCCCACCAGAATGGGCGGGGCCATCTGGCTATATAAGTGGCCGTTTCGCCATAGGATCCTCAGATTTCTTCTCCTTCAGCGACGGCGACTTCGCCTCCGCTGATCCCAGAAGCCTGCTCGCCGTGAACAAGCCTCGCAGCTGGACCCAGCGACCTCGATCTGCTCGGCTGATTCCCCTTTTCGTCGTGCTCCAGCATCGCAGCAGTTCCGGTCCCGTTCACTGCCGCCATCCGGCGAATCTCACGCAAAACATTTCTAAAAGAGCAAATCGGCATTGTTGCAAATGCCGCGCCGTTACTGCGAGACGTGCAGGTCTCCCCTGCACGCCCATGACGGCCACAGCGAGTGCGTTTCCTGTTTGGGGAAATCCCATGCAGATGCCGCGCTCGCTGGCTCTGATTGTTCTCACTGCGAGAACATCAGTCTCACCTCTCTGCGCTCGCGGATCGCTTTCTTTTCAGAGAGCGACTCCGCCCCTCGCGCCCTCCCGTTTTCTTCCTCCCAGGGACCTGTGAGGAAAAAACAGCGGGGCAGAGGATTTCAGCGCGAGGCTGAGAGCGAGCTCACGCCGACTCAGAATCTGCGTGCCTCGCTCTCGCCACACAGAGAGGTTTCTCCCGTCCTTTTTTCCCAACCTGACCAGCGTCCTTCTGCTAGCGTGAGCGATCTGGTCTCATTCAGGGGAAGTGACTAAGAGCTGGCTGATGACAGCATGTAATTTGCAGCTTTGGACGCTGAGGAGCTGTCGGGCTCGGTAGCTGACCCCACCCCCCTGCCTTCATCCGCGCCCAGCACCGAGATGAAAGTCGAGATGAAAACTGGTTGAAGAGCTGGGACTGGAGTGGTCTCCAACAGAGGAGCCTTCTCGCAGCCGTCTAGACGAGTGGTTCCTGCCGGGGCGCCGCCAGGCCCCTCGCCAGCGCCCCTCGCCATTCTTCCCTGAAGTTCACGACGAGCTCACGAGATCTTGGCACTCCCCCTACTCTGCTCGCATCCGTACTTCCGCCTCATCCACCCTCACTACAATTGATGGCACTGAAGAAAAGGGGTACGAGAAAATGCCTCAACTGGATGAGTCAGTGGCTGCGCACCTCTGCCCACCCGCTGCCATCGGCTGGAAGGCAAAAGCCACCCACCCGTCCAAGCCATGCAGGACCACTTCAGCGCTCGCTGGATGCTCCTACGCTTCAGCTGGACAGGCGGCCTCGGCGCTTCATTCGATGGCGGTCTTACAGGTCTATCAGGCCAAACTCCTCTCTGCCATAGACGAGTCTGAACCTGATCCTGCGACTCTCAGGGAACTGAGAAGTGCAACAGACCTGGCTTTACGCACCACCAAGACCACCGCCCAGGCGATAGGGAGGTCCATGGCCAGCCTGGTGGTGCTTGAGCGCCACCTGTGGCTCACGCTGACGGAAATCAAGGATGCAGGCAAGGTCCCCTTCCTTGATGCCCCGATTTCCCCCAACGGCCTCTTCGGACCCGCGGTGGAAGGATTTGCTGAGCGCTTCAGAGACACAGAAGGCATCACAGGCCATGCGACACTTCCTGCCAAAACGCTCCAGTTCCGCAGCTGCTCCTAGTCGCCCTAAGCCTGCGCCGACTGAGCAGCCCACGAAGCCTGCACCTGCCGCCCCAGCCCCTCAGCCTGCCAAAGCTCAGCAGACGCAAGGGCGTTCCCGCTCAGCCAGACGCCACCCCTTTCCGACGCGCCAGGGCCCCCGACCTAAGATAGCGTTGGACCCCGCGCCTCCGGCGTCTTCCTGATCTGCAGGGCAGGAAGAGGAGAGGGCCAAGTCCCGCCGCGGCTGGACCGCCCACCAAACAGCCTCTCTTAAACCTCTTCTCACCCCGTCCAGTTCCGGGTGCAGAGGGAAGTGTGTTTGTTGCAAATACAGGGCCTGTACAAGCGCCCATGCAACCATCCGTTGTGATGGTGGAAAAAATAAAACACAAACATTTTCAAAAAGAGAGCAAATTTCCTCTTCCGTCCCTCACGAGTGCCCTGCCTCCGTGCAGTCGGTCACTCGAGTTTATCCAACCCCTCGCCACACGGGCCGAGGCCTGGCAGGCCATCCCCGGAGTGTCAGAGTGGGTTATGGGGATAATAAAACAAGGTTTTTCACTCCAATTCGCTCGAAATACAGGGCCCGTACAAGCGCCCATGCAACCATCCGCTGTGATAGTGGAAAAAATAAAACAAAAACATTTTCAAAAAGAGAGCAAATTTCCTCTTCCGTCCCTCACGAGTGCATTGCCTCCGTGCAGTCGGTCACTCGAGTTTATCCAACCCCTCGCCACACGGCCCGAGGCCTGGCAGGCCATCCCCGGAGTGTCAGAGTGGGTTATGGGGATAATTTTGCCAAGAGTGTGACAGCCCTGGCCCCCTGGAAGAACCCACCATGGATGGACAGGGGTGTGGCCATGGGAATGGTCTGCAACAGGAAAGTTGTCGCGACAGACGCCTCCAACACAGGTTGGGGGGCGCTGTGCGAAGGCAAACCGACCTTCAGCCATTGGTCGAAAGCGGAGAACATCCTCCACATCAACTGCTTGGAGATGCTAGCAGTATGTCGAGCCTGCCAGTTTTTCCTGCCAGACCTAATAGGAAGCCATTTGCTGATTCACGCAGACAACATGTCCGTGGTGTCCTACATAAATCACCAAGGAGGTCTCTCCTCGAAGCGCCTCTTCATTCTGGTAGAGCGCCTTCTGGAGTGGGCTCAGCTCAACCTGCGCTCGCTGAGAGCAGCACACTTGCCGGGCAGATTGAACCAAGGGGCGGATATGTTATCTCGGAGCAATGTCCCCTCAGAGGAGTGGATGCTCCATCCGCAGATGGTTCGAAGGTCAAGGACGCGTTGGCCCACAATTGGCCCAAGCTCCTCCTTTATGCATTCCCCCCGATCGCCCTGATTCCTCAGGTCATCAGGCGAGTCAGGGAACGGAGACACAAGGTTCTATTGGTGGCTCCCTTGTGGGAAAACCAACCCTGGTTGTCAGAGCTGAGTCAGCTGCTAACAGCAGCCCCCTGACCCGTGCCCCTGAGATGGGATCTCCTCTCTCAGGCGAACGGAACAATATGGCACCCTCGACCCGAGCTGTGGGCTCTCCACATTTGGTCGCTCGACGGGAGCCTACCAGCCTGCCAGAGCGAGTGTTAAACACCATTTCTGAGGCTAGAGCTCCATCTACGAGATGCCTCTATGCCCTTAAGTGGTCTGTTTTCTCCACTTGGTGTCTAGACCGCGGTGAAAACCCGTCTACCTCTGAGTTAGCGGTGGTTCTGTCCTTCCTGCAGGAGCTGCTGGATAAAGGACGTTCCCCTTCCACACTCAAGGTGTTCGTAGCAGCTATTGCGGCCTTTCACGCCCCTATAGCAGGCCAATCGGTAGGCAGAGACAACTCAGTTGTCCGTTTTCTGAAGGGAGCCAGGAGGCTGAATCCGCCTCGGCCCCTTACCGCCCCTACATGGGACCTGCCCACTGTATTGAGGGCCCTGAAGGGCCCTCCCTTTGAGCCGCTACAGTCTGCGAACCTTCGGTCACTGTCGCTGAAAACTGCTCTGCTACTAGCACTAGCGTCGGTTAAACGAGTAGGAGACCTACAGGCGCTCTCTATTAGCCCTACTTGCCTGGAATTCGGGCCCAACGACTCTAAGGTCGTCCTGAAACCAAGGTATGGTTACGTACCCAAGGTACTTTCAACTCCATTCAGAGCTCAGGTCATCACACTCTCCGCGCTTCCTCCTTCTGAAGAGGACCGGGAGTTATCATTGTTATGCCCTGTCAGAGCTTTGAGGATCTACTTCGAGCGTTCCGCCTCCTTTAGGCGTACAGAACAGCTCTTTGTTAGCTTCGGTAACCACGCCAAAGGGCATCCGGTCACGAAGCAGAGGCTCTCTAAGTGGATAGTGGATGCTGTTACGTTGGCGTTCCCTTCTCTGGGCCTACAATGCCCCATTGGAGTACGAGCCCATTCTACTCTAGAGGCATTGCCTCATCATGGGCGTGGTCTAGCGGTGTGTCCATTACAGAGATTTGTGCGGCGGCCGGCTGGGCCTCGCCGTCCATATTTGCTAGGTTTTATAAACTAGACGTACTGGCCTTACAGGCCAGGGTCCTCTCTGCTTAGATGAGCGTACATGAATACGTTGTGGGAACAATCCTGACAGAGAATTCTTGACCGCGATGCGCTCAAGCTCTCTAGTTGGTCCTTTGCATACTTCGGTCCTAAAGTACTGAGTATGTAAAAGTCATATAGGACGATCACCCAGGCCGAGCATAACCTCTATGAGTTTAGCTCACTTTAGCCCGGGGTATTCTATTTACACTTCCCTACGGGCAGTAAAACGCTTATGGCAGTATATATTACAGTCGTTCCTCTACCTTAGCACGGCGTGATTGAATTGAGTTCCCATAAGCGTCTTTATCAAGACGCAGTACGAGTGGAGTATCGATAGGGAACGTACTCTGTTACTATCGTAACCTCGGTTCCCTGAGATACGGAACGAGTACTGCGTACTTTGCCGTGCCAGGTAGCTGCACGACTCAGTCGTCGCTTCAGTCGAAGTAACCTGAGGATCCTATGGCGAAACAGCCGCTTATATAGCCAGATGGCCTCACCCATTCTGGCGGGATCTGGCGGGCTTCGTCGCCATAGGCTAGTGCAGCTCCGCTGCCGACCCATTGGTTCGTTTTCTACACACTGCACGAACCAATAGTCGTGCAGTTTCACTGCGTGATTGAATAAGACTTCAGTTCAGGAGAAAAAAGGCATTTTCCCATAAGCGTCTTTATCAAGATGCAGTACTCGTTCCGTATCTCAGGGAACCGAGGTTACGATAGTAACCGAGTACGTTTATATGCATGCAAGGTAAAAAAAAATTTAGTTTTCTCAAAAAATCGATTTAATTTGATCTCATTTCTAAATGATTCGTAAACGACTCGTGCGAAGCAGTTCAAAGAATCAGTCTCTCTAAACCCCTCCTTTCCGTGAGCTCTCGCTGCTGTGATTGGTCAGATGGCGCAGTCCTTTGTGATTGGTCTACCGCGTACAGCGAGTGTCGGAAACGAAACGCCCATTGCCATAACGGAATGACTGGAGACTTGTCAATACAAATGTTCATAACAGTGTTAAACATGTCACTTCCTGTTGCCAGCAGGTGACACTATGACTATAACTGAATATGAGGATGTAGATGTGTTCAGGACAGTACACCTATCGAACGTGTGAAGTTTGGGGCAGATCGGACATTGCTTGCATGAGTTACAGCAACTTCCTATTTAATGGCGAAACAGGCCGCAAAGGACACACCCCTTGACGAAAACTCAAGATCTTGGCAATTTAAAATCACAAAGGCCTTATGATAACCCTCACCAAATTTGAAGATGATCCGATTAAAACTGTAGGGTGAGTTCGTCAAAGTACGAGGCCTGGAAATGGCAAAAACTGCACAGAAATCGTACAGGAAATTAAAAATAATGTACTTCCTGTTGGGTTTTGGATTTTTTGTAGGTAATGGGGTGTTACACGTGTGTACTGATTTTCGTGCATGTAAGTAAACCGTAGCTCGAGGCGCACTCCGTTGAGATTTTACAGGTGATGCTATCTAGCCATTTTGCTACACCCACTTCTGAAACCCATATCAGATGTAAATTTTCACCAGTTCTGACGCGTGGGCAAAGTTTCATGAGTTTTGGAGCATGTTTAGGCCCTCAAAAATGCGATTCACTTTGGAGAAGAAGACGAAGAAGAAACGGAGCAATTCCAAAAGGCTCCTCACACCATCGGTGCTCGGGCCCTAATAACTGGTGCTAACTGGTTTCTAGTTGATTCAAGCTGGTTTAGGTGGTTGACCAGCTGGAGTTCCGCTTGGTGGGCACCTGGCTCAGCTCTTAGACTGGTAGATTTTGGTCAAGGACCTTAGAGAAAGTCAGGTTTCTAGCTGGTCTAAGCTGTATTAAGGCAGTTTAGCAGCTGATGGAGACCTGGTCATCTTGATCAAGGTCCTTGCTGGAAAAATAAGGGGGAATGAAAATGGCAGCTGATTTATCTGCCAGTGGGGTAAGTAAAATATTCTTAAAACAAGAGTATTTTGCTTACCACACTGGCGGATAATTTTACTCGTTTTAAGCAATATGCACTTAATTTAGTTTTTTTCCCCTGGAAACAAGACTAAATATCTTAAGTCATTTTGCTTATCTAGTAGAAGTATCTTGATTAAAGAATTTTTTGATATTTTGACTAAGAAACAAGACAAAAAATACTAAGTAAGATAAGCTATTTTTTGCAGTGTAAGATGCTTAACCAGATGACCTAATGAGTATGTTGCCAATACCTGAAAAGCTTATGCAACAACTTTCGCAATAACGGCCTGATAGCATTTAGAACATGCATGTTTCCAACAAAACCCAGAAGCCTTAAGAACAAGCATGTTCCCAATACAGCTATATAGAACAAATGTGTCCGATACTTGAACGGAATCAACGCTGAACTAACTTAAACTGAACAACTGTTTACCATTTCTCTCAGGAGCTGCAGCACAGCGGAAATGATTCCGTTTGCACCATGATCGTTATTTCCGCTGTATACTGCTATAAAAATAAAGGCAACTTGACATGATAGGTTAAAGCAAGCATGTTGCAGCATCAAGCATGTTGCCAATGACAACAGACAATAACGCACATTGCCAATATGATCGCATAAGCCTAGCACGAGCAGAGCCCAGCAACATGGATAGCCTTAGCAACAAGCATGTTGCCAATAACTTAAAAGCATTAAAAAGGAACTTAGCTTAGCTTTGTGAAGACATTCAGAGATGAATGGATTGTGAAACATAGCCCGCTGTGACGTGGATGCTTGATTTCTTAAGATCTGAACTTATTCTTGAGTCAGTCACATTAGTTTAACTCATGGAATCAATGTCAATAATAATAACTCTGTCACTTCCAAATCAGGCAGCTTATGATCAATGCGACGAATTCACATGTCCAAGTTCACGAACTTAATTGAATCTGAAGTGAAGTCCATGAGGGGAACGACTTCCTCTCACTGAATTCCTGTTTGCACAATTCTAGTGATATGATAGGGTTTTGCATGCCGAATTTGCCATTTAATTAGCTATTGAGCAACACGAAAACTGCTGATAATACTGAAGGACTTTATATATGGATGCTGTTATAGGTGTCTTATTCCTATAGGTAGACATGGATCAGCTGAGAGTCAGGTGATGCGAGCTTGACTAATGTGACCTGCCAGAACTAACACTACACTTGATTATTGTTTTTTTTTCAGTTATGCTTGGAAGGTATTCTGAAGTTACATATTACAGAAGAGCATGATCAGGGCTGTGAGACACGCATTTATTCATTCGAAGACCTCAGGGAACTTCAGAATAAATTAATGCTAATGTCGGGCAAAGGAGATCAGGGTCAGAATGAAGTCAATCGATTTGCAGAGGTTACTTTACACCTTTTCCACCTTTTTAGCTTTTAATTCTAAATTTCACCATAGCTATTGTACTGAACTTCTTTCCTCTTTCCAGGTCTTTGCCAGTGTACAGAGGTTGGCCTCTGCATATATGGATTTGTTTGTTGCTGGCAATCCATTGTTCAGAGAATGGGAGGCAAAGGTCACATGTAAAAATAAGGAAGCATGTATCATTATGGACATCCACTTAGGAAATGATGTTAGTGTCATGGTGAAAGGTGAAGTCACAGAACAGTTGCCAGAAGTCTGTAAGAAAATGGAGAGCTGTCTTAACTTCTGGAAGGCTTTTATGGACAAGCAGAGATCTCAGTATTATTACTTAAACTATTTCACTGCTGAACAGGTGGTCTACCTGTGCAGTCAGCTCACCCAGAAAAATGTGACTGATATGAAAGATCAAGTTCTTGTGATGCTCTCCTTTATCAAACCTAATTGCTCCTTTTCGGATGTGACACAAGCTTGGCACAAAATGAGCAAAATGAATTATGAGCAAAATGATGACTTAGAATTTCAAACATTTGCAAAAGTTGAGAATGATTTGAATACAGAGGAGCCATGCCTATTATCTGATAACTTGGCAAGTCAGTTGAGGCATGCTAATGGGTCAGAAAAACTTTGTGTAATTTGGAATGCTTACATGCGAGACATGAAGAATTTCCTGCCAGACTGCCTTGATGTCAGAGGTCTTGGATGTCTTCTTGAAATTTTGGCCAAAAGTGAATATGCGGGTGATTCATCACAGGATGAGAAAACAAGTAATATTCAGAGAGAACTGCCAAGTGGAATGTTTAATGGAAGACCAAATCTAATCATCTGCCCTTCTGAAGAAATTCTAATAACATGTATTTCAATTTACATGAGCAGCAAAAATGAGCCTTTACCAACCTATGATGAAGTACTCCTCTGTAGTGCTTCGACTCCATATGAAGAAGTGGAGCTTTTCCTCAGGCGTTGTCTCTCTGCTGGCTACAGGGGAAAGAAGATATACACAATGCTCTATGTGGACCAGCTTTCCTATGAAGTGAGCTACAAAGTGGAGCAGTTTTTTCAGCAACAAAAAGCACAGAGCAGAAATGATTACAGACTGGTGTTGGTCTGCAGCTCAAATAGAGAACATGCATACCTTCCCTCAGCTTTTAGTCAATTTAGATTGCACTTGGTTCCCCAAGAACCAATAGTCAGCATTCAGCAATACCTTGTTAAGCATTTTACAGTCCCAGCTGAGATATCCAGTGCTGCTGCTGTGTTCAAACACAGACAGTTTGTGGGAATTGTATTCTCTGACAGGTCAGGAGTAGGTGAGTATAAAATCATGTAATGGATTTAAGTTATTTTATTAGTTGGCCAAATTAAAAGAGACTGTGTTTTTGTGTATGAACAAAATATTTTTGCAAAAATTGTAAGATGATGAGTTACATCTGTAACTCATCTGTATGGTGTGTTCTAGGAAAATCACTTTACATTAAACGAATGTATGAGAAATTGAAAACGATCACCAAGAAACCTTCACAGCTGAAGAGCATCAGGTTAATTGAGCCAAGAGTTGATGAAAATGTCATCCTTCAGTCCTTGCATGACAGCTCCAAGAAAAATGAGCTTTCAGTTTATCATTTTGACATCACCACCATGGTAGCTACCCGTTTTTTTTTTTTTTTTTATTAATTTGATGAACCTCCTATCTATCTATCTATCTATCTATCTATCTCTGTCTGTCTCTGTCTGTCTATTTATCTATCTATCTATATGTCTGTCTGTCTCAGTCTATCTATCTATCTATCGGCTCGTTTCCACTGAGCGGTACGGGTCAGTACAGTACAGTACAGTACGATTTGGGACCGAACACCCTGATCCAGCTTGCGTTTCCACCGTCAACAGTACCCTTACTTCATAGGCGTGGTGTATGCCGGAAAGTAGCGGTCGACAATAAAGCGCGACAATAAGCAAAACTCTGCCTCCTTTTGTTAAATATCAGTTTTATTGAACAATAATAGCCATTATAAAAATATAAGTACAAAGTATAAGAGGCTCATATAAGAGGAAATAAAGACAAAAGAAAACAATTCAGTCAAACGTATGCTACAAAGTCAGCGCTGTACTATGGTAAAGTTCAAAACAAATATATAAAGTTAAACATAACTTTGTGCTCAGTCAAAATGATATGACCAGGAACAAATAATAGATTCATGAGACCATGAATGCCTGTTAAATATACCCAAAATTAATTGTATCTCATGTTTAATCACTACAGAGACATCAGAGCCAGCGGCAAATATCGTAAGGACTAGCCGAGTTAAGGCTGCTCGAGGCGGATACATGAGCGCTGAGCGCCTAGTGATCGCCTGGAGCTTCGAAATAGGCATAGCAAATTTTCAAATAGGTGCTATCTTTATAAATAAACCACATATTTGAGTTTTAAACAACTAAATTTTTGCCTGAAAAACTCCTAAAACTACATTTCATGACACAATAACAGTAATATTTTGAAACTATCCGGTAGTCCACAACCGGCTAAACCGGGGCCATTCAAAATTCTTTGGCCTTGATGACAGCTTGCATTCTTGCGGCCATTGTTTTTATGCACTTTTCCACAGTCTCTGTTGTTATTGTCTGTAATTGGGCATCTGAATTAAAAAAATAATAAAGTGCTGTACTATTTTTTTTCTGGATTTTTTGTAAAACAGTAAATTCATGGATAACAACAACAATAATTATATTTTAGCATTAGAAACACTATTGTGACTAAAGAGCTACACATACTGGTGGATTAACCATTACAGAAACATAAAAAATGATTTTGGTAATCACCGATACTGTTTAGAGCAGCTGTGGCACAAACCTTATATTGGGTGGTTGTGGTCAAAAAAAATGTTAAGCACTGTGTGTGTGTGTGTGTGTGTAATGTATTATTTTAATTTTATTTTATTTTAATTTATTAAAAGGATACTCCACCCCAAAATGAAAATTTTGTCATTAATCACTTACCCCCATGTCGTTCCAAACCCATAAAAGCTTTGTTCGTCCTCGGAACACAATTTAAGATATTTTGGATGAAAACCAGGAGGCTTGTGACTGTCCCATTGACTGCCAAGTAAATTACACTGTCAATTCACAGAAAAGTATAAAAAAACATAGTCAAAATAGTCCATCTGCCATCAGTGATGCTCTCTTAAATGGTGCTACACTGACACCGAGAGAAAGACAGGAGACGAATTGTTGAATAAATGTCGTTATTTTTATTTTCTTTGCGTACAAAAAGTATTGTCGTCGCTTCATAAAATTCAGATTGAACCACTGATGACAGATGGACTATTTTGAAGATGTTTTTTTTATACATTTCTGTTCCTTGACAGTGTAATTTACTTGACAGTCAATGGGACAGTCACAAACCTCCCGGTTTTCATCCAAAATATCTTAAATTGTGTTCCGAGGACGAACAAAGCTTTTACAGGTTTGGAACGACATGGGGGTAAGTGATTAATGACAAAATTTTCATTTTGGGGTGGAGTATCCCTTTAATTTTATTTATTTATTTATTTATGAATTTCAGTATTGTTTATATCCTTGTAGGTGAAGAGAGGACTTCATGAATTTCTGTTCAGGCTATTGATTCTTGGATACCTCATGGACTTACAAGGAAACATGTGGAAAAGCAGTAATAAGCACTTGTATGTAATTGAGATTGTAAGACCAGATGGCAGCACATCACAAAGTGACAGAAACGCTGTAAGTAAATTGATATAAATTATTTTATTAAATCATGCAGGACTTTTTGTTATTAATCAGAAAAATGCCTCATGAATTCATTTGATTTTTCATGGCAGGGTGCAAAAGTCCTGTCGTCTTTCTTGGATGTGTTTCCGAGTGTTTACTGCCGTCCACCTAAAGAGGTCTTTGAGTTAGAAATGAGAATTCAGGAAAATCCATCATTTAAAGAGGGTAAGGGTGATGATCCCCTCATGGATGACCAAGAGTTCCGAAGTGAGGCCTACCAGCGACCTTACCAGTACCTGCAGCGTTTCCACAATGGTGAAAATTTGGATTCCTTTAAGTACAGAGGAACTGAGGGCACTCATGTCAAATGCCTTCAGATGTTGTTTGTGTACTGCGGCATAGTAGACCCCTCTTGGGCAGAGTTGCGGAATTTTGCTTGGTTCCTGAACTTACAACTTAGGGATTGTGAGAACTCAGTTTTCTGTGATGTTTCTATCATAGGTGACATTTTGTTCGGATTTAAAACTTTTGTTGTTGATTTCATGATTCTCATGGCAAAAGATTTTGCCACTCCTTCACTTAGCATCTCTGACCAGAGTCCAGGAAGACTGCAAAGTGTCTTTTCTTCTGCCAATGAAGAGGATCTGGCTCCCTTTAGAATAAGAAAACGATGGGAGTCAGAACCACATCCATACATTTTCTTCAATGATGACCATGTGTCTATGACATTCATTGGCTTTCATCTTCAGCCAAATGCACAGAAAAGGATTGATGCTATTGATCCATCAACAAAAAGAGTGATCAAGCAGAACATCATGACCAGAGAGCTCTATGAGGGCCTGAAACTACAGGGAGTTCCGTTTAATATTAATTTTGACCAGCTCCCAAGAAGTGAGAAAATTGAGAGACTTTCCAGGGTGTTGGGAATACAGTCTCCCACTGACCCAGATGCAACATATGAGCTCACCACAGACAACATGTTGAAAATTCTGGCAATTCACATGCGCTTCCGCTGTGGGATTCCTGTAATAATCATGGGTGAGACAGGATGTGGGAAGACCAGACTAATCAAATTCCTTTGCGAGATGCACAGAAGTGGAGTTGCCACTGACAACATGAAACTAGTAAAGGTTCATGGAGGGACAAGTTCAAACATGATTTACACAAAAGTGAGAGAAGCAGAGGACATGGCGTTAAGAAACAAGAAGGATCATGGCTTTGACTCTGTTTTGTTTTTTGATGAAGCAAACACAACCGAGGCCATTGGCAGCATTAAGGAAATTCTCTGCGACAACAATGCTGAGGGACAGAATTTGACAAGTGACACTGGCTTGCAAATCATTGCTGCTTGCAACCCATATAGAAAACACACAGATGTAATGATCAAGAGATTGGAGTCAGCTGGTTTGGGATACAGAGTTCGTGCTGAGGAAACAGCCGAAAAACTTGGATCCATTCCACTTCGCCAACTTGTGTACAGAGTGCATGCTTTACCACCTAGCATGATTCCACTAGTGTGGGACTTTGGACAGCTAAATGACCATACTGAGAAAATGTACATCAAGCAAATAGTTGAAAGGGTAGTTAAAACCCATTCTATTGATTCAAACTACATCACAACCATCACAGATGTTCTGTCAGCCTCACAGATGTATATGCGAACAAGACAGGATGAATGTAGTTTTGTGAGTCTGAGGGATGTAGAGCGTTGCATGCAAGTTTTTGGCTGGTTCTACAAAAACCACCCAATGTTACTCTTAGAGCTTGACCAGTTTGAGATTATTCAGAAAACACAGAGAAATGAACAACATCAGAGGGACACTAATAAAAGAAACCCTGTTCTATGGCCAATACTTATGGCTGTTGGTGTATGTTACCATGCCTGCCTGGAGGACAAAGAGAAATACAGAAAAGAAATTTGCAGGTACCTTCCAGAATACAGCCCAATGAAAGTGATGCAGGAGATCTCAGTTATTCAGGATCTTTTTCTGAGTGGTGTTCCATTGGGTGAAACCATTGCCCGAAACAACGCTTTAAAGGAAAATGTCTTTATGATGGTGATTTGCATTGAACTACGTATACCACTTTTTTTGGTTGGAAAACCTGGAAGCTCTAAGTCCTTGTCTAAAACTCTAGTTGCAGATGGAATGCAAGGCCAAGCAGCTCATTCTGATTTGTTTAAAAAGCTAAAGCAAATTCATCTAGTTTCCTTCCAGTGCAGTCCTCATTCTACACCAGATGGCATCATCAACACATTCAAGCAATGTGCCCGTTTTCAGGAAGGCAAGAATCTAAAAGAGTATGTCTCAGTGGTAGTGCTAGATGAGATAGGCTTGGCGGAAGATTCCCAGAAAATGCCCCTGAAAACTTTACATCCTTTGTTGGAAGAGGGATGCACAGATGACCAGACAGGACCCCACAAGAAGGTGGGATTCATTGGCATCTCAAACTGGGCTTTGGATCCAGCCAAGATGAATAGAGGAATATTTGTTTCTCGTGGTGATCCTGATGAAAAGGAACTGATTCAGAGTGCCGAAGGAATATGTTCCTCGGATCCCATGATCCTTGAAAGGGTGAGAGATTACTTTCAGCCATTTGCCCAGGCTTACCTAAACATCTGCAATGAACAAGGAAAAGGTTTCTTTGGTCTGCGAGACTATTACAGCTTGACAAAAATGATGTTTGCTGTAGCCAAAGCTACTGATCAGAAGCCTAGTGCAGAGCAGATTGTGAAGGCTGTACTGAGAAACTTCAGTGGCAAAGATAATGTGGATGCTGTCACAGTTTTCACCAATGAACTAAATATCAAACCCAAACTTGAGAATATCAGTCCCTTTGAGCTTGTAAGAGAGAACATCAGAACCATTGGTCAAGATGAGGAGTGCAGATACCTGCTGGTTCTGACCAAAAACTATGCAGCCCTTCGAATTCTTCAGCAAATGTTTTTTACAGACCAGTGCCAACCAGAGATTATCTTTGGTTCAAGCTTTCCAAAAGACCAGGAGTATACTCAGATATGCCGCAACATTAACCGTGTCAAGGTTTGTATGGAAACTGGTCAAACCATTGTGCTTCTAAACTTGCAGAACTTGTACGAAAGTTTGTATGATGCTCTCAACCAATATTATGTTTGGCTTGGAGGTCAGAAATATGTGGATTTGGGGCTTGGGACTCACAGAGTCAAATGCAGAGTGCACAGAGATTTCAGGCTCATTGTCATTGAGGAGAAGGATGTTGTGTACAAGCAGTTTCCCATTCCATTGATCAACAGGTTGGAGAAACATTATCTTGACATCAATACCATACTAAAGAGTGAGCAAAAGGACCTTGTTGAGAAGCTTGAGCAGTGGGTTGAAAGCTTCATTGCAGCTAAAAGCAATCACTCAATTGCTCCCCAAGCATGCTGCTACCGTCCAGCTGATGCTTTCATTGGCTACCACTCAGACACCTGTGCCTCTGTTGTCCTGCAAGTTACACAGCAGCTCAAAGGGCAAATTTCAGATTCTTTGAAGGGGATTTTAGATGAGGCTAAATTGATCCTTTTGAACTCTGCTACACCAGATGCAGTGGTTAGGCTAGACTGCACTTCCTTCTCCAAAGTAGAAACTGAGCACTTGTCAAGGGTGTACTTTGAAGACCAGAAGCATAGCTCCCTTGCTGACTTCATCCTTTCTCAAACACAGGAAGCAGGGCATAGCCATGCTTCTTTCACAGAGGTAAACATATTTTAAATATTTTGAGTATTTAACATTTGTATCTTTCCAAGTTTAGTGCACAAAGTTGTTTCTTGCTTCTTTAATCCTGTAGGTAACTACATTCTCAAGGCTTCTGACCACAGCAGAAACTGAACAGCTACAGAACATAGTTCAAAACACTGAGCTCCTCTCACTACAGCAGTTTGACATGGAAAACTCATTCCTCAAGAAAATCAGGTATTGTGCTCAAAACATCACATCATGCATATCATAACAACAAAATCATATTTATAATTAATAAAATTTTCTGTGTGCAGGAATTATTTGGAAAACACCACTGGAGACAAGATACTTATCATCCAAACCAATTTTGATGAAAGCTCCCAAAGTTTAAATTTCATTGCATCTGCAAAGTGAGTTGAATGTGTTTAGTGGCTCAATTTACTTGTTCACTTGTTAAATCCAATGAAATCAGCATTATTTGATATATTTCCAGGTATTCTTCTCTCAATGAAATCAACAAATTCAGGAAAGAGTCCAATGGAAAGATTTTTGTGTATTTCATCACTAAGCTACCAAGAATGGATGGAGGAACTTCCTATGTTGGATTTCATGGTGGTAAGACAACTGATTATTTGCATCACTGACCAACATTGTTTGTTTTAGACAAAATCTCAATAAAGACTCCTTTATTAAGGCCCTTGGAAGTCAGTCCACATTGATGACCTGAGAACATCAAAAGACATTATCTCTGATATAAAAGCCTTGCAGTGCCTAACCATCAGCCAGTTGTTTGAACAGAAAGCTGAGCAAGCAGATGAGCCTGAAGGTGATGATGGTTTATTTTCAGAATATGTCTTTAAAGGAGTGATCGGAATTCTCAAGTCATTTTGATTACTTACAGCTATGAATGATGAAGACATGCATACAGGAGAAGAGAAGATGGAACTAGAAGATAATACTGTGGGTCGCAACCTCAACAACAGCAATATATTTTCAGTATATTTTTGATACTATTGTCACCTTGTTGAGTTTAGTAAGCTTCAAAATGTAGTTCTGTTTCTTATGCTCTGTAGGGCTGGGAGAATGTTTTAGACACCAATGTGCTGGTTCGTAGCTGTGTTCAGAGTGCAGTTGGCATGCTAAGAGATCAGACAGAGGGAGGCACCCGCAGCACCAAGAGAGTAGAGATTCTTCTATTGCTCTTGGCTGACAATGACACTCTACTATGTGAGACTTATCACTCTTTCTGTTAGTCTTTTTTAAATAGCCATGATTAGCCAACTTTTATGTGGTCAATGAAATTTACGTATTTATGTTACCAGCTGAATTTATCAAAGCTTTAAAGAAACGACTTCATTCTCTATTGATGGCTCACGATGAAAACACAATCTCTGCCAAGAGCTGGGTCTTTAAGGAAGCACTAAATATTGATGCATTGCAAGAGAGTGGGACTTTTAGGTAAGTGTATGAGAGAAGGTGTAAAGTGCAGAAAGGTCTTGAATTGTACAGTATATCTTTGTGAAACTATACCCTATACTTAAAAAAAACTCTACTTTCAGTATTTGTTAATTTCTGTATTTTAGACATGCCCTTTGGAGACGACTTCAAGCAGTGGTAACTCCGTTTTTGGCACAACTTGTTTCAATTATTGACCGTGACTGCAATCTAGACCTCTTGCTGGATAGAAACGCTGATGAATCCTTGAGGAAATTGTGGCTGGACATCTTTGTAGATGTCACATTACTGAATGTTCCTTACACAAGACTGGACAACAAGTGTGTAATTATTTGATTTCAAGATGAATTGTGTAAGCCTTTGGGCCCAAAAGACACTAATGCTTTTAACTACACAAGCTTGATTTTATTTTATTCCACAATGTGTCAGACAGCAGTTCACAAGGCAAGGCAAATCTGCATTGCAGAGCTAGATACTGTAGCTGTTTCTTCCAGGTCAACTGCTGTCATTTCAGAGCAGTAGTTGAAAACAGGATGCTTCTCAGAAAGTTAGTTAGAGTCAGCCTCTTTATGGCTAGCTACCTAAATGATAACATTAACAACTCAAGGTAAATTGTCTGATCACATGGGAAGCAAGAAAACATATTAAGTATACAAAGCATGACCGTACACTGACAGTGGGTACATGTGCATTGTACATTTCTTGGCTTTAAAGCAATGTTGTTGTAACTAAACAAAGAAACATTTGGTCTTTAACAGCTCAGAGAAGACAATCTTGGTTCAGAACTACATTGCAGTTGACAGCAATGTGGGTTGCACCATGCCTTTCAGCTGGAGAATTAAAGATTATCTAGAAGAACTCTTGGTACATACTTTGATGCAAGAAGGTATATTTACTTAACTGCTATCCTTGCTGTTTGTTGTTGCTGTTGTTGTTTGAGCACTCACACTTAAATCAGTGTGGTTTGTTCTCTTGTGACTTGTGACAGTTATTGCAGGTTTTTTTTGTTTGTTTTTATTTTACTTGTTTTACAGTTCTAGGGAAAACATAAACAATAAATGTCCATGCACTTCTTCAACAGGACACTCTCTAGAGCAATTTGAAGAGATTTTTTGGAAGATTTCCTTGGGCAGGTACATCTCTGAAGCAAACCAAAAGATGCAGATGGAGTTTTTCCACAGGTATCTCCAGGATTTCATTTCCATGACCATGAAGGTAACATCAGTGGATAATCTTGAGGTGAGAGTGAGAGTCGTTCAGAGATACATTTCTATACATCATCTGCACATCCAAGCACATATACTTGTTCATGTGTTGATATGTGTGTATATCTGTTTTTACTTTTTAGCTCTTATGTGGAGCCCTTACTTGTGGTGTAAATGAGCTTAGAGGAAGTCAGGATGTTCATGAGAATGAAGTCATTTCTCTGCCATGGGTTCATGCTGCCTACCATCACTTCAAGAACCGAATACAGAACCTCTACAGGATGATCAGTATAGAGCCTCAGATTGCTCAGATGCTACTAGATAAAATATGTGCCAGAGGGGGAACAGAACTGGTAAGTGCTTGCACCTTTTTTTTTGTTTGCATAAACAAAATGTTTTACTTTGGTTGCTTCCCTCTGACAGTCTTTTTGTTTCACAGGTGTTAGATGTGTATGCTGCAGTGGCCTGTATTGAATCCCTGGAGCCCCAGTCTCTAGATGAAGATATTCAAAGTCCGGCCTGGCTTAGACGTGTTAAAAAGCTACAGGTGCCAGTTGAGCTGGTCTGCTGTAAGGAGAGCCTACGCCACTATGGAGAGAAAGGCAAAGAGATCGTCACCCACATCCAGTGAGTTATGAGCTCTAAAATATATTGTCCTATGGGAAGCATTATTCGTACATTCCTACATGATAGCACCTACAGCTCTGTGAAAGAAGCCATTCTGCAGTCTGTTTGTGTTGGAATTGCTGGCTCTAAACCTCTTTAGATACTGTAAATCAGTGGTTATCAACCTTTTGGATTCCAAATCCCCCCATTGTCTACAACAATTTTAATTTTAATAGGTTACCATTTCCCTGGTAGAGAATCACTGCTTTAGATTGTATTGCATTGATATAATTATTTAATTAATGAAGAAGCAGGTCATCTAAATAAATTGTCTTTAATTTAGACATGGTTGGCGTCGCATTTACTCTCTGGCCTTGTTTGTGGAGCACATGCTGCTTGGTGTCGGGGATGTGCATTTAAACCTCAGGCCACTGGTTCTTGACCACACTCGACGCCTAGCACAAGTGAGTCAGCTTTCAGTCCTTACTTGAAAATAGTTTCTTAATTTTATCTCTGCTCATCAATACTCATCTCTTTGCCAAAGGTCCTAGAGAAGGACTCAGACCTCAAAAAGAAGCAGCCGTTTGAGGCAGCGATTACCATACTCAAAGCTTGCAAAGATGAAGCATCTAAGAGCATTTTAAGGTCTGATTTGTTATTAGTTAGACTTTCTTTCATTTGAGGATTTAGTAAGAGGTTCCTATTGAATATTGGTGATTTGTCCCCAGGTTTGTCAATCAGCTTTGTCCAGTGTGCACGGGAGACCCGCAGGATCCTTTGAGTCTGCCCTGTGAGCACGTCTACTGCCTGACATGTATTAAACAGTGGCTGGTGCCCGGTCAGATGCTCTGTTATCTGTGTCACCATGAAGTGCCTGATGACTTTGAGCTCAAAGCCTCTGAGACAATACGGTAAACTGACTAATTGTCTGGGCTTAATAGTTGTGCTTTATCTCTTTGTTTGCCTGGCTAAATCTATCAGTCTAAAAGATTATGTGTTTGTTTTGGTCTTTAGGGGTCTCTTCGGTCAAAATGCATTGTTCAGAAAGCGATGCAATGCTTTCTTCATTGATTTGGTGTCCACCATGTGCTTCAAGGACAGCACTCCTCCCAGTGAGGACATCATCCACCATCTGTTGTCCCTCCTGATGGTAGAGTCCTGCTCGCTCCCTCACATTGAAGGTATGTCTGTCTATAAAATATATGTGTGGAGGTCTAGATTTGGATTAGAATGAATAAATGACCAGAACGTTGTTCCTCGTCCTCTCAGGGCAAGACCGCAGGTTCTTGACTAAGGCTCTTTCTCCCTTCGATGACTCTGTGGATGAAATTCCAGTGGTGCGTTCAGTGGTGCTGAAACTCCTGCTGAAGTACAGGTGAGCTCAGGGCTTCTGACAGCTCACACCACAGTCTTCTTACACAGTTATGGATATTATAGTTTTTGTCTTAACCTCTTTCAGCTTTGATGATGTGAAGCACTATCTTCAGCGGCATCTGACAGAAGTTGAGCAAAGCAACATCACTGAGGAGACTGATAAAACCGAGCTTTATTCCTTGTACATAAATTGTTTGGAGGTGTGTATATCGACTCATGTTCACTAGCCATGTTTTACAGCTTATTTTTTAGCAGTTTGCAATTATGAAATATTTTTGATGAAAAAACTTTACATGTGAGACCCTGTGCCATCTTGACTGAGAGGGCCTCTACCTTTGTGTTTTTTACAGTAACAAATGCAACTTTCACACACATCTGATCAACAGATAAACTGTGTGCTCTTATTTGTTGCTAATGTTGTGTATATTTCAGCGCAAACTGGTTTGACCCATTTCAGAGCTGCCAAAATTAGAATTTAAAATGGACTGTAAAAAGCTCCCTACAAATTTGTGAGACATGCGAGGCCATGCTTACTGATATGCTTGCGCATGAATTATGGTCTCACACACACATGCTCTTAGCAATTGTAAGTCATACTGCATAATACATATACTATATATTAACAATAATTTAACAAGCACAATAATACAGCATTATACATCGAGTCAGCTGTCACTTTATTTTGACATGTTTAGTTTTGACAGTATGTTACAGTTCATAAATGCAAGTCTATAGGCTATATATCTGTGGCACAACTGAATGCTTGGTTACTTAAACGAATGCCAATTATGGCACTAAATACCGACTATGCCACCCCGGAAATGACCTACACATACACAAAGCGCACAGATTTGTCCACAAATCCTGCTGCAACACCACCTGGCCCCAGTATCACTGCAGATGGCGACTCACACCGCACCCCTGCACTTGCTGCCATGCAAATTACGCTCTCACGATAAGGAACGTTCACTCAACGTGTGCGTAGAGCTCCTCAGCCACACTCCCGAACATACGTACATACAGCGCACCGGAACCGATGTCACTTCCAGAACCCCAAGAACGCACTTACTTAGAAATCAGTCCCGTCTCCTTTTATATCCGCAAGAAAAGAAGAACGTAATATAAAATCCTCCCCTGATTCAACTATATCGATAGATTTCATCACCACATATCATTTAAATTTTAGATCATGTTTCAGGTGGGTTATTACAGCTTAGAATCACATGCATGCAAGCAGCTATTCTAGAGTTAAATCTATTCTAAATCTACTGCAACTGCAGGTTGTATGCATTTTGAAGAAGAATTTTGCAGCCACAAATCCGATGGCTCTGTATTTTTGAATTAAATTAAGTTAGTCCATTTAGCTGCAACAGTGCCACATCCAGCTGCATGTCCCTCGACTGTGGTGTCTTACTGACAGTGTTCACAGCAAACAGAATATCATACCGTATGACTATAGACATAATGAATTCGAAGCTTTGCAGGTCATTTGCTGGCGACTTGGCTTCACTTTTAATTTTAGGGTTGCTATAGTCCTCTGCCACTTCAAGCAAAGCATCCCTAATATCACTTGTTCCTTTTCAGTCGGTCACGTTCGACGTACGTCGGAACTGACCGACGAATTGGGGATCACTTTGGGAGACCAATCTACTTCGAGTGTAAGAAAACGAGCCAATGCACATTGGCATGCGATAATTGCAACAGCTGCTCTGCGCTACAGCGCGGGTATTTAATGAGCAGCAGGTGCGTCGCATATTTGCTTTTTGCTTCGGAGCCAAGCACATGTGCTGTTCCTGCATATGTTTATTTCTTCTTTGGAAGTGGTGGAAGACGAGCTGCTCGTTTGAGAAGGAGCCTCTGTGTGTCTGGTGCGGGTGTGACGGCGCTGACAGTGTTGGTCGCGATCTCACGAGCGAGCAAAAACAGCTGTTCTCACAGCTCATGGAGAGGGCGCCTTCAATGAGATCGCTGTTTATACAGCTGAGAGTTGCGTCTTCAACGAGAGTGAGTGCTCACAACAGGCTTGCACTATTGTACTGCTGTGCAGCCGCGGCCATTTCCCTGTGCGTTTCAGCACCAATAAGAGAGCAAATTCCTAAAAGAGCACACACGGTTTGACCCTGCGTCTTTTTCAAGATGTCATTCAGACCGTGTGCTACTGGATGTGGTCGTTACCTGGCCCCTGGTGATGGTCATGATTACTGCCTCACGTGTTTGGGCCTCGCACACGCTGAGGTGGCACTCATGGATGGTACATGTTCTCACTGCGGGAACATGACCATCTCAGTGTTAAGGTCGAGACTCCAGTATCTTGAAAAGACTGGAGCCCCTTTGTATATTCCCCGATCTAGTTTTTCTTCTGGGCCAGCTCAGAAGAAGCCTACTTCGGTTAATAACCTAGGTGACCTGAGGGTTACAGTGAGGAATACCCCGCCAAGTCAATCTCCTCGGGCTCCTCACTCCTCCATGACACTGCAACCAGTGGAGCTTCCAAGAGCGCGTGCTGGTCCGTCTCGTGCGGTTCCAGTAGTCACTTTTGGGGCTCCCCTGGAGGACCAGATGTCGATCGCTGCATCGGAGGGTAAGCGTATGTCCTCCAGGGATGAAGATTCGGCTGCACTGCCCCCTTCGGGTGTGGCAGCGTTGCCCGAGTCCGACCCAGAGATGGCTGCTATGCTTTCCCGGGCCGCCACGAGCGTCGGGCTTGAGTGGAACCCTCCACCGTGTCCCGAGCCCACGCGGCTGGACGATTGGTTTCTTGGGGTGGCCCGTGCTGGTTCTCAGCGCTCCGCCCCAGTACCTTTCTTTCCGGAAGTGCATGAGGAAGTGACTAAATCGTGGACGGCACCTTTTTCTGCCCGAAGCCGGTCTGGTCCTTCTTCCTCCCTCACTACCCTTGATGGCGGGGCGGCTAAGGGGTACGTGGAGCTCCCCCCAGTGGAGCGGTCTGTGGCGATGCAACTGTGTCCCAGGACCGCTACCTCTTGGCGGGGTAATCCGCGTCTCCCCTCCCGAGCATGTAAGTTCTCGTCCTCTCTGGCGGGCAAGGCTTACACAGCTTGTGGAGAAGCCGCTTCCGCCCTGCATGCCATGGCGCTCCTGCAGGTCTACCAGGCCAAAGCGCTCAAGGAACTGCACGATGGTAGTTCCGACCCAGGGGTTATGCAGGAACTACGTACAGCGACGGACCTCGCCCTACGGGCGACGAAAGTCACTGCACGCTCCCTGGGTCGGGCGATGTCCACCTTAGTGGTCCAGGAGCGCCACCTGTGGCTGAACCTGGCAGATATGCGTGAGCCCGACAAAGTTCGGTTCCTCAACGCCCCTGTCTGTCAGGCCGGCCTCTTCGGCGACGCTGTTGAAAACTTTGCCCAGCAGTTTTCAGTAGCACAGAAGCAGACGGAGGCGATTAAACACATCCTGCCCCGACGACCAGCTGCTGCCTCCACCCAGTCGTCGGCTGCAGCGCCTCCGTCTGCTCGTCGCCGAGGGCGCCCCCCTGTGGCCGCCTCCGCCCCTGCTCAGCCTAAGCAGCAGCCTCCACCTAGGCGGCAGGTGGCCGGCCGCAAGGGGAACGCCCAGCCCGTCCAGGCCCCCGTCAAACCAGGCGGCAAGCGTAAGGGTAAGCGGCCCTGAGACGGGCGACCCAGAGGTGGGAGGATCTGCTCTTCGGGAGATGGTGTCTGCATCACTCCCTCCCCCGGAGGAGGGCCGGGTGGAGAATCTTTTGTTTCCTTTTGTTTTTGTTCCCCGCTGGCTCCTCGGAGTTTCCTATATCTCTGGGTCACAAGAGGGCGTGGTTGGCGGTGTGCGACGTGTTGCAAACACCTTGCCACCCCCTTCCCCCTCTCTCTTCACCAGCAGTCAGTGGTGTGTGGTTCGAGGACGTCACCAGGCCGTCTCTCACTCCCGCTGCCCCTCCCTGGGACCAGGTAAGTGTTGCGCAGCTCACGCAGACTCCACTTCGGGCCGCCTCAGTGCCTCCCGAGTTGAGTCCCTGTGTTCCACCTCGCTGCCCCACCCCGGGTATATCTGTGGTTCCGTTGGTCCCGCTTACACGGTGTCTGGGAGCCTGGCTAGCGCTCCCCAGCCCGTCTCGCTGGCTCATCCGCACCATCAGACTCGGCTATGCGATTCAGTTCGCCCAGCGTCCCCCCAAGTTCAGGGGCATCCACTTCACCTCTGTGCGAAGCAGCGATGCCCCTGTCTTACGGAAAGAGATCGAAGTCCTCCTGGCGAAGGACGCAGTCGAGCCGGTCCCTCCAGCCGATATGAAGGCAGGGTTTTACAGCCCCTACTTCATTGTGCCCAAGAAAGGTGGTGGGTTGCGACCAATCTTGGACCTGCGAACCTTGAACCGGGCTCTGCACAAACTCCCGTTCAAGATGTTAACGCAAAAACGCATTTTCGAGTGCATCCGTCCCCGAGATTGGTTTGCAGCGATCGACCTGAAGGACGCGTACTTTCATGTCTCGATTCTCCCCCGACACAGGCCATTCCTACGGTTTGCGTTCGAGGGTCGAGCGTATCAGTACAAGGTCCTACCCTTCGGGCTGTCCCTGTCGCCTCGCGTCTTTACGAAAGTCGCGGAGGCAGCCATTGTTCCTCTCAGAGAATGTGGCGTTCGCATTCTCAACTATCTCGACGACTGGCTGATCCTGGCACAGTCTCGGGACCAGTTGTGCGAACACAGGGACATGGTGCTCTGTCACCTCAGCCTGTTGGGACTTCGGGTCAACTGGGAAAAGAGCAAACTCTCCCCTGTGCAGAGGATCTCTTTTCTCGGTATGGAGTTGGACTCGGTCAACCAGACAGCGCAACTCACAGAGGAGCGCGTCCAGTCAGTGTTGAACTGCCTGAATTCGTTCAGAGGCAGGACAGCGGCCCCACTGAAACTTTTTCAGAGGCTCCTGGGGCATATGGCATCCGCAGCCGCAGTAACGCCGCTCGGGTTGCTTCATATGAGGCCGCTTCAGCACTGGCTTCATGGCCGAGTCCCGAGATGGGCGTGGCAGAGCGGCACACACCGGGTGTCCATCACCCCGTACTGTCGCCAAACCTTCAGCCCATGGTCAGACCCTTCGTTTCTACGGGCAGGAGTCCCCCTAGAACAAGTGTCCAGGCATGCTGTGGTTTTCACGGATGCCTCTGCCACGGGCTGGGGGGCCACGTACAACGGGCATGCAGTGTCGGGTCTGTGGACGGGACCTCAACTGCACTGGCACATCAACTGCCTCGAGTTGCTAGCGGTACGTCTTGCGCTGGGCCGCCTCAAAGGGCCGCTACATGGCAAGCACGTGCTGATCTGTACGGACAATACTGCGACCGTTGCGTACATCAACCGCCAGGGGGATCTACGCTCCCGCCGCATGTGGCAACTCGCCCGCCATCTCCTCCTCTGGAGTCAGAAGCATCTGAGGTCGCTTCGGGCCATTCACATCCCTGGCGTGCTCAATCGTGCAGCCGACGAGCTCTTATGACAGCCTGCGCTTCCGGGAGAGTGGCGACTCCATCCCCAGGTAGTCCAGCTGATTTGGGGTCTCTTCGGAGCCGCACAGGTAGACCTGTTTGCCTCTCCGGACTCGACCCATTGCCAGCTGTTTTATTCCCTGACCGAGGGCACTCTCGGCACGGATGCACTGGCGCACAGCTGGCCCCAGGGCCTTCGCAAATATGCGTTTCCCCCAGTGAGCCTTCTTGCACAGACCTTGTGCAAAGTCAGGGAGGATGAGGAGCAGGTCCTGTTAGTTGCGCCATACTGGCCCAGCCGGACTTGGTTCTCGGAACTCATGCTCCTCGCGACAGCCCCTCCTTGGCCCATTCCTCTGAGGAAGGACCTGCTTTCTCAGAGACGGGGCACCCTTTGGCACCCGCGTCCAGACCTCTGGAAGCTTCATATCTGGTCCCTGGACGGGACGCGGAGGTTCTAGGTGGCCTACCCCAATCAGTGGTAGACACCATCACTTCTGCTAGAGCCCCCTCTACAGGGCGCCTCTATGCTCTGAAGTGGAACCTGTTCGTTGATTGGTGTTCTTCTCACCGGGAAGACCCCCGAAGATGTCCGGTCAGAGTTGTGCTTTCCTTCCTGCAAGAAGGGTTGGAGCGTAGGCTGTCTCCCTCCACCCTGAAGGTGTATGTTGCCGCAATTGCCGCACATCACGACGCAGTTGATGGTAAGTCTCTAGGTAAGCACGACCTGGTCGTCAGGTTCCTTAGAGGGGCGAGGAGCCTTGCCCGTTCGGGTTGCGAGCACACATGACTAGAGGTGTTGCTTCCTCCTGGGCGCTGGCTCAAGGCGCCTCGCTGACAGATATTTGTAGAGCTGCGGGCTGGGCAACACCTAACACGTTCGCTAGATTCTATAGCCTTCGTGTAGAGCCGGTGTCTTCCCATGTACTCGCCCCCAGGGGCCAGTAGTGCGAAGGACCCGTTCTAAGTGTCGGCTTGCAACGCCATTCCCGCCCGCTGGGCCGGATACGTGCGTCTTTTGCTCCAGTAGAGTTCCCCAGGTATGGCTAACCCTGTGAGTTCCTCCATCATCCCCCGGCAATCAGACGTGGCGGAGCGTCTGACGCCAGGCCTTCACTCGTTCTTTTGTGGAACCTGTGTTAGGCTGGGTGTCCATATGTGCGATCCCAGCAGCGACCCCATATGCGTATTTCATCCACGGAAGGCTACCCGGTCTGGCTAGCCCGTGTCTTCCCTCGACAAAGCACGCTCTGTCGTCTCTGATGGTGTTCTTTCCCCCCTAGAACTAGGTTGGAACCACCCCGGAGACTTCCATATGTTGTACTACCCTCTTGGTTAGTCCATATGTGTAACCGCCACAGTTACCTTCCTACAGGCAGGATGTGGCTTCCATAGCATCCCCTTCCCTCTAGGGCATGTTTCCCAGCGTTATCCAATAGTCACACTGAGTGGGTCTTGCGGAACAGCAGTGACTGACCTTCTCTGCTTAGAGCCCTGACTCCCGCTCCGACAAGTTGGGGGCGGTCCAGGAGTCTCAGGCAGAGCGCTGGAAGGGCCAGCGACAGTGGCGTGTTGGTAGATATCCCCAATTCGTCGGTCAGTTCCGACGTACGTCGAACGTGACCGACTGAAAGGGAACGTCTCGTTTACGTATGTAACCCTCGTTCCCTGAAGGAGGGAACGGAGACGTACGTCCCGTCGCCACAGTCGTTGTACCTCCGCTGTACGGCCGAGTCACGAGCTCGGCTCCTCAGTGGAAAAGCAAATATGCGACGCACCTGATGCTCATTAAATACCCGTGCTGTAGCGCAGAGCAGCTGTTGCAATTATCGCATGCCAATGTGCATTGGCTCGTTTTCTTACACTCGAAGTAGATTGGTCTCCCAAAGTGATCCCCAATTCGTCGGTCAGTTCCGACGTACGTCTCCGTTCCCTCCTTCAGGGAACGAGGGTTACATACGTAACCGAGACGTTTGATAGCATATTGCTTTTACACTCTCTACATGACATTCCCACCTTGTTTCAGACAGAGGTTTAATAGGGAGAGACAGGACTTTCACTTTAAGTATTTCCCAACATTTAGGAGAGCCTGCAAATATCAAAGAAATATAAATACATTTTCCCATATCTCCCGGTGTAAAATTCAGGTTGTGGCAACCACGTGGCATGAAGTAAGAATATGGGACTCCCCAATTTTGATGTTTTTGTGTTTGCCCCATTATTGTATCCTTTGCCCTGATAGTCATTTATGTTCAGTCGAAGGGCTTCTGGTTTGGCTTGGAGTGCATTTAATAGTTTGGTCATTTACTGGGATGAAATCAATGAAGTTTTCTTCTACATTCAGTTCTAATGATGTCATATTGACAAAATGAAGAAGCATAGAAAAACATTTTGCTCTCTTTGTGTCATTCACAATAGTTTTTTTGACATCTGTGGTCAGACATAATGAATTTCATGCCGTAGATAATGTGCATCCTCATTCCTATGAGTTTCCTTATTTCTTATGCATCTAACTTGCATAGAGGGATCAAATTTGACAACAGGCTAACTTGTACAGCTGTTAAACAGTTTACAACAAAAGCAAAATATAGAATCTGTTTTCTTCAAATATACGAGCCATCATTGGAAAAGTGTATTTTTGAGAAATTGGCATCAAAATGAAAATGTCACAAAACTGATTAGAAATATTTGTCAGTCACCACAGCCACTTATTAACCTTATCCCTGACCTTGAACTTGCTGAATCTTGAATCTTGTAGTGGTCCAGTAGTATTGCTGGCCACAGTGATAGATGCACGGGTTGTGCTAGTCGGTGCAGTTTTAGCATTTTCACAACTGCTAGCTTTGACAAATTTATCCAGCGATCCTTTCCATGATTTCTGAAATTCTTCCTTTTCTCACCACCCGACTCATGTCAGTGCAATCAGTTGTGCTCTGTGCAGCTGATATTTCTTCTTCCTCACAGGATAGGTAGACAGATGGAGTGAGCACGCAGTGGAGCGAGCACGCGGCATCAAAATTCAGAAAAAATAATAATAAGTTGTTAGGTTTATTACTGGTCCTTAAATATACATAATAGAATTGAGACACAGCAGGAGTTTTATGTTGTTGATGTTTATGTAAAAAAATTATACAGAAACTACAGTATTGCAGGCCAGGAGTGAGGATCTGAGCGTTCACACACTTGGCATAGTCCTTGCAGCGGTTCTGTTTACTAGATTTTTATTGCAGAAATGGTATGCTAATCAAATGCTGGTTTATACTGGTTAGAGCTGTCTTTTCTAATGAAGCTGGAAATTTGTCTTATGTATGAGCTATAATTTGCCTAGATCCCATCTCTGCACTTTCTGGGCTTCTCTAAGCCAACTTCATTAGGTGCATCCTGGGATGCTTTTTAAGAAGTATTGGAGAACCTAATGTGTTTGCTGAAAAATGTTATGTTTTTTTTTTCTTCACCATGCACTTGGATTCACCCATTTATTTAATGATAAGTTAATTGCAATTTTAAATTTGTTAGAGAAATACATACATGGGTGCAAATAATATTTTTCTACAAAACCCATTTCAAGCCGCAGTTAGGTGAAAGTATTTGTTGACTATGTGAACAATTAATTCTATCCAGTATGTCCAAACATTTGACTGGCATTGTAATTATGTCTTGGAATTTTTTGTGTGAATAATAATCCTTATATATTTTATCTATTTTTTTTTTTTTTTTGAGGTTTATGCTTAAAGATGTAAAAAAGTAAAAAGAAAGTAAGTTCTGAAGTAAATGTATTATTAATTAGTATTTACTAATTAATACAATTTTTATTTTGTTTTCAATGTTTAATTCCTTAAGAAATGGTATTGAATAATATGAACACATATATGGTACTGTATATATTTAAAGCTTGGTTAAAAGTAGAGTAAGTTCCTCCTGTGTTTGCAGGACTCAATGTATGATCGGACACAATGGCACTCTGTGGCAGAGCAACAAACCTGTTTGCAGGAGGAAACACACTTTCTGCTGGAGTTCCTTCACTCTGATTCTGTGACTGCACACACTGCATCTATAGAGCTTCTGCAGAAGGTGGCCAGAGTTCGACTGTGCCTGGATATGGCTGCTGACCTGCTTGTTAACAGAGTGACTAGTGCTGGTAAATGCTTTATAGTGTTCATTTTTATTAGCCAGGTGGCTGACATGATTTAAGACCATGATTTCAAAGGAAGCATTCTGATACAGCACTGAAGTTATATAAAAAATATGAAGTTATGAGATTTTGCCCTCAGCAAAACTATTTGCTCTGAAAGAAATAATAGATTAATGAGACCAAAGACTACCCGTGAGATTTAACCGAAACAAATTATATCTCATGTTTAATAACTATAGAGACATCAGAGCCAGCGGCAAATTCCAGAAAACCTGATATCTCACAGCTAGAAACACCTCTCAGCCAATCCGATTCGAGATCCAGAACTAACTGTTGTATAAAAGGTTTTGTCTTATGAAAGATAAAAGTTACATAAAAATGTAACAAAAAATTACATTTCACCCAAAAATCCTGTATATTGTGCATAAAATAGTTGAAGCATATTCCAGGACCATTAAGATATTTTGCATAGTGATATTACTTTAATGACAATTAAATGCATTTCCCACCATCAATGAAATATGACCTGGGCAAGTTCATTAATTCAACAAAGAACAACAAAAGCTTATCACTTGCCAAGAAAGACTTGAGCATTTTGTGTTAACTGAAACTGAGAAAGTAGTGTATCACATTTGAAGGTTTACCTTTGATATTGATAATATTTCTCATGGTTTAGGTGCACAAGGTGATCCTTCATCTGTTATCCCAAAGTTTTTGAACAGTGTGGCTGATCTATGCTGCCAGAGCAGCAATGACTGGTACAGGGTTTACCTAATCAGAAAGATCTGCACTCTTCATGGGATTGAATATGTCCAGAAACTTCTGCCACAGGAAGAGTTCAGGTGGCTGTTTCCTCAGAAGATTCGTGAGTTGGTAGGTTTTAGTTGATTTACTTCATAACGCTGACATGAGTCACAAGTATTTGTGCTTTAACTGCTAAATTTGTTTCTCTCAGAATCATGATGACAGCCAGATTGACCACTATCTTGCATGTGGACTGGACTACAAAACTATTAGAGATGCAGTGGCCAAAGCCATGATAGATTGCAACATAAATGGAATGCAGAAAGTCATTGAGGTATTGATATATACATTTACTTACACACACACATGCTGTGTTCCAAAACATAGAGAGCCATGTAGGCCAGAATGCATCTGTATACTAGTGACCATCAACAGTTTTTGTTACGTCACTTGTGCAGTTTCAGTTGAGTTTGGATGCCACATTAGACAGCAGCGAGTCAGTTCACTAGGTTTTGGAACAGAGCTATTTTGTCTATGTGGACACTGTAATCAAATGCTTAAATATGCAATCAGTCTGATCTTGCAAAAAATATTTGTTTAAAGGACTGCAACTGCACAGCCATGAAGAAAGCTGTTTATCTGCTAATGGCTTTGTTCAGAGAAGTCACCTCACTGTACAGAAATGGAAACCCCAACTTGCACCCTAAACCTGAGGTAAAAACACAAACATGCTACACAACAAGGCATTTGTGCTTTACAAATCTAAAGTACTGCTACATGATTTTGGAAGAACAGTATTAATTAATGTTTACATCAAGTTTCCTATGATTAAAGGGCTCATGACAAATGGAGAATGTCCTTGATATTTTTAAATAAAAAAGGTTCATGTACTATGAAAACATACTGTAACTTCTGGAACTCAAATCTTCCTCCCCATTCCAACAAGCATTTAATGCACAGATAAACGCTGGGTTCACAAAATACCTGTTGGGTGATCAGAATTACTGTGACATAATAAGGAGAAAGCAAGATGTATACTATTATTCCTAAACAACAGAATAATGGGTGCTGGAGTAAAATGCGGTAAAGTCTGTCAGACCATGGCTCAATCTTTTCTGAAGATTTTTAGAAATGAATGTCTGGAGTTTATTTTTTAAAATGATCCCTGATCATTTCAGTCTTATTGCTTCATCAAAAGCTGTATTAAGGTTTGTTCCCTTACATTTAATAGCTGAGCTTCAATAAAACATACTTTAATAAAATATTTATTCTAGTTAACACAGCTTGACTAGGAAATTGTGCCCAAATCTATTTACAGCTTTTGCAAATAACATTAGTAAAAAACATATGGAAACACTTTATAATAACTTTCATCAATAAATAATAAAAAATATATATAATGCTTAACAGGTAATTAGTTAATATATATTCCAATATCTATGCGGTAATATGCTTGTAAATGTTGAAATAAAAATATTAAACATTACAAATTGATTAACATATCATTAAACCTAGCTTGCTCTATTCTTTTTCTATTCTATCTGTTTTCTTTTTATTTATTATATAATAATAATAAAAAAAAAACTTGCTACGTGTACTGCGTTTGTCACGCCCCTGGACTGTCTGTGTGTGTTTTTCTCCCTCATGTTTGATATGTAATTTGGTTCAGGTGTGTCTTGTTAATTGTCCTCATTATCCCATGTATTGAAGCCCTAGTCTGTGCAGTCTATGTTTGTCGGGTCTTAATCAAAATGTTCGTGTGTCACCAGCCATTCCTTGTGGATTATCCCTTGTGCTTGGATTTTTTAAAGACCGTTGCTTGATCCACGTCTCCGCATCATTCCCTCCGACACAGACCATGACAGCGTTAAGCTAACTGAGACTTGTTACAGCACTTGCATATCATTGCTCTCTTGTTGATTTTGATTGCTTCCATTGTCCTCATTTGTGAGTCGTTTTGGATAAAAGCATCTCCTAAATGACTAAATGTAAATGTAAACCATTTAAACAAAATGATTACCTTCGTGAGCACTCATCTCAATGGCAAAATGTGTCCCAAATGACCTGAATTAACCATATTTACACTTTTCTACAAATCATTTATTAATTATGTGTTCATGTTGTTGCAGTACCCAATCTAAAGTTGAGAATATTCATCATTTGTATTTATTTATAAATGTTTAATATTGATTTAGTACCTTTATAGGCCTTGGACTTAATTGCTGTAACAAAGTTTGTGTAAAGTATGGTTAGTTTAGTTAAATGCTTGCTAAAGACATTACAGCACATTATAATTCGCAAAACATGATTTTATTGCCTTAACACTTAGTGTACTATATCCTCAAACAGTATATTCTTTGAGTCATATATCAAATCAGTTTTTCAAGAAAATGCTTGTTCTTTTATCAAAACACTTTAATATAAACAGATTGATCTGTGTTCACTTATAGTAATCAATTTAACCCCTGTACACTGTTGACCCCTTAACCAACACTTAAACCTACCCATACCACCAAACCTGAGCCTAACCTTACCCGTATCACACCTCAATAGATATGTTAGTCCCGTCCGAATAGGGCTTAAGGGTTCCTTCATATCATTTTGCTTCATTATCTCATATTTCTTGGGATTTGAATATACATTAACATGTATTTAAATATATTTCCATATATTAACAAGCATTATATAATGTTTGTTAATGAAAGTTATGTTAATTTGTTACCTTTTTGATAAATGTATACCCCTATGCCTGATATTCATGCATTTTTTGTTTTCTATAGCAACGTGCTGTCCTTGAAGAATTGATCAGAACCACAGACGTCTTTGTCAATGATGAAACAAAAGCATTTGCTGAAGCACTGGTGAATGATCATCTTCATGCTCTGCGTGTACAACCTCAAATGTCAGACGACAATGAGCTTCTTCTGGTGGACGTTACAGTTCACATGGCTGCAGTCCTTTTGTGTGGAAACCAGCTTTTACTGCAGCCACTGCAGCAGCTGGCACTGTCCCCAAACAACATGACGGTATGAACCCTTAATGCTTCAAATGGTGAATAGATTGTGTATGAGTGTAATATTTCTGTCATGTTCTCCTTACAGGCTTCATTTATCCCAACAATGCCTGATGACATGTTGGCTGCTGCCCAGCAGGTCATGAAAGATGTCCAGTGGTATTGTGAGTGGATTTTGTGTCATGCAAAATTTAAGATTTGTCAAAAATTATGTACACCTGGAGACTCAGTGATTTATGCCTTATCAGAAAAGCCACAATAAATCATGTAACACAACAAGCAGAACTTCATTATCAGAACTGTGATATATTGGATAATATATTCAATGCTTTTCTTGGGTATTACAAACAAATACATAAAATCATAATTTTCAGTTATTTTTAGTGTCTTTCAGTTGGGAAATTTTAAGACAAAAAGGACAGTCATTTCAGAGGTTTCATTAATTTCATTTTTTTTAAATGAATATATTAATAAGGAAGTAAAAAAATAATTTTTTGAACCCTTTTTGACTGATGCATTTTTTTTTTTTTTTTTTTGGTAATGTTACACAGACCAGTAGGATTTGAAGGATTATTTATTGTATAGACTTTTAGGATTTCCAATCAGACGCCAAATGTATAAATTTATATTATCCCCTAAAATGTATTTCAGCCAATAGAATTGCTTTGGGAATCAAGGGGATGGCATTTTGACAGATCATTTTCATTGACAAGTGGTTCTGTATTTGAACATTTTGGCATTCTGATTTTTAAAAAAATCAATTCTTAACATCTTCTTTTGTTTTTAACAGCCTGTCCTAAAGGTCATCCGTGCATTGTTGGTGAGGTAGGGTCATTTAATTTCTATGATTTGGCTTAGCATTAACTACATACATTAAAAGTCACAGAACATAGCATTAGTTTTAATTTAATATGATCAAATTGTTATTATTTTTGTCTTAAATTAAACATTTATTCTCTTCATGCATCTGTCCAGTGTGGTCGACCCACACAGACCGGCCGCTGTCCAGAATGTAATGCAGAAATAGGTGGCATAGACCACAAACCTGTTCACGGCTTCAAAGTCATGCAGATACAGTGAGTTACTCTTGCAGCGAACGCTTGTTGTTATTTATTATGTGTCTTTAATTCTGTTTAGTTTATTACCTGGCTCTCTGGAGTATTTGATTCTGATTGGTCAATCACGGCATTCTGTTAAATATTTTAGTATAAAAACCTTTCAGCTGTACAATTGACCTGTGCCACAGCCAACCAGTACACAACCACTGAAGGGTTTGAGCACATTTGACAAAATTGTATCTTAAAAATCTTTGATCCAAAGGTTTCTATTTAAATGCTTGAAATTTGTTTTGTAGACAAATATAACTTGTTCCTTTGTATGGATTTCTGTTAACTCATTACAGTAAGGTTCAATTTGGAAACTTTAGTTAAAGGGGTCATATGATGCTTTTTTAAAGATCATTATTTTGTGTATTTGGTGTAACAGAATAAGTTGACATGTTTTATTGTTCAAAAAAACACATTATTTTTCAAATACTGTACATTATTGTAGTTCCTCTATGCCCCGCCTCTCTCAAACGCTTCGTTTTCTACAAAGCCCCTCCTTCCGACAAGTGCAGTCTGCTCTGATTGGCCAGCTGACACAGTGCATTGTGATTGGCCGAACACCACAAGCCAGTGTCGGAAATGTAACGCGCCTTTCCATAATCACGAGCTTTAGCTTACAAAATTATAGTAAAGACAGTTAATAATGTTGTTAGTTTTACCATCAGTTCAAGCCCGATAGGGGAACAGAGTCACGTGACAGACACAGTGATGATGCTTGTATGTGTTTGAACACATACACGCACACACACAAACAAACGACACTGCGCTGCGACTCTCTCTCTCTCTCACACACACATTTACACACACACACGATGCGCAAAACTCAGCATTTAAACAGTCAATAGCAAATACTTAAACTAATAACAAAACATACAGTCGCTGATTCAGAAGCGCCAGATTGTCATAGCAAAGTCAGAATTGCTAGAAACACACAGCTTCTCCCTGACATGACTGCATCAACACTACTGCTGTTACTGAAACCACGCCTTCTTTCTTTGTGTGACCATTTGGGCGGCATTATGCAAATATTTCCACATCGTGACGTAGACATGTGGGGCATGTTTGAACGAGCCATTTTAGTTGGGCGTGGCAGAATCTTAACTTTGATCAAGAATATCTCTTTGGTTTTGAGACTTTAGTCTTTGCAACTTCAGGGATCTTATCTATGGACAATCAGCTTGTAACACTCCAAAGAGAAAGAACACTTGAAATCGCATCATATGACCCCTTTAATGCATTAGGTGTCATGAGCCAGTAATAGACAGGATTTTTTACAGCATTTATTAATTAACCAAGTTTATTAAATGCATTGATGTTAATGTATAGAACTTTATTGTAAAGTTTTACTTAATTTCTTTACAACACATGTGATTTTCTTTTTCTGAAGATGCCTCTAAAAAATGGAGCTGTATTATCTGTTTTAGGGGTAATTGTTTAATCATTTAATTTGAGGCAATTGTTTCTCTTTGCAGAGGGGACCGTACTCAGTCGGGACACATTCTGGGTGACGCACAACGTCGTGACCAGCCTGACATGCAGGACACTAAGAATATGTCACCTGCCCCCTTCGCTCTTCTCAGACTGCTCACACACATGTCCATGCTGCTGGGAGCTCAAAACAACCCACAGGTATTACATTCTTTCTGCCCGTTTATAGTTTTGTGATCTACAGATGTGGAAAGAGTACTAAAAAATATACTCAAATAAAATTACCATTGCCTTCCAAAAAAATGTAGTGTGAGTTATAGCTTCCAAAAAACACTTGAGTATACTAATTAATATACTAATCATTTTTTTTTTTGCTCCCTGTAAGCTCCATGCAATGAGCTACCATCTCGGGGCATATTAGTTTCCTTGTGGAGGCAAAATATGAATTAATTATTATATTAATTAACTAACTATCAGAGTGCGGAGGAATTCACTTCTGTGTGGACAAGGTCAAAAAGGAGTCTGAGTCTGGCTTGCTTGGAAGGAAAACGCAACCACCCTCATGATTTTACTTGTGATAGTCACAGGTTTTATCATTTTGACCAATAATCTTGGGCTACCCACATAAAGATGACAAGCTTCTTTCTTAGACTTGCTTAAGACTTCTTGGCGCCAGGATCCACAACATATTTATGGTTCTCCATTGTTGACACGTTGAATTCCCATTCATATTTCTCAATTTCTCATTTCTATGGTTATAAAATTAGCCCAAATGGTATAAAAAATCTAATACAAATCATATTGTCATAATCAAATGTATATTAGTCATGTGTAGAAACATTTCTCTGGGTTTGTTATGGATTGAAGCAGAACGTGGAAGTTTAGTGGAACTTTGTCATTGGAAGAGATATGGTAGGCTCTGATCACGTAATATAAATGATGCATCTGCAGCGAGTCATAACAGCTATCATGGAATTGAAAACTCAGGGGGTGATTTTCATTTCTTATTTTATGCATCCCCATGCCCTTTCCTCACGTCTCAGCTCCACCCCCTGCGTGAGATTGTGAGGGAAAGATGCAAGGAAAGACAACAAGGATAGAGGAATCAAAGGCTTGCTTATATTTTTTTTATTTGTATACTGGAATATTTTTGATCACTCAAACATCACTTCAAAGCATCATTAGATGCATGCAAGTTTGGTTTATTAAGAAATTAATAATAAATATTAATTCAGCAATATGCCCTGTCAAAATATTTGAAGTGTATGGTTTATTACTATGATTTAGTTATTTTTACTAAAGCTCATCAGATTAGATTGTTCAGTGGAAAATTAACAGAAAATAAATATGGGTAAGACTTTATAATGAGTATGTAGTAATAAAGTATTTACAAATTATTAGCAAACTGTTTGTTTATAGTTAATTAATATTTTATAAACTGTAGTTAATACAGACTATATACACAGCCTGAATTTAAATAAGCAAATATTTAAGATTTTAAGAGTGAATAATTATTGCAGTGATTTTTGGCATGTTGTACGTTTGGCAGCAATTCTTTTAACCCTATCTAATGCAGTTGGTAGCTTTTTATTTCTCAAATGTACCCATGTACATATTCCAGGATATGAAGTATATTTGTGTAAATATATCAATATTTCTCCAAATATGCACACTTTTGGTCGAAAAGCCCTAATGAATTCTGTTTAGTGCAGCTATGTGAACACAAATAAACTGGATCAGATATGACTGAATATGAATGCATGTTGTTCTATTTAAAATTTCAAAAACTACTATTCCAAAGTTGGGGTGCAGCAACAAATAAGGCCCGGTCCCCTTTAGACAAGATTTGTGGACTTTAAAAGTAACATTTGAGATGTTTTACATCTGCTGTGTCTTGACATTATTTGGATGAAGTTTGAAGCAAATTGGGTAAAAGTAAAAGGCTAATTTCAAAGCATTCAAAAGCATGTTGATTCAAAGCATGTTGGTCGGAAGTTATAACACACTTCCTGTTTCCCATTTTTCATTATAAATTTAATCATTGCTTAGCCACGACCAAACTATTTGAGAAATCAAAAGTCCCTTCATAATTTAGCATCCTCAAAGTCTTGAGATCATGTTAACCAAGTTTGGTGGCAATCAGATGAAAAACCTCGGAGGAGTATTAAAACGTTTGATGCATGCGCTTTTCACATAACCCTGAATAGCTCACATCCTGTTGGGCAGAGCCTATGACATGAAGTGTAGAAGTTCTCCAGTTCAATGAGATCTATATGTGTACTGAGTTTCATATTTATACGTGCAAGTATGTATGAGATATGCAGCAAGATTTCTGACTGCGTTCCAGGGGGCGCTGTAGAGCCTCTGTTCCGTGGGTACCCAGAGCATGCTCTCTGTCTTTCCCGATGCAGAGACCCATAAATAAACTAAACACAAGACATACACAGCAGATAGGCTTGCTGAGGATACATCTTGTATTGTCAAACAATGTGAAATCGCTGAGCTGAGCTGGTCCGTGTTACTCTGACTGTATCTGTTCTGCCAGGGTGAGCTCCTTGATGTTAAAAAGGATGGAGGGTTCAGGTGGTTTAATTAACTCTTTGCAGTGGCCCAAGTCTTCACTGAGATGTCAGAGTGATGTAAAATGCAGTCAAATAAACAAGTTTACATCAAAAAAAATTACACTGCTACATTTTAATTGGTGAGTTGTTCAATCTCTGCCAGTCAGGATGACCACTGCCCTACGGGTGCTAAACATGACTATCCATGTGAAGGATATTTGAAAAATGCACTAGTAAAGTGCAAAGCCTTGCTTATATAATAAATAGCCTAATAGTTTAGCCACCCAATGTTACACTGAAAATATGTAAACATTTGTATTTGTGCCGAATGAGAGATGTACGTTCCACTTTCACTTTTGCTTTAAATTCATTCATTTTGGCTTGACATTTATTATTTAGTTTAGAATGAATGCCACTATAATTAGTTTTAATTTATAACTGTTTGTTTAATTTTGCACTATAATTTTATAGCTACTTATATTTTTTTCAGATTTTTTCTTGTTCTGTTCTGAATACCAGTGAAATTTAAAGGATCAGAGACTTATCAACATCAAGCTTAAAGCGTCAATTAGACTTTAAGTCAACATTGAAGTCAACTAATCTGTGAAACCCAATATATATATATATGTATATATGTGTGTGTGTGTGTGTGTGTGTGTGTGTGTGTGATCATACTGATTGCATAAATCATCACACTGATTAAACTGAATGTACAGTATAAAGTCCAAGAACAGAACATTTGCCTAGACAGCCAAATTTATAGTTGCAATCAAATGGAAGTAGAGACATATCTTTTCACTCGTATTGTGATATACATTTAGGTGAAACTGATTTGTAAAAAAGGAAAGAAATTTGGGGTCGGGACTTGGTTCTAAGGATCAGTTGTTGATTACATTTTGAGATGTGCGATTTGCACTCAATAATGGAGGCAGATGTGGGGTGGAGTTTAAGCACATTAATTGACAGGAGTCCTGCATACATCACCAGAGAGAAGACTGTCCAGACACTGATTAGACATTACGAAATTAAAATATTTTTAAAAATGAACACATGCACTTGGGGTGTAACAGTTAAAAAAAACCACACATACTGTTTGCTACAAATGCATTTGTATCCCGATTATTTTGTGCTTTTGTTTCTATTTATTTCTAATTATTTTATTCCCCCCCCCCTCTTCTTTTTATGTTGGTGGTTTTAACATTTGTGTTGTATAGTATGTTTTTGTCAGTGAATTTTGGTCAGAGAAATTTCAGCATTGGTTGACAGTGCAGTTGTATTGTACTGTATTGTATTACCTATAATTTGTGATTTTACTGTCATGCTGCTTTCAAACTGTGTTTCTTTTTTATTATGTCAAAAGTGCTGTTTGTAACATTTATATTTTGGCACACAATGAAGAGCATACAACTATGTATATTTGTTCGTTAATTAATTAGCCCTGGGTGAACCATAACGACGCAGGTAAAATATATTTCTAGTAATTAAAAAAAGTGTGAAACTTGAACTGTATACTGTATGCACAAATCAATTGCATTTGGATAATAGATAGGGTAAATAAGTGAGAGCAACTTTAACTATCTTCATTCTATATTCTTGCATGTGTCTGTGTAGAGTGTCATGCAGATCATCAAGCATGCTGTGCCGGATCCTGGGCCGTTCCTGATGGCCCATCTGTTGAAGGACATGGAGCAGCTGAGCAGAGCTCTGGGTAAAGGAGTGGATGATACGGTCAGTACCATCCATTTGACCATCCACAGTCTATTGGAACCCCGTCAGTCCAGCCAGTGTAAGAGCCCTACATCCCACCTTACATTTCCACATGACATATTGATCTCATGCCACAGAAATTCAAGAAATGTAACATTTTGTTATTATAAACAGGGCCTGTTCCTTATGATAAAAACCTTTCCTGTAAAGATGCAAGAAATGGATGGGAAAATGCCATGAATACTGTTGTCATTACACATCAGCTGAAGGTGAACAACATGCTTTTACTTTTAGTCTATTATGTATCTAGAATATCATGTTTGATTTAGCTTTTTCTCATGTATTTTCCTCTTTTTTTCATGTCTGTAATGGATAGACAATTATTGAAAAAAAAAAAAAAAAAAATTTTTCATTGTTGGATAGTTCTACAGAATTTGGTAGAACCATGGGGGGGGGGACCTCTGTCCCTCTAGGGGTAAAATTTTATACATTTTAAAGTTAAATGAATCAATCTGGTGCACTTTATCTAACAGAGTCAGGCTTGATGTTGGGTTTGATTTCATTTGCAGAAGTTTATTGAAACAGTAAATCCAAATCAACGGGCATATGAATGGTCAGCAATACAGGCAAGGGTCGATGATCAAAATAGTCAGTCCAGACAGGCAAAAATCAGCAATCCAATAAACGTGATCCAAGTACACAGGCACAAGGGAGGGATTTTTATCAATTACAATTCCGATTCCGACTCTACTCATTGATTCCAATTCTTATTGGACATGTCTTTTTTTAGACATATTTGAAAAGGGCATTTCATTTCATATTTTGTTGCTGATTTGAAATATGTAATTTAATTGTGAGTTCAGCAGGCAGTTTTTGAGATTTCAGGATTCCCCCATTCATTTAGATAGGACTTGGTCTCAGATGCCTGAAATAGCTGCCCTCGAGGCATTGTAAATATGGCCACCGAGTGAACAGACTTTCCTTAAAAAGGACTTTGGTATGAATTACCTGCATCTGTGTCTCTCTCTACAAACAATGAAGCTGAGTTTAGTTACTTCAAAAACATTGTTAATGTAGCGATTCAGTATCGATTAATAAAAGTCACAGGGCAGCGTTGACAACAAGCTTCTGAGCTCCTGAATGTTTCTGTGTGAGCGCAACGTGATATGCAATCTCTGCGTTTCGAGTGATGTGTTTGTGTGCGTCAATTAAAGCAGCGCATTAATATAGAACCGTGATTTAAACTGAACGATTTTAATGCACAATTGGTCTTGTCACACACATGGAGTGATGTTCAGTAGGGGCACATTGTAAATCTGTTATTCAAAGTCTAATTTAAACATTAAAATTAAGAAACTTTTGAAAAGTTTAAAAAACAATTTATGAAAAAAATGCTTCAGAAACTATTTGTATGATAATCAAATATAGTTTTTTATTTGAACATTTAAAAATGCGTATTTACAGCATGCATTTAATTAATTAATGTAGGTGGAAAATTAAAAATAGCATTTCATCCCCAAAAGGTTGCCGACCCCTGGTCTAGGAGGTGTCTGCCTGTTGTCTTTAGTGGATGACATTGAATAGTCCATTTTTTGTTTTAGTCCACCTAGTTGGATTAATTAATTAAATGAATAGTCAGAATAGTTGGACTGCATGTTTCAGAGTAAACGACAGCACTGTGTTCATTTACTGTGTGCAGCTTAAAATAATGTGTTTTCAGAGATTTCAATCTCTGCAAGTTAGTTCTGTGAGTGGACAGTAAATGCCCCTTCTTAAGTTTTTAACTTTCAATCTCTGCAAGTGCTGGATGAGTGGACACAAGACAGAAGTTTTTACCAAAATATCAAAATAAAACACTTACTCAAAAAAGTGTTGAAAATAAAAGTGGATGATTTGACACATTAAAAATATCAAAATAAAACACTTACTCAAAAAAGTGTTGATAAATTGTTAAAATATTAACTGTAAACCTCAAGGGGTATTCCAAGTAAATATATTGCTTCTAAGAGGTTCAGTGACAAAGTTTGTCAACCTCTGGATTACTGAAATGACTATTAGTTGAAGCTCTACATTCCATTCTTTGATATTTCTCTTTCTCTCAGGTTCTGGAGCAACAGCTAAACAAAGTGAATGAATTAATCAGGGAAGATGAGCGAGTGTCTTCTAATCCAGTGATGAAGTTGATGTTTGGGAAACCAGAACTTTTCCTGAGCTCTTTGCCCCAGAACTCCCTTATCCATAATTCATCCATCTGGAGCTGCAGGAGGAAGGTCTCATTGTTGCGTCTGGCCCACATTGTGGAGCAGAACAATGGCCGGGACACTTTACCAATACTCTGGAGGTTCCTTCAGAGGGTAAGATATTAGTTGCGATTTATCGATTTATCTGAAGTTATTTCACTGTAAAGGTAAAGTCAGGTATAGAGGAATCATGGAAAAAATAGCAGAAAAGTAAACAGGTATAGAGGAATCAAAGAAAAATAGCAGAAAAGTGAAAAGAAAGTTTGTAAAGAGTCCTAATTTATGTCCAAAAGAAAGTTTCCTAAAGAGTCTATAGATTAAACACAGAAAAATGAATGTGCGTTGTGTCAGTTGGATAAACAAGATTATATTCACAGAAAAATACTCTACGTTCAGTGTCAAGTCATCAGACTACATACAAGATAACATTAACATCTTTCTGAAAAAAACTGTGGTTCCCATTCAGTTCCAGTTCTCTTGATATTGTATCAATAGCTAACATTAACATCTTTCTGCACAAAAAACTGAAGCCCTATTGAATCACACCAATGAAATTCAGTGGCCTGTTGTGTTCAAACATACCATTATGGCTGTCTCCTTGAGTAGTCAACTTCAATCTGCCTAAAGAAGCCTTAAGAAGGTCTGGGCATCGGCCTTGTTCCTAAGTCAGCATGTCTAGTAAAGACGAGCTTGTATGGTGCCATCCTGCTCAGGCTGGCTCCACAGCACTTCAGCTCCCTCAGTTCCAATCTGAATTTACATTTACATTTAATCATTTAGCAGACGCTTTCATCCAAAGCTGCTTACAAATGATGAGAAGAATAGAAGCAATCAGACCAACAAGAGAGCAACAGTATCCACCTAATTTTTCCCATAAGAGCGGGCGCGGCCATTTGTAAATTTAATGTGTCTGGCTTCCGGTGTCTTCTGCTTCCAGCTCGTTTTGCTGCTTGATATTGCAAACTGGTCTTTCTTATCATATTATTTTAATGTATTATCTTAATTATAAACACACTGGTTTGTAGTGCAAACAGTTTTACCGTTTAGAGAGAAAGAGGGGAGAGAGTATTTGTTATGAAGTTATCAGTTTGTGGTGTGGAGAATTGGCCGCTGATGGTTTTTGTTTTATTTATGAAGAATATAGAAAAGTCGTCATCTGTAAGAGTTGATGAAGGAGAGGGCAGGAGGACAAATAAGAGAGGAGAAGGTTTTTGAAAGGTGTGCAAGAGTCAGAACAATTGTTAATTTTGTTGTGGTAGTATGTTGTTTTAGCAGTGGAGACATTTGCAGAGAAGGAAGATAGGAGTGACTGATATACTAAGGTCAGTAGAGTTTTTTTGATTTGCGCCACTTCCTCTCTGTTGCCCTGAGTGTAGCACGATGTTCACAGAGAACATCGGACAGCCAGAGGGCAGAGGGGGTGGTGCGTGCTGGTCTGGATGAAAGGGGGCAAAAGTTGTCTAAGCAAGATGTTAGAGAGCAGCAAAGAGTGTCAGTAGCACTGTTTGTGTCCAGTGCTGAAAACTGAGAAGGTGGAGGAAGTGAGGATGAAACCATTGAGGATAGGCGAGTGGGAGAAAGTGAGCGTAGGTTGAGCTGAAAGGTGACCTGCGGAGGAGTGTGTGTTGTGTCCGGAGTCAGTGTGAGGTTAGAAGTGATGAGTAAGTGGTCTGAGGTGTGCAGTGGAGTAACTAAAGTTGCCAGTGGTGCAGTAGCGTGTGTAGATGAGGTCCAGTTGGTTACCTGATTTGTGAGTAGCTGTAGTAGACACGCGCTTGAGGTCAAATGAGGCACGCAGAGTGTTGAAGTCAGTAGCCTGGGGTTTTTCTAGGTGGATGTTGAAGTCACCAAGTAGTACCAAAGGAGTACCATCCTCAGGAAAGTGTGATAGTAACACATCCAACTCCTCCAAGAAGTTACCCAGTTGACCTGGGGGACGATAAACAACTACAAAGTGGATATTAACGGTGGGTAATAGTAATTGCATGAGATTCAAATTAACTGTTGCCAGTAAGAGATGGTAGAGGATCAAATTTCCATTAATTTGTGATAAGCAGACCCATCCCTCCACCCCTAACAATCGTGCGAGGGGTGTGGGAAAAAGTGAAATTAGTGGAGAGGGTTGCAGGAGTGGCAGTGTCCTCAGGTTAGATCCAAGTCTCAGTTATAGCCATGAGGTTGAGACTTGAATGAGTAACAATAGATGAAAGAAAGTCTGCTTTGTTTACAGCAGACTGACAGTTCCAGAGACCAAATGGAATAGAGAGTAAAGTAGTAGAGGACATAGGGACAGTATGCAGATTGTTAGGATTGCGCTGCCTCCAACATGCAGAGCGTGATTTATGAGTGTTAGTAGAAATAGTAGAGATTTGAAAGCACATAGAGAACAAGCTGTACAAAAAGTAAAGAAAGGGGAGAAAAGCAATACTCAAGTGTCTTGTCGGTGTCCTTGATCGGTGCAAGGTAGAGTCGATGGTCTTCACACGAGGGCTGCCGCGACTGCTTCCGCAGTGTACTAACCAATTACATACTCGCCCGATTCCTCGTTATTGAACAAACGAGACTAGAGCAAGCGTTTACCATGGTAAACACAGTAAGCAGAACAATATTTCCTAGCAACGACAACCGGGCTAAAATCTAAGGAGAAAAAAAATGAGGAGACCACAGGCAAAATTTTGTATTGACAGATGCATCCAGCACTACAGTAACTGGGGTAAAGCTAGCCTTTAGCACCTGGACAGATGTGAGCAAGGCTTGGCACATTACCTGTTTGGAACTGCTTGCAGTACTTCTAACACTTAACCGTGTGGGGTCTGAGGGGGGTTTTGAGTCCTGAAGAAGTTTTGACCTGCCCTCACATTTTTACTTTTATCAGTTTGTTATAAACATATTAATGGCTAAAGTCTGATTGCACTGACTGTGCTACAATAATATGTAAGCAACATGAATGTACATGTGGAAAGTTTCAATTTAGCATGATCAGGCAGACTGCTCTGGGGGCAGTCGTAGCCTAATGGTTGGAGAGTCGGGACTCTCCATCCTCAATTCCACGACTGAGGTGAGACCCTTGTGCAAGACACCGAACCCCCAACTGCTCCCCGGGCGCCGCAGCAATATGGCTGCCCACTGCTCCGGGTGTGTGTTCACGCTGTGTGTGTGTCTATGTGTTTTCACTGCTGTGTGTATGTGTGTGTGCACTTGGATGGGTTAAATGCAGAGCACAAATTCCGAGTATGGGTCACCACTTCACTTCCCTTCACTTCCACACTTCCTTACTCCTATAAAAGTGTGAATGATCACAAATTCCTCTCAACAGGAGGAACAAGTTTGCCATGTGGCCAAAACCACAAACAAAGAACAGATCTGATGTAAAGGCCTTTTATCTTCTACAGAGATCACACCTCCTGAGTTCGGCTTGACCAATGAAAAAGGTGTCATTTCAGGCAGGAAGAAGTTTCTTTGTTTGGAAGCTGACTCATTTGCAGATCAGACTGGGCAGGCAGTTTGGTCCCTTTATACTCTGATTAATATAACAAGCATACAATGCATGTTATAAGAGTTTGATATACACCAATTGATAGTAATTTAAATGAGGATTATTTTGATATCAAGCATTATATAGATGAGGATAAGTTAACTAGTGGTTCATTCATGAAGCATACATAAATAATACACAGTATGAAAGAAAATATATAACAATATATGCTTGTTCATTCATAGTAAGATTTGTCTATAAATGAATGGAAAGAAGTCATTTTTAATGGGCCGAATGTGTCTGTTTCATAGTGAATTAAGTGAGTGTCAAAAAAGTTCTCTCTAAATTGATTTTGGTCGTAAAAGCCATCTTATCTTTGTGATGCATCTTTGCTGCCATGGTAACCAGATGCATGTGTTAGATCTGGGGTTAGCTGCAGTTCAGGGGAGGCTTCCATAGGACTCTACCATCATGGTTTGCTTGTTGGGTGAGGGGTGTTGTGAATTGTTTGTGAAGTACATCTGATCTAACCACTACACTGTTTATTTTAGGAAGCAGAGTTACGCCTAGTGAGGTTCCTTCCTGATATCTTGGTTCTCCAGAAGGATTTGGTAAAGAAGTTCCAGAACATGACAGACCTATCCTTCAAAACCATTGGAGAGTTTCTGGATAGCCATAAAGAAGGTATTGGCCATATTAGAGAATGAAGAAATCATTTGCCATGGCTAACTCTTGTCTTGGTGCAGCGGTGGGCAACTGTGGTGCTTGAGATTCAGTTTCCTGCAGAGTTTCACTCCAACCCTAATCAAACACACATGAACAAATTAACCAAGGTCAGGTTTGATCAGGTTGGAGTTTGATCTCTGCAAGAAAATGAATCTGAATGAGCAGCGTTGTCCAGCCCTGTCTTAGGGTCAGTCTGAGGATGTTCATGACTGATTGATGATAAATGAATTGTTGTTAATAATTTCAGCAAGCTTGTTAGTGGTTAATTTTCCCATTTTAGTGCAAAAGTGTTCTGCAAGCATATGGCATGTCTAGAGCTGTAGTCAAGTCCACCTTTGTCGAGTCCAAGACAAGTCCAAGACCAGGACTATCGAGTCCAAGTCAAGACCGAGTCCAAGTCAAGTCCAAGTCCAAGAGGTTCGAGTCCAAGTCAAGTCCAAGTCCAAATGAGACAGTCAAAACAGAGAAAGAAAAAAAGAATCTTCTTCAAAACCACATACTTAACTATTGATAATTTATGTGATACGAGAGACAGCATATCTTCTATTCTAAGATAATCATTCTGCATTATTATTTGTAATGATCTAAAAGCATGTGCAGCAACACCGTAGGATCAAATTAGGCTATTTTATTTACTTTAGGTTTAGCAATTTCACTAAAGTCACATAAGCTGAAGTGCAACTTCACATTTTCAGCATTTTTATTATAGTATAACAATCACATTCTGTGCTGCCAATGGAAAATATTACAAATAACAAGCAACATAAGTATAAAAAAAATCAACATGTCCTGCAGAGTTTAGCTCCAACTTGCCTCAAAACAGCTGCCTGAAAGTTTCTAGTATGCTTAGATTAGCTGTTTCAGGTGTGTTTGATAAGGGTTGGAGCTGAACTCTGCAGGACACCAGCCCTCCAGGACCAAGTTTCGAGACCTCTGTCCTAAAGAAACCATAGTACAATATAACCCTCCCAAGCAAGGCTGTGTAGCATATTATATGTTCAGAAATAATACAAGAAAAATGCTTAAAAAAATTCTCAAGTAATTCAAATTCAAAATGATTGAAGGTATAACACCTAGAGTGCAATTATTAACTGTAAAGGCTCTGTAAAACAATGAACAGCAGTTTTCAGCCTGTCACCCTGATGCAAACATGAAATATCAGACATACAGTAGTAGTTCTTCACAGGTTTTTTATTCGATTACGCTGCTTTTCCATTGTTTTTTCTATGTAAACATGGACGCGATTGACTGTTGCACTCGCGTCTCTTGCAGCGTCTCGTGCATGAAGCAGCATTCTAAAAACGTGGCGCTCTAGTTATTAAAAGATGTTTAACTCCCATCTTCTTGCATTTTTTTCCTATTCCACTGCCTGCGTCGCATCTTTGTGAACACAAAATCACATTCTGTGTGAATGACACCTAGAGAGCATCACAAGTGAGCGGTTAATCATGTGCACGGACATAATAATTAATAATTCATTACATTTATATAGCGCTTTTCTGCTTTTTTTTCTAAGCACTCAAAGCGCTCTACATTGTGAGGGGGGGTATCTCCTCGTCCACCACCAGTGTGCAGCATCCACCTGGATGATGCGACGGCAGCCATAGTGCGCCAGACCGCTCACCACACACCAGCTTATTGGTGGAGAGGAGACAGAGTGATGAAGCCAATCAGTGTATGGGGATGATTAGGAGGCCATGATGGTCAGAGGCCAATGGGCAAATTTGGCCAGGATGCCAAGGTCACGCCTCTACTCTTTTCGAAAGACATCCTGGGATTTTTAATGACAGAGAGTCAGGACCTCGGTTTAACGTCTCATCCGAAGGACATGCAGTTGGATCGTTCGTTTTTCTTTACTGTTATTGTCAAAGTGTCTAATTCTAGCGTTTGGTAATATTTCTATTCAAAATCGTGATTCCTCGATTTATAAAAAATTAAATTGTGGCAAAACATTAAATTCAAATTAATCAATAAATTCTGAAAATTACAGCCATACAGTGTTTCCTTATTTTTACTTTATTTCAACTTTTGTGTAATTTATTTATTTTATTTTACATCAAGGTGTATTCCGTGCCTCCAGGCTTTATTCATTTTGCTCTTATTCGTTCTGTTTCTTATTCATTTGGTTCCACAGCGTTTGCTGATTTTTAGTTTTTTTTTACATTTAAACATTTTGTAAGTTTGTTATTTTATATTAGGCTTATAGCATGGTAATGGTGTATTTTTATTCGTTTAGTTAATAAAAGTCCCATGTTTATTGCAGACAATTTGTCGTTGTAAGTTATAGATAAGCAATTGAGCGGAAATGAAAGTGAGGGTAAAAGGCCAAGGAAAGTGAGAGGGAAAACTCCAATGAACTTTGTAAAACCAAACTGTATTATGCAACTCGCCGACATTGTATCTGTGGCCAGAATAAAAATGATTTATGCCTCCGCGTGCACACTCGGAGCCAGGCATATGACGCAGCTGTGCATTTACCAGGCGACCAATGGCAATGCCCGTTCTAGATGGAATTGAACCAATAACATTACCCATTTTCCGAACAAGCGAGCCAGATTAATGGTTTTGTTTTGAAAGAGAGAAAAAAAGCATATATAGCTGGACTCGATCAAGACCAACTAGAACATTTGGCGAGTCCAATGACCAAGTCCGAGACAAGTCCGAGTCCAAATACCAACGAGTCCAAGACAAGTCCGGGACGATAGAAAAACGTCTCGAGTCCGGACTCGAGTACTACAGCCCTAGGCATGTCACTGTTAATAATGATTATGTTCACTGTAAACCCAGTAATAGTGTTATATTTTCAACCGACAGCTTCACTAGCTTGGTATAAAAAGTGCATAAACCTCTTCTTATCAACATGGAACCAACTCAGGGTATCTCTGGCCACCACAGGTAAACCAACCCCTACTTACTAACCCTGTTTTAGACCACTGTTGAATCATTTCTTGGGTAGATGAGCATTGTTTATTGTCTTCTGTTGACGAATGAATCTTTTTTTTCTGTCAGGAGAGATAAAACTGCCGACTGAATACACTCAGGAGGATCTGGGTCTGGACGCTGACCTGCAGGTGCTGCTGCCGCAGAGACGTGGTCTGGGCCTGTGTTCCACTGCCCTCGTCAGTTACCTCATCACCCTTCACAATGACCTTGTGTACACTGTGGAAAAACACACCGGAGAGGAGTCTGGGTTAGGAATTCAGATGTCTTGTGTCATTTGTTGTTTAATATAGGAATCATTTAGGGTTATTGAGTTGAGCAAAGCCTTAACCATAAGTATCACTCATTATGGCATGACTCATTCTACAGAGTGGATATGAGAGATATCAAATTATGTGGCTTGATGATACCAGATGAGAAAAAAAGCATCCATAGAATTACATTTAAAGGAGGGTTCTGAGCTATATGTAAATTACTTAGTAGAGGGTTCCTTCGATTTGAGCCAGAAAGCAACCATCCAGAATACCTTGGCAACCACACATCCACACACTAATAACCACTCAGAACACTGAACCATTGTCCAGTCAGAGCTGTGACCTGGTGGTTAAAGCTAGCAACTTTTCTGCCATATTTCCCAGTTAACCTTAGTGGTGGACGAAGTACACAAATCAAGTAATTGAGTAAAAGTATACAGATACCGTAAAAAAATATCACTCCAGTAAAAGTATTAAGAACTCCTTTTCAGTTTTACTTGGGTAAAAGTACAAAAGTACTTGATTTTTTAAATGTACAGTATTAAAATAAAAAGTACTGATTGATAGCTTGTAAATAGGTTACAGCTCAGTCTGACATCATCATTATTAATTATTATGAATTATGAAGTAGCCAGCTCTTGGAGGATAATGCAGCAACTTCATATGTATTGATCAGCAAGTAAGAAAAAGAGTTGTATTACCAAAACTGGCCATACACTGATAACTGCCTCTGATAAGTAAAAATGGTCACACTTTATTTTAAGGTCCAATTCTCACTATTATCAAACCATTAACTAAAAGTTTTCCCTCAATAAAATCCTAATTTGCTGCTTATTAATAGTTAGTAAGGTAGTTGTTAAGTTTAGGTATGGGGTAGGATTAGGGATGTAGAATATGACCGTGTTGAATAAATGCTTTATAAGCACTAATAAACAGCCATTATGTTAATAATAGGCATGCTACTAATCAACTAGTTACGTAATAGTGAGAATTGGTCTCTATACTAAAGTGTTACCACCAAAATATACCATATAGAATTGAGAAAAAAACTAAATATTGTTGCTAAAGTGTTGCTAAATATAAACACAATATAAAAACAGAAGTCACATTGGGCAAAATGTGTTAGTATTTTAAGAACAATGCTATGCAAACATACTAGTTTCACCATTTGAAACTGCTACTGCAGCGGGTATTAAACATTTTAATGTTATGTTTAGTTTTTAAATAAAACCTACCCCATTAAGATGGTAATACACAAATACGGACATGTCCACATTCAAGCATTTCATACAGTTGGCAACAGCGTTTTTGCAGCCGTTTTGCAAACATCGTACAGCCTTGACCTAAATATGATTTTCATGTACAATAATAAATGCTAAAATTCAGCAATAGTAACTTGCCATCAGTAGAACGTGCACTCAAGGTCCGAGGATCTCCTTTATTTCACCCACTCCAAAATAACCAGGAACGACGAAATGGGGTGGAGTAAATAGTACAATGTTATGCTTAGTGAAGTAAAAGTTTCATAAAATAAAAATACTTCAGTAAAGTACAGATACTTGAAAAATGTACTTAAGTACAGTAACAAAGTAAAAATACTTAGTAACTGTCCACCTCTGTATTTTTCTATATCTTATTTTTCTCTGTCCTGTTTCCTTCAGTTACACGGTAAGCCCAGCTGACCTGACGGAGCTGCATGTGATCCGTTATGAGTATGAGCGGGACCTGCTGCCGCTGATACTGTCCAACTGCCAGTACAGCATGGAGCGCGGACAGGAAACACTGACTGAGTACGACCTGCCCAAGATTCAGCAGCAGATCTTCAACCGCTTTCTACAGGGCAAACCTCTCATAACCCTTAATGTAAGTCACAGGCTTGAAAATGTGTGCTCAGAGTTAAAACAGATGTTTTTTAGGAGTTCTTCAGGATTTGACAACCACTACAATATATAAATAATATATATGTGTGTATATATATATATATATATATATATATTATTTATACTTATTTGTGTAGGGTATTACGACAGTGGTGAACAGACAGGACAGAAATTATGAGATCATATTTATGGATGTGAAGGGCAAAGTTCCACAAGTAAGTTGCATTATTTGTTTTTGCATAATACATGTTTAATCGTTAAGTTAATGTAATGGTAACAATTTTGTTAGACACAAAAAAAGACTTAAGGCCATTGCACACTGAGTCTATCACACTATCAAAATGTATGGTACGGATGCGAAAACGCAAAAAATCGAACCTGATCCGAATTTTTTTTCGTGATTGACACAACGTGAGGTCGTATTTATTTTTTAACATGCGAAAATTTCGGACGAAAATTTGGGTGTGCAGAGACCTTTAGTGTGAAAATGCTCTTAATGAACATTTCTTTTCATTATTTTTATATGCAACATAACAAATATATATTTAATTAAATCCATGTTTACAATGCAGAGATATATTTGTATAATTTCACAAGTCGTATTGTGATTGTGTATCTAAAGGAGCCGTTGCAGGTTCTTTCTCAAGACAACCTTGTGAAGCAGCTGCAGTCTTACAGTGATGTGTGTGAGGCACTGTCTACAGTCGAGCTGGCCCTGGGTTTCCTCGCCATGACAGGGGGTGAGCCACACATGCAGCTGGGCACTTATTTGAAGGAAGTGCTACAGATGACTGACAACATGGCCCCACACATCTTCAAGGTTGGTCATTACATAACACACACTTTCTTCATTATTTGTCTGTGCAGAGCAGTGTTGCTAGGATGCCATCCTCACTGGTATTAGGTCAAGTCATGTCAACCTTTTCATATAGCGCTTTATACAATACAGATTGTTTCAAAGCAGCTTTACAGTGTTAAACAGGAAAATAATGATTCAGTGATGAAAACATAATGTTTCAGTGATGCTTCCTAAGGAATCCCTATGCAGTTAGATCATGATTAGACATGCTTGTCTTAAGGTGTTTACACACATTCTTGTGTTGAGTTAGATGGAACAGAATGAAACAAAGTAGAGCCCTTGAGATGCAGATTTAAAAGCTGAACTACTTTTACTGTGATGTCACCTTAAAAGTGCAAAATGATAGAATTAAAATAGTGCACAATGAATGCAAGAACAGAAACATAATCAGTATAGTAAAATGTGATGAACACTTCTCAGAAAAGGAAGTTGTCATAGATGGTTAACAGCAAATAGTATTTTTGCTTCCCCATTTACTTCAACAGCAAAAAAAAAAAAAAAAAAATTATGATAGTGATTCCACAACTTTCCAAAAGTGGAAAAAAATATAGAGTCTAACTGATTGATTGCTCTGACCCAATGCTTAAATGTAGTCTGGCAATGTGTGATACCTTTGTGAACAACTGCTAATTGTATGTGCAGGCATTAAGCAGGTGTAGCCTGAAACACTGTGTGGCGCTGTGGCAGCTGCTCAGCTCTCTGAAATCAGAGACCCTGCTATGTCTGAAGGGGGTGAGACACTCAAACACAGTATTCTGCTTTGTGCTTTCAGTGAGTTTGTATGTGATCATGACTGTTTTCATCTGCTCTTCAGGACCCATTTAAGGACATCAGTGAAGAGTATAAACATCTTCTGCAGGAGGAACACAAGAGAAGGCTCACTAGTTTTTTTGCCAAGTCCAGCGCTGGTGCCTTCCTGTTGGAGATTCATGAATTTCTGCTTTTAGTTCTGAAGAACCCAAAAGCCACAGACACTTTCAGGCCTGACTGGTGGTAAGCAACTTTTACTATTTTGAATACATTGATCATAAATGTGATTCATGTAGAACGAGTGAGTTTTTCGCTTTGATTGTTAATGTACATATATTTACCAGAGTACATGTGTATAGATTAATATAAATGTGGCAGGTAAGACATGGCTTATGTTTTTCCACTGTAATAATTACTTCCAAATGTTTCTTTTCTATTTCTGATTTCTATTTCTGATCTGACCACATCTGTCAAGTGTTCTGAAAAAGCTTGTTAAAGGGGTCATGAACTGCCTTTTTTATTATCTTGTACTGTTCTCTGAGGTTCCCTTATAATGTTATCAAGATTTTTACAACAAAACACATCATAATTTAGAAGTAATAGGCTATTTTCTGTCCTGTTTTTATCCCCCCTGATCAGAACGCTCTGTTTGAATAGTCATGGCAGATTGTCGACTCGGAAGTAAACACCCACTGCTATTATTGGCTAACTGTTGTGTATGTTTGACATCCTACATTCCTCACAGATGAACGCTGCTGTGATTTAGGTCAAAAACGCATAAATACTCAATACATATCAAACGATCAGCAATAACAGACAAAGCAATAGTGACCACGTAATTAAAACAGTAGCTCACACTTGTGTGTTGCGACATTACTGTCTGATCCAATATAGTCAGTACAGCATCGTCTTTTAGTTTCAATCCTTCTGAAAATCCTGTGTCGAATTGTCTTGTTTGTAAACAAATCCATGGTAAAATGACGTGAACAAAGGACCAAGTTCTTACTGACGAGGTCTGTATCTTCATTAAAACTATTCATCCAAAATAAGTTCATCCACTCTTTTCTAATGTTGGGATCAGAAGGAAGGCAATGCAAAGACTGTTTTTCCACAACTTGGCACTCTACAGTCTTGTCATCTTCAGAGCATCTTTATTGGTTGATTTCTGTGTAGACCTGCGTTTGCCCCTCTAGTTATTTTCACTACGTGTGCAAATCGGTGGGCGGGTCCAAACAGGCAGCGATGTAGAAACAGGCACTGATCTTCTGCGGAGGCAGTGTTTAGTCACACTGTTGAGAATGCGAACGCCATGTTCTCTCATTCTCAATGGGGGGGGGGGGGGGCACATACAACAGGCGTGCAGTGTCTGGAATTTGGATGGGTCCCCAACTGCATTGACACATCAACTGCCTCGAGTTGCTAGCAGTACGTCTTGCACTGGGCCACCTAAAAAAGCCGCTACAGGGTAAACACGAATTGGTCCGTACAGACAACACTGCGACCGTTGCGTACCTCAACTGGCAAGGTGGTCTACGCTCCCATCACATGTTGCAACTCGCCTGCCATCTTCTCCTCTGGAGTCGGAAGCATCTGAGAAAGGAGACTCCATCCCTAGCTGGTTCAGCTGATTTTGGAGACGTTTCGGATCCGCTCAGGTAGACCTGTTTGCCTCTCCAGAAACCTCTCACTGCCAGCTATTTTACTCCCTGACCGAAGGAACACTCGGCACGGATGCACTGGCACACAGCTGGCCCCTATTTGCCTGTGCAAATATGCGTTTCCCCCGTGAGCCTGCTTGCGCAGACACTGCAAAGTCAGGGAGGACAAGGAGCAGGTCTTGCTAGTTGCGCCCTATTGGCCCAACCGGAACTGATGCTCCTCGCCACATCCCCTCCCTGGTGGATTCCTCTGAGGAAGGATCTGCTTTGTCAGAGATGGGGCACCCTATGGCATCCGCATCTGGACTTCTGGAAACTCCATGTTTGGTCCCTGGACAGGACGTGGAGGTTCTAGGTGACCTACCCCAGGAGGTATTGGATACCATCACTTCGGCACGAGTACAGTCTGTGAGACACGCTTAAACCTTGAGGTGGAACCTGTTTGTCGAGTGGTGTTCTTCTCACCGAGAGGACCCCTGAAGATGCTCGATCAGAGCCGTGCTTTCCTTTCTGCAGCAAGGGTTGGAGCGAAGGCTGTCTCCCTCCACCCCCAAAGTATATGCTGCTGCAATTTCAGCATGTTACGACCGCATAGGATGCAAGTCGGTAGGGAAGCACGACCTGGTCGTCAGTGTTCTTAGGGGGGCGAGAAGGCTAAATCCTCCTCGACCCCCCTCCATACCCACTTGAGACCTGAGTCTGGTGCTGAGAGCAGATTGTCCCATATGAACCCTTGCATTCAGTTGAGCTGACGTTTCTGTCAATGAAGACTTTGCTCCTGGTTGCTTTGGCTTTCATCAAGAAGGTAGGCGACCTGCAAGCGCTGCCCCTGAAGGAGGCAGACTGTACGTAGACTGAACACAAAGCTTTAGGACCTCAGAGGAGCTCTTTGTCTGTTTCTGAGGCCAGCAGAAGAGGAAGACTGTCTCCAAGCAGAGGATAGCCCACTGGATAGTGGATGCCATCGCCTTAGCTTACCAAGCACAAGGCATGCCCTGCCCACTCAGGTTGCGAGCTCACTCTACGAGAAGTGTTGCATCCTCCTAGCGCCTCGCTGAAAGATATTTGTAGAGCTGCGGGCTGGGCGACACCCAACACTTTCGCTAGATTCTATAGCCTTTGTGTCGAGCCGGTATCCTCCTTCCTGTGTTCTCACCTCAAATGGGTAGAAGCACCGAGAGGCCCCAGCTCAATGTCGGCTTGCTGCATCATAGTATGTACTTATTTTGCTCCAGAGAGTTCCCTGTTGGGCAAACCCTTTTGAGCTCCTCCATCACCATGGCAGCCAGACGTGGCGGAGCATCCGACTCCAGGCCTTCATTCGCTGTATTCTTGAAAACTGGCAATAGGCTGGGTCCCCATATGTAATGACCCTGAGAGGATCCTATGTATTCTTGTGTATTCTTCCACAGTATAGCTTCTTAGCCTGTGTCTTTCCCCTGGCAGAGCCTGCTCTGCCTTCTCTGCACAGGTGTAATTGCCCTAAAGCAACCCCAGAGACTTCCATATACAGTATAGCCTTAGGGGGTTAGTCCATATCTGTAAATCCCACTTTGAACCTCCCTGTGGAGGATGTGGCTTCCGCAGCGTTCCCTTTCCAGTGAAAAGGGCATGCTTTACCCACTGTTATCCAAGTCTCACTGAGTAGGTAGTGCAGGAACAGCAGTGATCGACCTTCTCTGCGTAAGCCCTATCCAATCTTCTAATAGGAGGGATCAGGAGGCTTATGCAGGGCACTGGAAGGGGCAGCATCAGTGGCACTTTGGTAGGGATTCCCAATTCGTCTGTTCTTGTTGCCACAGTTGCTATACCACTGCTGAACGGCCGGGTTACCGGCTCTGCTCCTCAGTGAAAACCTGAATATGCGTTGCATCTGCTGCCTATTTATAACCGCATTGCAAGGCATGGCAGTCAGATGCAAATATCGCATGCCAGTGTGCATTGGCTCGTTTAGTTTACACTCGAAATAGATTGGTCTCTCTAGCGAGCTTCCCAATTCGTCAGTCACCAACGTGATGTCTCTGTTCCATCCTTCAGGGAACGAGGGTTGCACAAGTAACTGAGACGTTCGCAGTTCATGACCCCATGAATTATTTTCCCTCAAGTTTCTGCTTTGAATCAGTCTAACAAATCCTTCACTAACTAAATTCCATTAATTCATCAGAGTGGTACCTGAATCAACATCTGACTTACTTGCAATGAACTGCAAGTTATCGTCATTTCAGTAATGCCTGTTTTGGAATGAAGACATTTCTGTGTACTCAAGGAAATGTTACTTAACGTAATTTCTGACTGGTTATGTGGAACTGATCCTCCTCTGAGGCCACCTATCACATTTACATGTAGCCTACCAGCCTGTGTTTGCACTGCCTCTGTCAAACTCAGAGCAAGAACATTTACTGAACATATGGAAATGTATCGTAACTGATTGATTTCTGTCTGTCCTCCAGTCTAAAAGACACTGTTGTGTCCTACATGGAACGCAAAGATCTGGACGTTCCTCCTGAGGTAGACGAGTTCTTCCCTGAAGAGATTCCACTCTCGCAGTGCATCGACACATGGAAGATCTCTGCTCTTCTCAGACAAGAAAGAAATCAAAGTTAGATCCTTGATAAAGTACTTCCGTTCTCTTACCCAAACATTCATATTAGACAAAGCTTAGTTTTGATTTACAAATTATATGTTTACATCAGTTGCTCAGTACAGACTTTTTAGAACCTTGTTTTTTTAATATTGAAGAATTCACTTCACTTATATACTGCACTGAATACTGTAATATTATAGTCATGATCTGTCAGTATCTCTCTAGAATAGTTATCGAGCATAGTACAACTTATTACAAAGTATATAAAAAATTGCTGACAATTGTTTCACCATTCATTTTTTTAATGTGTTTACTTGATACTCTAGGTACATACAAACTAATTTAAGTCCTGACCTTTACCAAGTTGAGGACCTTTACCAATCACATTCCTCTCTCTCCACCACTTCACTTTCTTGCTGTTTATTCCTGTCTGTCTGTCCTACTAGAATAAAGGCAAAAAAAAAAATCATAAAAAAAGAAAGAGATTAAAAAGATTGTCAAATATACACTGTATATCATGATCCCAGACCTGACCACACTTATGTTCATCTTAAAATAATGTTTTTGATTAGTAAACATGTAATTGCATTGGTTAGAGTAGATTAAAGGGTGTTCCATACAAATCATTTTCAGTTTTTTTTTTCTTTCATTTTACAAGTTCAAGATAGGATTTCTATCTAGAAGCAATGTTACATGTATGCTGGAACAGTGCTGCATGCAAAATGTTTTTTTCCTGTGACTAAAATTGATTTGAATAAAAATGATAAATGATTACTTCCACTTAAAAGCTGGCATGTTGTGTTTCAAAATATGCTTATAGCTGTTAAACATATGACACAATTTGAATAAAAGAGTCTTAGAGGCAAGGGAAAATTTTATCCAATAGCTGTTTATTAAACAATAAACATACAGCAAGGAACACAAGAGGTAATAACATGGAAACAGAAGCAAGGACTCAATAAATTACAATATTATTGAGCAATAGAGTATTTGCCACAGAGGTTTGCTATAACACATGGTTCTAGTCACAAAATATTGATGCGCGTCGTCAGGATTAAACACTTACTGATCATTCAGCAATGCTTAAAATAAATTAAATTCAAGTTAAACAGCTTGTCTATTGTCGAGAAAATGGTGTGTAACACGCGTACGTCACTCTGCTCAAAATATAGACTCTTTTTTTTCAGCATTTGAAGGGTTGTCCTCTTGAATAGGCCAGTCACTATCATACTCCGAGTCAGACTCGTCGCTGCTTTGAGACAAAAAGTTTGTTTCAGCTTCCTTGCCGTGTTTATTTACCAATATAGGGTAATTTCCCACTGGAAAAAGTACCAGATTTTCCACCAATATTAAATTCTCTCCAAATTTGATTGTAGAAGTATGCCCAGTCTATGGCAGTCAAAAGCAGATAGTCCCATTCGGATGTATATTCTTCGTAAGATTCCAAAACGTAGAGTTTTACAATCTGCAACTCTTTTGTCAAACACAAATCATTCCACATGATCATAAGACACTGGGAAATCTTGTTTCACAAAATTGTCATCTTTACTGAGAACCTTCTGTTAGACTCTTCCCTTGAGGTTTACTTGGTGCTAAAGTCAGCTCCTCTCTCATTTCAACAAAACATCTTGGCGGTGTTACACACATCATTCTTCTAGATGTTTCAGGACTGTTTGGAACAGCGGCAGCCATTGTAACAGGAGAATGCAGAATGTCTTCTGCGGATAACTATGTGCCGCCTAAACCTTATTTAAATACCAAATTGTGAATATAGGTAGGACCCCCACAGGTGTGAAACAAATGAGGACGTGACACCTTCAATGGTCATAAAACATCAGATGCTTTGACACGTTCAGCGAGATTGTTAACTCTTAAATTACCTCAAGTTTTTTCTTGAAAGCAATGCATTAAATTATCTTGCTGGTAAATCAAAGTACGCTGTTGCACAGTATTTTAGTCTACACCTTCAGTTCATGAGGACCTCTAATAGAATTTTTTATTTAATAATGTACAAATCAGCCGAGAACTCGCGTTCACATCTCTTGTAAAATGTTAATGTGTTAATTGTATTATTATTTTAAAAGGAGTTTTAAATGATTCCGAGTGTTACATGGATATTTCAAGAGAAAATATTTTCAAAGATCCTTGTGCTGCATTCTTTATTCACACACATTACCCACTTTTTTTTTTGTTAAATACTATTAAATTAAGCAAATTCAAATACTGACGTATATGAACACAGAGAAGCCAAGAACACAAAGAGCTCGCTAACATTACAGCAGTACTGTTTGCAAAATGCAAAAGCAGCATGGCTTTGCCTGACAAAGAACACGGAAAACAGACACTCACACAACTTTTACAATCACACACGACAATACAATACAATGAAACCATGGTTCAGAACGGCACAAACAAATCATAGATAGATAAAACACAACTATTTTCATACTGCTACAAATAAGGCTCAAGCTATTTTTTCTTTGGTCTGGTTTCAGAGTTGACCTACTACAGTGAAAAACTTACAGTACGTGTCTTCACAATGGAGTAATGAGGTGTTAGACCTGTGGAACAGTAACAAACAATATTCAACATAAACTAGAATCCAAAACTCTAATGCAACTGTGAGCTTGTTTCACATTCTGTAGATTATCTCAGTAATGAAATCTCAGTTGTCTTACATTTTCAGGCTAACAGCTGAAATGTGGACTGATGCTAAACCTATTTTTCAGTCCTCTAGGTTTGGTGAAATATAGGTTATAAAATTCAACAACAGGCATGACAACTTTGTAAACACTTAACAACTAATATTTAAGCGAAATACATGTTTAGATATTTAGAAGAAAAAAAAGATATACTACAATATTTCAAGGGACTGTGCTGTTGAATACAGTAACTTCATGCTGCATTGTTTAAATAAAAGTGGATCAATACTGAAGACAATCATGACAACACACAGCCGCTGTTTCCCCAGGATCAAACCTTTTGGTCAGATGAATACTTAAAACATGTGTCTGTGTGCTGGTGCAGTCCATCTAAAATGGTCAAAAACATGCACCTTTCAATGAACTAACTACATGCCATCTGTGATTTATTTATTAAAGTCATGTTTAGAGACGTGTGCAAAGAAAATACTGTTTCCACAGTATCTTCAACTTGTAATGTGCAACTGTAGATGTTCATGTAACAGAGAAACAGTAAGATCGAGGAGGTTGTGTCTCGTGGCCTCTTTGTAGACAGACCCGAAAAAAGCTCTACAGTACGTCACAATCTCAGTTTAAACAATCTCTTGTAGAAGGCCTATCCTTTTATTATCTTATAATGTTTTCCTGCAAACACTCGTGACATGATTGACCAGTTTCTGAGAATAGTCTTCATCTAAAAAAACAATGAAAAGTATAGAGTGGTATCAGCTAGTGGGCAGGCCATCAAAAGCAGCATTAAAACTTTAACAATATATTTAGAAGAGAGGATTTCAGTATTAGGTTTTTGTTATGCTGATACATATTTCTGTTGTGCAAACATATTTCCTGTATAAACGACTATGTCTATAACCTTTTCAAAGGGAATGAAGTATAATGCTATGTTTCTTAATTGCGTTCACATTACCTACGCTTTAATCTCAAGCGGAAATGTTGAAAGAAACGAGTACGACGAATAAAATGTGCACATCGTCATCGGCTATCTGAACAAGAGCTCTAGATGTAGTGGCGTAAGAAAAAAGTAATTTAAAACAACATTTACAAAAATATACCCAGATGATCATGAGTGGGTTTTCTGTATTCATATGAAACTTTTCTTAGTGACTTGGACTCTTGAGTTACATAGGGAGCACAAAAAAATCCTTTATTTTGTGTCTGTAACCTTTTCTAGACTGTGTACAACCGCAAACTTTACTGAATGTGTAGCTTTGGGCACAATGGTTAGATATGTTTCAGTTATAAGTGTATAACAGAACGCCTTAATTTTCGTGTCGATACTTAATGGGATCTCACATCAAATAGATGGATAATTGTCCTAAAACAGAAATACCGACTTAGTCAAACACTCTCAAGACATTTTCTTAATTTTAATTTATTTCTATAAACACTGAATGCTGATGGCTCTCAGAGAGAAGGCCTCACCTACAGTACAGTCCTAGTAATGACATATACAGTCCAACAAACAAAATGTGAGCCGCGTCATCCATAATCCTGATCGTCTGACTTAGTAAAATGTCAGTCACAATAGATCAGATAGGAGGATTTCTGTATTCTGTATGCATTATAGCAATTTTTCTTAAATGATGTATACACTTTTGCATTTCGTAATTCAATGATTTTAGTCAATTCGCTTTGCGCAAAGATAATTCCTATGTAAAGATTATGTTTGAATTCTTTCTATAACCTTTACAAAAGCGTGGAACATCATAGTTATCAAAATATGTTTGCATTACATCAAATAAATATGACAGAAGTGGAGAAACGAAGATGTTTAGCACATGCACACATTGTAGATGCTTATGTTGCTTTATTTGAGTCACAGAAGATGGCCATAGTGACTGATAACATTCTTTAATGTTTAATGTCGTTGTGTTGAAAAAGATTCTGTGGACAAACACCTCGAGGGAAATAATTTGAAATGGAGGTTTGTCAAAATAATAAAAAGTTCAGTCAAATGTTCAATAATTTTCTTAAATGAATAAGTATGTGCTCGTCATGCTCTCTTCCCCATGCAAGGATTAGCATGAACTTGCGGAGAAGTCTTAAAACAAATACGGTCAATCAATCGAAATGTGAATTGTGTCATCTGAACAAGATGATTAAATTAGTGGAGTAATTAAAAATATCATTTAAAAATTTACAGATTTTCTGAATTCTATATGTATTATAAACATTTTCTTGTCTTGCTATACTCTCTTTCTTAGCGATTTTGTCTCTTGAATGTACGAAAGGTTATGGATGAAATGTATCAATACTCTTTACAAGAGCGTAGAAACTTTAATATGCTCAAACTTAAATGAGTGTGCAGCTTTCAGTGCAATAGTTTGATTTGTTTCAGTTGTAATAGTTTTAAGGGTAAAACAGCAAGACTTAATTTTCGTGTTGATGTGTTCGCACATCGTGGACAGACACAAAGTTGCACTAAAATAAATATCTCAAAGACAAAAGACTGTTAGTTAATTTCCATTACTCATATTATGATGACAGCTCACAAAGAGGTGTCTTCACCTAAAAACATACACCGTCCAATCTTGATACAAAATCTTGATAATATGACTAAAACTAACGGTGTAAGAAAAACGTCATTTACAAAAGATTGTTATTCTTAGATGCGACACATCCCTAACAAAATCTGTTGGCATGCAAAAATACTCATAAATGTTTTAGCACAGCTATTTACACACATAGTATGAGAACTGTACATTGTAAAACCTGCCATAGAAAATTCATTACCAGTTTATTAGGGTCAAAAAGAAATGACGATAATAGTTAAAACATCCTTGTACAACTCTTTCATGTTGAAAACACAGATGCTGGTGCTTTAATCTTTTAGTAAACCATTTCAAATGACATGATACCTACAAAAGAGTCAAATAGTCAAAATGTACAAGTTTTGTGTTCTAGGTGAGAAATTTACACCAATAAAGGTGTCATGAACATTAGAAAACAACATGTATTTCCTCTGGCTGTTAAACACCTCGGGTAAATAATTTGAAACGTTGGTCTGTCAAATGAGAAAAGTTCAGTCATATATTTAAAAACTTTTCTGAAGTAAAAAATGATGTGTTTGTCACAAACACATCCAAATAATTATCTACTCATGTGAGAAAAGCACTTGGGTGCATTATCATCAGGGTATTTTAAAGAAATTAAAGAATAAAACTAAAGTTTAATGCTGCGTTCCAGGCAGGTTTTTGAGCCCGTAAGTCACGCCTTCAAACCACGACTCACGACTTTAGTGTTCCAGGCAAGTCACGCCAAACTGCCTGAACGCAAGGAATTGAGTGTGTATTATTTATTATTCTTATATTATTATTAATTTGATTGCAACTTTATATTGTCCTAAAGTCTTTTTCTCATGTGTACCACTTGGGTTACGGGTTGCCTGGAATGCAGCATAATTTAAAGACAATAGACAGCATGACTTGCTTTAGTGACACACAATGTGTTTAAACTTTTAAACATGTTTAAAACTGTAGGTGTAATTATTTTACTGAGAAGTTTTAAGTGAAACGTATATTTGTTCTTTTACAGTACACATACTATCTACTACTATGGCAAGCCGTTTTGACATTTATTTCTTCTCAGGATATGTATTTTTGATATCAACAATTTAATTTTCACTAGTTAAAATGTTCATTCTTGATATCAGGAATTGTATTTCTACTAGTAACAATTGTAATTTTTGATATCAGCAATACATTTCCACTAGTAACAATGTTAATTCTTGATATCAACAACTACATTTTCACTAGTTAAAATGCCAATTATTGATATCAACAATTACATTTCTACTAGTAAAAACTATCATTTTTGATATCAAGAATTTATATCATGGGAATAGCAATAGGCAAGCCGTTTTGACTTTTATTTCTTCTCAGGATATGACTTCTTGATATCAACAATTCCATTTTCACTAGTTAAAATGTTAATTCTTGATATCAGGAATTATATTTCTACTAGTAACAATTGCAATTTTTGATATCAACAATTATATTTCCACTAGTAACAATGTTAATTCTTGATATCAACAATTACATTTTCACTAGTTAAAATGCCAATTATTGAGATCAACAATTACATTTCTACTAGTAAAAACTATCATTTTTGATATCAAGAATTGTATTTTCACTAGTTAAATGTCACCATAGGCTTCCATTCAAAATCAATTGTTGATATCAACAACTTAGTTCTTGATATCAACAACTTAGTTCTTGATATCAACAACTTAATTGTTGATATCAACAACTTAATTGTTGATATCAACAACTTAGTTCTTGATATCAACAATTAAGTTGTTGATATCAAGAACTAAGTTGTTGATATCAACAATTAAGTTGTTGATATCAAGAACTAAGTTGTTGATATCAAGAAATGCCATTTTTACTAGTAAGAATAGCTATGGTAATGAGATCATGAATATTAATGAGGTCTTCCCTCTTTTTAGCGTCAGCACTAGCCAAAGATGGCGGAAGGAAGAACATCCATGCACAGAAACGGCTCCTTTTTATTTATTTGTTTTGTCAATGAAACATGAAAATTATATTATGGCTGGATTTATTTATTTATTTTTGTTAATTAAAAAAAAGTAATTGTATTAATATTTCTTTTTATTGGCCACCAAGTCCTTTGGATAGCCTAATTAAAGGAAAAATGAACAAGGCATAGGCTACATCATATAAAAAATAAAACCAAAATGAATAATATAGAAAAATAACTTCATGTCGCTTTTTCAAATGTTTATTTTTTGTTTCATTACACTTTCTTCTAATACATCAAATAAAAAATACAACCAAAACGAAAAATAAAACGGATAATAATGCGTCATAGAAGGTTAGTAGGCCTACTTTTTATATATATATATATATATATATATATATATATATATCGTTGTATTTAGGCTATATTGCCTGCCCAAATTCGTGAGGGCGTTTCTCTTTGTTTATAGGCCGGTGCATTTTTTTTTTTTTTTTTTTTTACTGTATGCTACATTAGGATGTATTATTATGTACACCGACATGTTTGATGAGCCGACATAAGGGCCTTTCGCACCTCTTTAGTTCCAGAACTAAAAGTATAGCTATATATATATACAGGGGCGGCGCCAGAGAATGTTGAACGCAGGTGCTGAGGGGGTGCTAGATCAATGACAGGGGGAGCTGGGCAATTAATAGTAAATATGACCAAAACAGGTTGTTATTATTATTATTTTTATATGAATAATAAAATCACTATATAGGCGCATTTCAAATGTTTATGAGGAATGTGGGAGTATTATCGCTCTTAGCCTATCTGCATGGGGGCGCGCACGCAATTATTTTTATTTATTTATTTTTTCCTGCGGAAAGAGCTTATACTCCCGTCATTTTTGGATATGCTTTCTGTCGTATCATGCAGTCTCCGTGAATGGAGCGCGTCACAACAATGAACCAGATCACAGACATAAGAAATAAATCTGCAGAAAGCTTGAAAACCAATTATAATAATAAAAAAAAAATCTTCTCTGATTATGTAGTCCGTATAGGTGCATTTCTCTATTAAAGGCACGTCCACTGTGGAGATGGCGAGCCTGAGAAAGCACTAGTTTATTAATAAATAATTAAAATGTATTTTTCCCCGATGCATTCATAATCATTACTTTAGCCGGTGCTTTGCGGCAAGCGTTATGCGTGCGTTTGAGCGCGGAATAATACGCCTAAATGCCTAAATAATAGGCATAAATAATAACCTAAATGGTTATATACTATCAACTTAATATAAACGTGCGAATAGTTGACTAGAAAAATCGTTAGTCGGGGCAGGCCAACAGTAGGCTACTACTTGGCACAAGGAACCGATCCATTTTTTAAATAAAATGCTGACATTACGTGCGACTGCAAATCACGTTATTGCAATGCAGTATTTATGCATGTGTTTAATGAGTCAAATGTTTTTATTTTATTTCATTTTTTATGGGGGTGCTTTGGTTTTTCTTGGGGGTGCTGGAGCACCTGCTAGCCCCTTCCTAGCGCCGCCCATGTATATATAGGCCTATACAGGGCTCGAATTGAGGGGGGATGCGGGGGGATGGCATCCCCCTGGTGAAAAAAAAGAACAAAAAGCATCCCCTCTGTAAAACCACCATCCCCCCTAACCACCCCCCTTGGATTATTAATTTTGTGTAGGCTATTACGTAAAAATGATCATGCACATTACATGTTAAAATTCTCTACTTATGATCATTTAAGAAACTAAATAACGGCGATTGGCCAAGCTGCGCACAAGCGGAAGCAATTGTTTTCGTTATTTTTAGCGCAAAATGGTTCAAACGCAACTTTTGAAGTTTTTTAAAAATAAGACAACTGAAGGTATTATTTTAGACATTCTCCTGACATAATGTAGGGACTGAGAGACGATAGGAGAGCTGACATTATCCAACTTAGAGAAAAAAAAAAAAAAGCATTCACTGCGATGAAGCCCGTTAGAATAAAGTATGTGGAAACTATCCAAAATTCTGCTAATTTGAAAGGTATGAAAACTGTATCTCTGTATTCATCCTTTGTGTCTTCTTAAGATGTAATTTTATTACCTTATTTTTTTGTTAACCCTGGCAAGTCTGAGTGTATATTCTGGAATTTTTATTATAATTTTTAATTTTTTTTATTTTGTCTTTGTGTATAATTGTAACTGTACTGTCGTAATGTTTGTACTGTTTAATAATAATAAAAAAGCCCATTAGAATACAGTTAGAATGCCCTTATAGTTCCAGCAATGAAACAAAAAATACCCAGCTATGAGTTTTTACGTTTTTATATTCATTGCACAAGCAATGTACTTTTCTGTATATCTGCACATGTTCGTGAGGCCGCGAGCACAAATGTGGTATTAATTTTATACAACAGCACAGAGCAACAAGGTTTCATTCCGTGAATGAATCAGTTTTTGAACGAATCGAGTGAGCCAGTGATTCAACAGTCCATTCAGATGGTCTCACTTGTTTCGTTTCTAATTGAATCAGCCGTTTTGAACAAATCTTTTGACTTGAATGATTCAGTAAGTAATTTATTGAAACAGGGACTTTCTGCCACCTACTGGCAGTTTCATTGTCATACTTATTTATCCATGACAGACATAAACCAGCCAAGGTGCCAGCACAACAACACATGCAGCAAAATATTGTTTAATGATCATTATTGACCAAAATTCTCTATTTCAGGCCCCAGAAGGAATTTTATTTTATATAAATAATAGTTCATTTAATAAGGCTATTTTTTTCATGAAATAGAAACCTTTTTAAAAATGAGACCAATTTTGTAATCATTGTGTAAAATTAGCCACAGGATCATCACAACTAATTTTGTACTTAATATACTAAAAATGAGTCTTTAGTACTTCTTAAGATAAACTTAAGATCGACTGTGCTATTTTGAGACACCATAAATATGAACTAAAATGCACTTTTAACATAGGCTACTACCTCTGTGTTTAAAAAATTTATTTAGTTACCACTTGTAGCACACTTGAACACATTTTTCATAGCACTCAAGTGTAATAAATAAAGTGTAATAAAAATTATGTAATCTTGCCCATCTGGTTAATTGCTTATTATTATTATTATTATTATTATTATGCTATTTTGTTATTGGGCTATATTGTTGTTGTTGTTTCACTTTGTAACAATAAATGTGTTTAGAGACTGTTATCTTAAAAGAGATAAATAAAATGGTGTCTTCATAGTACAGCACTATTTAGCCTAATCATGTCTGGAAACTTGACAAGTGTGTTTTACTGGGATAAATGTAAAAAAAAAAAACACGTATACGATCTATGAGCATTTCACACATTGCTATGCACACTAATAATATGAAACTACTTTCGCTACACTACAGTTATACACATGTATTGCATTATATTCAATAAAACGGGGAAAAAGACGGCTTACAAGATTCCTTATCCTTATCTAGTGGATCAAATTAATATCACATCTTCCAGTTGAAATGGCTGATAGTTTAGAATTTGATTTTGGCAACGGCTATTTGAATTCAGTGAATACAATGAATTCTATTTACACTAAGTGAAAATAGCATATTTTGTTAGCAATAGATTCTATTTAATAATAGTGGGTGATATCTGCACCTCAGTATTGTAGTAGGCTACATTAGCCTATAAAACAGTATACAATAACGTATTGAGTGTAAATTATAAATTTTATTACAATTATTAACTGGATGCCGCCCCTACAACTAACCCTAACCATAACCAATAACAACGTCATTTTCCAGTATTCGATTATTTCCTTAATTTAAAAATAAATAAAATTTAATGCCTTTCCTATGTGATACAGGATGTGAAAAGAGAGTAGAGAGAGGTCGGTAAAAGGCGTAATCGAACACGGGTCAAACGCGTCAAAAATCATCTGCTGCGTGCTCTACCTCCTGAGCCACTGAAGCTGACGGCGATCAGTGGTTTTATAGAGATTTTATTCTGCGACATGTTGGTAGGCGGAGTTATTGTAAGCAGCTTCTGCCTCAATGACAACTAAACAATTATTAAAAGTAGCCTACAGCAGCGTTTTATTTTCATGAGAGGGCAATCGAATGTGCCGTTCTCTTTTGGGCTCTGTACCTTGTCGTCTATACGCCATACACATTCATAAAGAGCGGCACTCGTCATTAAATTATGCACATATCCAAAAAGGAAGTCATTACTATGCACATATCCAAAAAGGAATTCTTGATATCAAGAACTTAATTGTTGATATCAAGAACTAAGTTGTTGATATCAACAATTGATTTTGAATGGAAGCCTATGGTGACATTTAACTAGTGAAAATACAATTCTTGATATCAAAAATGATAGTTTTTACTAGTAGAAATGTAATTGTTGATATCAATAATTGGCATTTTAACTAGTGAAAATACAATTCTTGATATCAAAAATGATAGTTTTTACTAGTAGAAATGTAATTGTTGATCTCAATAATTGGCATGTTAACTAGTGAAAATGTAATTGTTGATAACAAGAATTAACATTGTTACTAGTGGAAATATATTGCTGATATCAAAAATTACAATTGTTACTAGTAGAAATATAATTCCTGATATCAAGAATGAACATTTTAACTAGTGAAAATTAAATTGTTGATATCAAAAATACATATCCTGAGAAGAAATAAAAGTCAAAACGGCTTGCCATACTACTACAGGCTAGATTAAAATGAAAACATTTCTTAATTAACAACAAAAAAGTAAACACAACATATATGATTTTGCTCATACATAAAATTTAGCATACTCAGATCGTTTGTGTGTGTGTGTGTGGCTCAGGTGTACCGTACGTTATGGGGGACAGAGATGGCAATGTTCAATGTCCTTGTGGGGACTTTTTTTTTTTTGCCCCACTGAGGAAACAAGCTTATAAATCATACAGAATGAAGTTTTTTGAAAATCTTAAAATGCACAAAGTTTTCTGTAAAGGGTACGTTTATGTGTAAGGTTGGTGTGGGGTGATGGAAAATACAGTTTGTACAGTATAAAAACCATTATGTGTGTGTGTGTGTGTTTATTGTCTAAAGCAGAGCTTATTTAAAATGTTTATTTGTTTGTCTTGTCATATCATGTTATGTACTTTGATTTCTTTTAAACGATATTGTTTAGCACAATGGTCAACCGTTGTTGTTGTGCTTTATAAATAAACTGAACTGAACTGAACTAAAGCATGATTCTGTGCGCATCTATCTGAGGTGGATGCTGTAAAGCCATTAACACAAGCACAAAGAGGATATCCACTGTCAGTTAGACACCTTCACTGTGATACTTAATTTTGAATTTAAGATTGCTTCTCATAAGTTTATCTATTCAACCTACAGATTAGGTTGTTCTGATCCTACAGAGGTGTTAGCATACACACGTAGAGATGATAAAGAAAAACATGCCTGGACATAGCACCTTATTCAGAGGTGGATGTAGACGGGCCGGTAGGAACAAAATGGTGACTAGGCATTAACATTTAGCCTATAAATCAAACAAACATTGATCCTGTTAAAGTGTCAATACGCAGCCTTGGCTCAGCCATTATTCCACAATCAAGAAGAACCCAACACCTCCAGACTGGAAGCTAGCTACAGCTCAGGAAGGAACGCCATAACCCCCCCATGGAGAGATAAAAACATCATAAATCCAGTCATAAATCCATCAAAAGTCAAATCTAACATCTGTTTTGATCTTTGATTTACACACCCTACTGTCATGTCAGTCAGGGTGACAGAGCCATAAATCACGTCATAAATCTACCCATGGACACATTTGACATATGACGACCTGTCAATCAACGCTGACAGGGGGTCATAAATCAGGTCATAAATCAAGTCATAAATCATCAAAGTGACACAAAGTGTATTATATTACTACTCCCATTGAATGGTGATTACAGCCACAAAACCCACCCCTAAACTGGATCCTAACCGTAACCCATCAATAACCAGTGGAAACATATTCTCTGATCATCATATCAATATCTGATGCTTACTGTATACATATCTGAATATCTGACAATTAAATGAACAGAATACAACAACATATTAAGTTTCTCATGTACAACAATTTGCCAAATCAAAAAAACCCTGCATATTAGAAATGAGCAGAGCTCATATACACATACAAATAACTAAAAATCAAAATAATATAAAATACAAATAATAACATAGCGAACACATTAATAAGAAGATAATGAATAACGGCTGAATATCACATCATATTTTCACAGGTATGGCTTTAACCAGTGAACTATATTCCTTGTTATTATAAACAAAATTGCTCATATAAAAGAGCTGAAATCAGATCAAATACAGACCTTATAGAAGATTAATTTCTTACTTTTCACAATGCATCTGTTATTCCACAGAAATCATGTAATCATGTATTACTTTGAATCAATTCCTAATCTTATCACTTGAATATGTTTCCGAATGTAAACTAATTATTTTGAGCGGGACTTTTATTTTGGTGTTGCGTCATGACGTCACCAGTCTGCGTCGCGCTCCTGCGTCTGTGACTCGGCTGAAGAAAGGTGTTTAAGCGTTTAAATCAATGCAGCACGTTTGTTTTATAGCGAACTAATGGATTATTTTCGAGTGTAACAGTGTGATGTATTTAATAAGGTTAGTGAACACAGTTTTTATGAGTAAGCTGCGTCTCATTCGCTCCCTTCATAGTGAAGCAGCTCATCATAAACACACTGTTTAATCACTAGCAAGACATTATAGAGAAACTCAGCTTTCTGAAACCAATTCTGAATAATTACATCGAATGCTTCTCGAAATAATTAACTGTTTAATCGCTGAATCACAGCAGACTGAAGACACATCTGTGTAAATACAACACAAACATCTGAAATAATCACAACACATACACTGTGTAAGCTATTCAACAATCTACAGATCAAGTTTTGAGTGTTTTTGTCTAATCAGGTCATTAACTCTCACTCTGACTGACTCCCTTACTAGTGTGCTGACTACTGAACTAGTGTACGACTACTGAACTAGGGAGCTTACTAGTGTGCTGACTAATGAACTAGGGAGCTTACTAGTGTGCTGACTACTGAACTAGGGAGCTTACTAGTGTGCTGACTACTGAACTATGCTGACTACTGAACTAGGGAGCTTACTAATAAGCACACTAATAAGCTCCCTATTTCAGTAGTCAGCACACTAGTAAGCTCCCTAGTTCAGTAGTCAGCACACTAGTAAGCTCCCTATTTCAGTAGTCAGCACACTAGTAAGCTCCCTAGTTCAGTAGTCAGCACACTAGTAAGCTCCCTATTTCAGTAGTCAGCATAGTTCAGTAGTCAGCACACTAGTAAGCTCCCTAGTTCAGTAGTCAGCATAGTTCAGTAGTCAGCACACTAGTAAGCTCCCTAGTTCAGTAGTCAGCATAGTTCAGTAGTCAGCACACTAGTAAGCTCCCTAGTTCAGTAGTCAGCACACTAGTAAGCTCCCTAGTTCAGTAGTCACCTAGTTCAGTAGTCAGCACACTAGTAAGCTCCCTAGTTCAGTAGTCAGCATAGTTTAGTCAGCACACTAGTAAGCTCCCTAGTTCAGTAGTCAGCATAGTTCAGTAGTCAGCACACTAGTGAGCTTACTAGTGTGCTGACTACTGAACTATGCTGACTACTGAAATAGGGAGCTTACTAGTGTGCTGACTACTGAACTAGGGAGCTTACTAGTGTGCTGACTACTGAAATAGGGAGCTTACTAGTGTGCTGACTACTGAACTAGGGAGCTTATTGTGCTGACTACTGAAATGGGAGCTTACTAGTGTGCTGACTACTGAAAGGGAGCTATTAGGGCTGACTACTGAAATAGGGAGCTTACTAGAGTGCTGACTACTGAACTAGGGAGCTTACTAGTGTGCTGACTACTGAAATAGGGAGCTTACTAGTGTGCTGACTACTGAACTAGGGAGCTGATTGAGACGCACACAGAGATCTGTCTGTTAATTATTCTCATCTTAAACACACAGAAAAAATCCTGCTGAAGCACACGGTTATAAAGATGATGTTTATTAAAGAGGAGAGAGAAGACATGAAGATTGAAGAAGATTTCAAACATGAAGAGACTGAAGAACAAACAGAGATGATGTTTATTATAGACATGAAGAATGAAGTCAAACATGAAGATATTGAGACACAAACAGGTTTGTTTCATTCTCAATGTCTTCATCATGAAGCTCTTTATTGTGTTTACTACATGCAACTCGTGACAAAATCAATGACGTCACCAATGAGGAAAAATAATAAAATAATAGCCAAAACTGTTATTTTGTTTAACATTAAATGCAATATTTACGTCTGAATTAATAACGTAAAGTAGAAAGACCTGTTTGCAAATCCTGTGTATTGAAGTGGAGTCACAATGGCAGAATATAAACCAGCGTTAAGCAAAAGAAGCACGGTAGAGTTAGTCTTAGATTGGCTTTCCCTCGACAATCTTGATACCAGCAGCATGATTAGTTATAACAAACTCAACCACTGTATATCCACATCAAAACCTCCTGCATGTTTATCTCACTGTTTCTTCAGAAGTGGCACTAAACTGGTGAAATATTGAGAAAAACCCTTGTATTCAGAAAATGAATCTACATTTATGTATCTTATATGTACTGAGCTATGCTTTGATTTAACCTCTCAACAGTAACTTTTAAAAACAATTAAAACAATTAGCTGTTACCTCAATGCATTTACATTGACCAGGATCTTAAGATCCAGATTTAAACATCTTAACAAATGATCCAAAAATTATCAGAACACAAATGTATAGATTAGTGCTGTCAAAGTTAACGCGTTAATAACGCGTTAACGCAAATTCATTTTAACGGCACTAATTTTTTTAACGCGCGATTAACGCAGCGCATATTTTCTGTTTGACCCGTGGCCCAACCCGTAGTTGGAGAAATGGAGATGCACAGTGTTGCCAACTTAGCAACATTGCAGACCCCTTTAGCGATCTTTTTCCCTTCAAAAAAGCGCCCAAACCTAGTTTCTGAGACTCGCCAGTACTGCGCGAGCGCGAGGTCCTGCGCTCCCAGCACGCGCACACACCTCTCTCTCTCTCTCTCTGCATCTGCTCAGTTTCTGTACAGCGCGCGGCAGAGAGGAGCAGCGCTTTAATTCAGTTAAACACAGATATTATGTTGCTTCTCTAATTTAACATGCAAGTATAGCCGAAATCACAGCACAGCTATTGTCTTTATCTTATGTGTATTTGATTTCATCAGACGACGGTGCGATTATCATGATTTTTTTTGTGCAGATTAACATCTTGGAAGGGAGAGCTGGTTATGTCTTAATGGCTCACGTTTCAGTCATTATTTCATATTCATTCTGTTGTCTGACAACAGAAACAGTAAAATATACCAATGAAAACAGTTTTATTGAGAATTTAGCTTCATCAAAATACAGCTATGTGGGCAAAGATGGGGAAACAAATGTAAATATAGCTGCAAGCAGCGATGGCGGGCCCAAGCCGTCAGTGCAACCGCCATCCCGGTGGCATCACGAAAAAGGGGCACAGCGGGCACATGCATTTACAGTAACCCTCTGGCAGTCTGGTTTTTAGGGATACAGCAACTAAAGGGTTAACTAAACACTGAGCTTTTGCCAGTGTCTATCTATCATTAATACTGATATGTGCAGTGGACTGGCCATCTGGAGTACCGGGAGTTTTCCCGGTGGGCCGCTGTACAATGTGGGCCGGCCCTTTGCGTAATATATATAAAAATGGATTGTAGTAAATGTACGTATATCCTTCCATCGGCCCAGATGAATGGCCCGGGCCGTGCGGCCCACTTCATTCAAAAATTCTAATTAATTTAGCGTGCTTCGGCTCAGTTCAGCGGCTCAAAAGCGCTCATCAATGTCAAAATGTTTGAAATAGCCAATCAAAGTGTAGAAGGCGGGATTTACTGTTCACAGACGCTGAGCTGTGCGCGACTTGAATGCGAGCTGAGGTAAGATGTAAGCAGCTAAACACGACGAGACAATTCAGCAATATTTGCCAACCGTTTACGAAAAAAAAAAAAAAAAAAAAGGAGTTAAATGACAGACATTAATTTTCAGGAATGCAAACTACTACTGACTTTTTCAAATTTCTCAGATTTTAATGCCATTTACGTTATTCGTCACAATGTAGGCTACATAACATAGCAGTTTTCATCAGACATGAGATAAGAGTTAATGTATATCTCTATATAGGCTTTCTTCCGTGATTTCACGTCTAAGAAAATGTTTAAAAATTATTAAAAAAATTATTAAAATTTAAAGTTGTATCTTTTGAATGTGACTATTTTTAGTAAAATAATTTATTATTATTATTATTATTATATTAAGTCCAAAATGTATTAATACATTATTAAAATGTAAAGTTGTATCTTTTGAACATGACTATTTTTCTAACAATAAAAAGATTAATAAATGCTGTTAAAAAAATATTTTGTTCATTCTTAGTTCATGTTAGTTTATGCATTAAATAATGTTAACCAAAGAGCCCTTAAACCTGTAAATTGTTGGCAACAATTTTATGATCTATAACCATTTTAAAATGTCAATTATCTATAAGCATTTGTGAAACAATAATATAAAACTATATTAGCAGTAAAATACATATTAACTTATTTTATGTGCATGTTTCTTATTCATTGTTTCTTGTTTAACTGAACTGAGCAGTAAAGGGTCAGACTTAAAAGATTTATTATCCTATCAGTGAAACAAGTTAGAATATATAAATGTTTTAATTATTTTTCCTTTAAAGATAAAAAAAAAAAGATTTTAATGCACTATAGTTTCTACAATAATTATGTGAAAGTATATTGACAGTACAGAACATTTCAACTGATTCTATGCATTATTTTTCATTCTGATACACAGAGAAACAGATCATGTAGCTCATCAGGATTAAGGTTATGACTCCATCTGCTGTTCATCCTTGGTATTACAGTCTTCACCTTTCACCAATTTATCAGTGATAAATAAAAATTGGCCCCTGAGCATGATACATTTTTGAAAGTAAGCATGTTTCCTCAGAATGACTCTTTCTCTGTAAGAAAAAAGTTTTGAAGAGTTTGGATAATGCACTTTAAAAATATAAGACAAATACCGTTTCCTTTTTACTGTTACTTTAAAAAATCGCCACGGAAATACCGTTCAAACTATCCAAAATCTTTCCGCAATTTAAGTTCCTCAATGTTTTGGCATCATGTAGACAAAGTTTGGTGTATGTAGTATAATTCTCCTCTGAGGAGTATGCATTAATTTTTCCACATAAAAAATAAATTAGCCGACTTCCTGTTGGTCGTAGCTAATGACTGTAAATTAGAAAGTTTTCCGGCTTGATTAGAGCAATATATGTACCGAGTTCGGTGTCTGTAGCTAAAACTAACCCCCCATTTTTGACAAAAGGTGGCGCTATAGAGTGCCTCTTCCACGCCCGTTTATGAGCTTTTTCAGTGTCTAACTATCATTAATACTGATATGTGTGTTGAGTTTCATGGAATTCTAATCATGTTATCTGCCTCAAAATCACCGGAAAAGAATATTGAGATTTGACACGTTGCCATGGCAACAGTATTTTAGATATCAATATTCCCTTCACAATTTTACATCGGCCGTGTTTTGACATTATTCTGATGAAGTTTGAAGCAAATCGAGTAAAAATAAGATGCTGAATTCAAAGCATTTTGAAAATGACACACTTCCTGCTGCCAGTTGGTGGCGCTATAACTTTGACTCCTAATAGTCACATCTATAAGATCGGCATCATACAACGAACAAAACCCTGAAGTTTGATCAAAATCAGACAATGTATGTGGCTGTTATTAGACGCTCCTGGCTCTCATTTCTCGCCATAACTTCATCGCCTCGCCACGGGCAAACCGTTCGAGATATCAAAAATATCTTCGCAATTTAGCATCCCCAATATCTTGAGATCATGTTCACAGAGTTTGGTGGCAATCGGGTGGTAATCCTCAGAGGAGTATATCAAATTCCAGAGCATGCACTTTTTAAACAGCCCTAAATAGCCGACTTCCTGTTGGGCGGAACCTATGACATGCAGCGTGAAAGTTGTTCAGCTCAATGAGATCTATATGTGTACCGAGTTTCATATGAATATGTGCAAGTATGTGTGAGATATACATCTGCTTTCTGACTGTCTTCCAGGGGGCGCCGTAGAGCCCCTGTGCCACGCCCGGGTCCCAGCCTCTGCGGCGTCCTAATGGCCGCAGATTCCACGCCCGGGTCCCAGCCTCTGCGGCGTCCTAATGGCCGCAGATTCCAACATGTGTGCCAATTTTCAAGAGTTTTCGTGTATGTTAAGGGCCCCAAAACCCCCCAAAACCTTGAAAGAAAAATAATAATAATAATAATAATCCTTAGAAAAACAAGAGGGCCTGCGCCTTACTGGCTTGGGCCCTAATAATAAATAATAAATGTACATTTTGCATGTTCAGAAGAAGAGCTGCCCTGTGTGCAAAAATGTAAACAGGTTTGTGTAAATTGCTCAGTGCAAAGAAAGAGAAGTAATATGAACCTGGTATTTCTTTTTTCATGTGTCTAATAGACATGAACAAGTTCTTTGAAAAACATCTATGACCTTTGAAACATGTCTACTCTTCATGCTTTATGTTGACTATGGTTTCAATAATAATAAACATACACTATATTGCCAAAAGTATTGGGTCACCCCCTTCTAATGAACAGGTTTGACTACTTTAGTAATTTCTATGAGTACAAATCTTAATGTTAAAGCACATAATGATATTCTAGGAAATTGTGTGCTTCTAATATTATAGCAACAGTTTGGACAGGACCCTTTTCTATTCTAACATGACAATGCCTCTGTGTATAAGACAAGGTTCAAAAAGAAAATGATTGATTCAGTCAGTGTGGAAGAACTTGACTGGTCTGCATAAAACCAAGTCCTAATCCCAGTTTAACACCTCTGGTGTGACTGTACATGCAGACCTTGAGCCAAAAACTCATCACCAAACACCAATGAATTGTACATACACTATATAGACAAAAGTATTGGGACACCCCCTTCTTTAGAACAGAAAAATGCACTTCCAAATCTGTGGCAACAACGATGGAAACATAATTCATGTATTTAAAAATGACTGAACCCATATGTACAAGTCATTGGTGTTTGGTGATGAGTTTTTGGCTCAAGGTCTGCATTTACAGTCACACCAGAGGTGTTAAACTGGGATTAGGACTTGGTTTTATGCAGACCAGTCAAGTTCTTCCACACTGACTGAATCAATCATTTTCTTTTTGAACCTTGCCTTATACACAGAGCCATTGTCATGTTAGAATAGAAAAGGGTCCTGTCCAAACATTAAGATTTGTACTCATAGAAATTACTAAAGTAGTCAAACCTGTTCATTAGAAGGGGGTGACCCAATACTTTTGGCAATATAGTGTACATTTGCATAAAGCATCCAAATTTGTCCATGCCCATGTTGATTAGAGTATAAAAAATTTGAAAAGTATTGATTTAAGGTACATTTAGAACAAATAAAAATGTGCGATTAATTGTGATTAATCGCGAGTTAACTCATGACAATCATGTGATTAATCGCGATTAATTTTTTTAATCGATTGACAGCCCTAATCTTTATATTTTTATATATTCTTTACAAGATAACAAATCCACAGTGAATTAAACGCCAACTAATTTTTTTAATATACATATCGATTGTAAATTGGTTTTGTAGGTATTTCCCCAGATTTCCACACAATAAATCTAGTATGGTAATATAAATGTATTATACAAAATATGCATTGATTTATTGTCCAAAATATGTCTTACTTTATTCAGTATTTTTATAGTCTTTGCCAATTTTGCATTTAACATATTTTATTTGCTGTTTCCAGCATATTTTGTGATCTACAATTACACCAAGAAACTTATTTTCATATACTCTTTCTATGCTTACATTATCAATTTTCAATTCTACTAGAGGGTTTGTTTTATTTTTTTCCAAATAACAATCTTTGTTTTGCTTATTTAATGACAGTTTATTTACATCATACCAATGTTTTGATATATTATTTCTGTTGTTATCACCTCCAAAAGCTGCTGTAAATTATCAACGGAACATAAAATATTATTATTATACATTTCATTTATAGGCGCCTTTCATGGCATTCAAGGACACCTTACAAAGTCCATAAAAAAGGATTAAACAATAACATTAAACAATAAAAACCAATAAACAAACAGACTTAAAATCACATAAAAGCCTGTCTAAACAAATACGTTTTAAGACGAGATTTAAAGACTCGGAAGACGGAAATGAGTTCCATAAAAGGGGAGCCGCATAACCAAAAGCTGACCCCATGGAAGTTGTCCGAGTGCGTGGGAGAACAAGAGTAAGTGCAGAAGCAGATCTTAAAATGCGAAAGGAGTGTGTATATGAAGAAGATCCAAGAGATATGAAGGAGCCAAGTTGTTGAGTGCTTTGTAGGTTAAAAGTAAAATTTTAATTGATGTGGTCAGAGATGGAAATTTTGGTAATAACTCGAACAGCGGCATTTTGTACCAACTGAAGTTTGTGAAGTGATTTGGAAGGAAGCCCATAAAATAAAGCATTACAATAGTCGATTCGTGATGTTACAAGACCATGCACTAGAGTAGCAGTACTCTTCAGTGAAAAGACAGGACGCAGACGATTGATATTCCTAATATGAAAGAATGCAGAATGGGTAACACTGTTAATATGAGCTTCAAACGACAAAGTTTTGTCAAGGATGACACCCAAACTTTTAACCTGATCAGACAAAGGAACAGGACAATTGTCTATTATCACAGTGGAAATGTTTGACTTATCTATTGTGGTTTTTGTACCAACGAGAAGAATTTCATTTAATTTGACAAAATGACTTGAAAACCAAGTTTTTAATTCATCAAGGCCCTTGACAAGGGAAGGAGGAAACTTCGAAGAGGGTTTAGAAGACAGATAAAGTTGGGTGTCATCAGAATAACAATGCAAATGAATACCATATTTCCTAAAAATGGTGCCAATTGGTAAAAGGTAGATAAGAAACAGAAGAGGTCCCAAGACAGAGCCCTGTGGAACACCAGAGAGAACATGAGTAGATTTTGATATTAATTTCTTCAATTGACATGACAAAAGGCAGGCAAAAACAGAGCTAAAGGCAAGAAAACTACTATAAAGAAAAGGATAATCATAGTACTCTTACCCTGTTTATTTAAAAATATTTGCATCATCTGCAAATAAAATAAATTTCAGTTTATCTGATACTCTGCACATGTCATTGATATAGATTATAAATAGTATTGGACCTAAGACCGATCCTTGTGGTACACTTACAAGTTATGTTCATGTGTGTAGGTTTATGTTCACCAATTTGTTTAAACTGTTGCCTTTATATCTGAATATATGGCTATGATTGGCTTCATTTGAGCCAAACATTCTCCAACAGATTGCATTTTTGCTTTGGTATCTCTTTTGCTCAGGGGTGAAGGAAAATCTGGTGATATTTTTCAACCCAATTCCCTCCAGATTAAGGATTATCTTGCCTTCCGCTGTGATTTAATAATACTTTTCCAAACGTCTTCTAGGATTTCAAAATTTCCCATTTATTTCTAATATACTGGGTATTTTCTACTTTACGGTCTTGTAGACGTTTGTGTAATTTTGCAATTATTTTAGCCATTTCACCTGCTTTATATACTGAAATAAACAGGGTAAGAGTACTATGATTTTCCTTTTCTTTATAGTACAGTTTTCTTGCCCTTAGCTATGTTTTTGCCTGCCTATTGTCATGTCAATTGAAGAAATTAATATATATGTTAACTCCATTCTTAAATCCGGGGACCTGCGGTATATTTTTGATCTCCCAGTTCCACCCACAGCAAAGGCAAAACCTCCTGCTCCCGCTAGATTTGTGTAGGGACCAGCGGGATCCCAATACAGTGCTCTACTGTAGGTTTTTATAAAGGGTTTGATAGCTACCAGCTTGAAAGCATTTGGGACGTGTCCTAAAGAAAGCCAAGAATTAACAATATTGACGAGGTTCTGAGATCACTGAGGTTCTGTTTTACTTTGTAAATGTTTTCATGTCTTTGTACCACAAAACTGGTGTTAATTTGTTTTTGTTTCTGTTCACCTTAGACCTGATGCCACTGAAAGAGGAGAGCCAAGAACTGAATAAAATGGAACAGAAAAATCAGTATGAGAAAAATCATGACTTCATGACTGGGGAAAAATCTTTTAGTTTCTCGCCGACTCAAAAAACAGAAACTAGGAACCTTGAAGTCCACACTGAAGAGAGTCATTTTAGATGCCAACAGTGTGGAAAGAGTTTCAGTCGAAAACAAAGCCTTAAAATGCACTTAAAAATCCACAGTGGAGAGAAGCCGTGCATATGCCCTCAGTGTGGAAAGGGATTTACACTGAATAAAACACTTAGTGCCCACATGAGGATTCACACAGGAGAGAAACCTTACTCCTGTGAACTGTGTGGGAAGGTTTTCTCTCGAAAAGAAAGCCTTACAGTTCACATGAGAATTCACACCGGAGAGAAACCTTACCCCTGCCAGCAGTGTGGGAAGAGCTTCTCAGTAAAAGGAAATCTTAAAATTCACAAGAGAACTCACACTAAACAGACATCTTGAAGTTCACATGCAAGATCACACTGGCGAGAGGTTGTTTATCTGCTTCGTGTGCGAAGAGTTTTAAGCAGAAGAAAGAACTTGATGCCCACATGAGAATTCACACCGGAGAGAAGCCTTACTCCTGCGAACTGTGTGGGAAGAGCTACAAAATCAAAGCAGTCCTTAATATTCACATGAGAGTTCACACTGGAGAGAAGCCGTTTGTTTGTGACCACTGTGGAAAGAGTTTCAGATATAAGAAAGCCTTAATCATCACATGAGGAGTCACTCAGGAGAGAGAGGTTTTATTTGTCATCTGTGTGGAATGAGTTTCCCAGACAAGAATCACCTTGAGAATCATGTAAACATTCACACCGGAGTGAAGCTTGGAAAGAGTTTCAAACAAAGAATGAACATGAGAGTTCACACTGGAGAGAAACCTTTCTCCTGCACTCAGTGTGGAAGGAGCTTCACAGGTAAAGGACACCTTGAGTATCACATGAGAGTTCACACTGGAGAGAAACCTTACACCTGCCCTAATTATGGAAAGAGCTTCACAAATAAAGGAAACCTTAATACTCACATGAGAGTTCACACTGGAGAGAAGCCTTACAAGTGTGTTCAGTGTGAAAATAGTTTCACGTATCACACAGAACGTCCCAGGTTACGTATGTAACCATGGTTCCCGAGGGAACGAGACGCTGCGTCAAACGCTTTGGGAATGCCCCTGTGTTCCCACGCTCTGAAACATGTGTGTAATCAGTCCAACGGAATGGCGAAACGTCACGGGCGGGGTGACGTAGAGACCAGAGAGCTTAAAAGCCCATCCGAAACAAGCAACGTCAGCTTCTGAAAGGTTGAAGCAAGTCGCTCACAGGGATGCAGGAAGTATGGCATGCGACGCAGCGTCTCGTTCCCTCGGGGAACCATGGTTACATACGTAACCTGGGACGTTCCCCTTCGGGAACTCGAGCTGCGTCAAACGCTTTGGGAACGTGAATGCCCACGCCACCATACTGACAAATGCCTGTCTAGTGTGAAATCATGGCGAGCACAGCTAAGACAGATGCACCTGAGAGTCTGGAGCGGTACCATACTTCTCCTGGCCTCAAATACAACGAAAGAAACTTGTACCACAGGTAACACCCCTAAAGACTGACCACCCAAAGGGACGTGGTAAGCAGCTATGGCCACCACGACCACACTAAAGGTGGAGGGGGTCCAACCTGCGGAGAATCGTTCTACCGGGCAGTTAACTGCTGACGATTCCGGCACCATGAAGTGAACACAATCCACTTCAAGGACAGTTCCCTCGTTGAGGGAGCTCTGGACTGGAGGATGGTCTCAACAACCTCGGTTGAGAGACGGGATGCTATGAGCTGTGCCCCCTCAGGGGCCACACCCACAGCTTCCACAACTCCGGGCGGGGGTGAAAGATGGTGCACACCGCCTGTGAGAGGAGATCCCGTTTCCGGACGGGAATCTCCCATGGAGAGTCTTATAGAAGGGCTACCAGGTCCGCAAACCATGGATGGCCCGGCCAGTACGAGGCTACTAACACGAGACAAACCTCGTCCCGGCGAACTCTCTCCAGAACTCCCGGGAGCAGAGCAAGCGGGGGGAAAGGCATACAGACGAAGCCTCGGCCACGTCTGTACCATGGCATCCAGCCCCAGTGGAGCTGGATGAGTCAGAGAGAACCAGAGGGGACATTGTGAGGTCTCTCGAGACGCAAACAAGTCCACCTGGGCTCGACCGAACTTCTTCCAAATCTGCTCCGTCACCTCGGTGTGGAGCATCCATTCCCCGGGCCTCAGCCCCTGTCTCGACAGGATGTCTGCTCCCTGATTGAGGTACCCAGGGATGTACACTGCCCTCAAGGAGAGCAGTTTCCCCTGGGCCCACAGAAGGATCTGGCGCGCCAGCCTGTACAGGGGGCGCGAGCGCAGACCCCCCCTGGTGGTTGATGTAAGAGACCACCGACGTATTGTCTGTGCGAATTAGCACATGATGGCCTCCCAGGTCTGGGAGAAAATGCTTCAATGCTTGAAAAACTGCCAGCATCTCCAGGCAGTTGATGTGCCAGCTGAGATGGGGACCTTCCCACAGACCTTGAGCGGAGCGGCCACTCATGACCGCTCCCCAGCCCGTGAGGGAGGCGTCTGTCGTTAGCGTTTCGCGACGACACGGAGCCCCCAACACGGGGCCTTGTGACAGGAACCACGGTTTCTTCCACATGTCTAAGGCACGTAAGCATCGCCGCGTGACCTTGATCATGCGAAACGGGTTGCCCCTCGGGGAAAACCCTGTGGTCCTGAGCCACCACTGCAAGGGTCTCATGTACAGCAGGCCAAAAGGTATCACGTTGGACGCAGCTGCCATCAGACCCAACAGTCTCTGAAACTGCTTCACAGTGAGTGACTGGCCTTCTCTCACTCTCTTGACTGTTGCGAGGATCGACTCGATACGAGCAGGACGTGCCTGCATCGTGGTCGAATCCCACACCATGCCCAGATAAGTGGTCCTCTGCACTGGAGGAAGCACACTTTTCTTTGCGTTTAGTCTTAACCCCAAATCTTTCATGTGAGCGAGAACAACATCTCGATGCCGAACTGCTACCTGCTCTAATTGAGCTAGAATCAACCAGTCGTTGATGTAATTCAGTATGCGGATGCCCTGGAGTCGCAGGGGAGCCAGAGTAACATCCACACACTTATGAAAGTGCGGGGTGAGAGTGCTAGACCGAACGGAAGAACCCGATATTGGTACACTTTGCCCCCAAAAGCAAACCTTAGGAACTTCCTGTGTTGAGGAAGGATGGATAATGGAAGTAAGCGTCTTTCAGATCTATAGTCACAAACCAGTCCTTGGACCTGATTTGAGACACGACTTGCTTGCTAGTAAGCATCTTGAACTTGAGTCACCTGACTGAGTGGTTCAACAATCGCAGATCTAGAATTGGACGCAAACCGCCATCCTTCTTCGGAACGATGAAGTATCGGCTGTAGAACCCGGACTCTCTGTCGAGAGGAGGGACCACCTCGATGGCCTCCTTCCTCAAGAGAATAGCTACTTCTTGTTCCATTACCAGAGCCTGCTCGGGGCCCACCAGAGTGGGAAACACTCCATTGAATAGAAGCGGACAAGACCCGAACTGAATCTTGTACCCTCTGTCTACAGTGTGCAGGACCCATTGAGATACATTTGGCAGAAGCTTCCACGCTGCCAGAAATGTACTAAGGGAACCAGTCTCTCGAGACTGGCCTCTGGTGTGCTTTGAACTGCTAGCTCGGTGCCCTGAAGCGGAGGACCGGCAGGGAACGTCCGATCTAGCTGTTCTAAACACTTTTTTGGAGGTAGCGAGCCTCTCAGGGCCGCTACGTTTCCGGGCGGAAGCTGAGAGAAACACTCGCTGGAGATCGTTGTGCCCTGAAGCACCGGGGGTGGCAGGGGTAACGGAACGATCTCCTGAGGGCACTGAGGAGAGACGGGCACCGTATAATGAGGTGTACACCGCTCTTCCCCAGAGGGGCCTGCCCCCCGAAGTCCTAAGCCATAAGCATCCGGACTCTCTTACTGAAGTCTTCTATTGAAACGATGGTCCTCAGACCCGCGTCATCTCCCAGGAAGACTAAACTGGTAGAACCAGAGCCTGCTAAGCAGGACCCAACGAGACACTTGGCAGGGGCTCCCACACCGCCAGGTGACCTACTAAGGGAACCAGTCTCTCGAGACTGGCCTCTGGTATACTTAGAGCTGCTAGCTCAGTGCCCTGAAGCGGAGGACCGGCAGGGGATGGCTGATCTAGCTGCTCTAAAGACCTCCGAAGAGGTAACGAGCCTCTCAGTACCGCTACGTTTCCGGGCGGAGACTGAGAGAAGTGCTCGCGGGAAACCGCTGCTCCCTGAAACACCGGCAGGGTTGGCAGAATGATCTCCTGAGGGCACTGAGGAGAGATGGGCACCGTATAATGAGGTGTACACCGCTCTTCCTCAGAGGGGGCCGGCCCTCAAAAGTCCTGGGCAATAGGCTTCAGGATGTTTTAGCCAAAGATTATCCAGCGAAAATGACGGTCTGCAGATCCGCCTCCTGCTAGAAATCTTCGGCCCGGGAGTGCCACTCTGACTCCAAACTTCTGGGGAGTGCGAGAAGTGACATTCCCTGAATGAGGAGCTGGAACATGGCTGGGGCTGCTCCCGCCCAGCAGCCCCTCGGCCTGTGTCCAGCACTGGAAAATGTCGGGCCTTAGGGGTGATGCTGCAATGGAACAGATAGCCCGCAAGCATCTGTCCTACTCATCCAGCCCCCGAAATTGAAAAATTCAAATAAGGCTGGAATGAAAAATGGTTAAACCCATGATCTCAACACCTCGGTGTGGAGACAGGGAAAAACCAGAGGTCCCGACATGGAGATTGTGATAGAATGCTATGTTTCACGCTTTTTCTAGTTACAACCTCCACCAACTCCTCATAAGTCTTGTAATAACGTGTTGACCACATCAACCTCCTCGGAGGAAGAGAGATAAACACCGTGCTCTCAGACGAGAATTTATATCCCAAGAGAGCGCTGTATTAGAGTGAGGGAGGAGAAAAAGTGGAGCCCGTCTCCGATCCCTGTGCTGAATTATATATAAATATATATATAATATATAATACATATATATAATAATATACATAATATATATATCTAACTTCTCAAAGCTAGAGTAATATACATAATTTAATTCCTCAGAATTAAATGCAGCCAAACAACCAGACAAGTGAACACGATCTGATTATAATATATGATAATAATATTATAAAAGAATATAATATAAAAGAATGGCGATAACAGCCTGCAAACGCATTTAACATTTGCACTTGTTAGGGGGAAGAGAAAGAACCTCCAGCAGCATATTTGCTGCAGACCCATAATGCACGCGTTGCCTCGGCAACGCGCGCGAGCCACTCGATTCTACATTGCATAAACATTCTTCCCTGGAGAAGAAACGCCAGCGGGAGCAGAGCCAAACATCTAAGGTAATGCATTTTCACTAGTACACTTAGGGTTAATATGAATGAACACAGATAGCCCCCTCGAGAGCTGACTGTGCATGCTCTGCTTCAAAACAAACCACACATAAATCGCATGCATCCCCACTCCTTAATATAGCGAGGGCAGGGAAAACGAGCGATCTAAAATGCAGTATGCTTTACATATGCAAAAGATTGAGATGGCGAGTACTCAATCTCATCCACAATAATGCTTACAACATCAACCTCCTCGGAGAAAGATAGCTGCAGCACAAAGCTCTCACTCAAAGGGGAAGAGAGCGTTAGATTTAAACGCGATCCCCGCGAACCAAATCGCGCCGTGCCTCAGCAACAGCGGGACAGGAACCGCAAACACAGACACACTCCTCGAAGTGTGCCCGGCGGGAGCGGAGTGTGTTCGCGTCTGCGGGAGCACGATGCACAATCAGCTCCCTCGAAGCTGACTGTGCGTGCTCGCTCCAAAACAAACAACACAACGACCACGTGCATTCACACCCGTAAAGTTCAGCGCGGGCAGAGAAGGACACGCGTTCTAAAGTGTTGTCTGTAGCTCGCCATTGATTGTGATTGTGACTGATAGACAAACAACAGTAAATAAGACTGACACATTTCACACAGAGCGCTTGCTGAAAACACAGAAGCTGACGTTGCTTGTTTCGGATGGGCTTTTAAGCTCTCTGGTCTCTACGTCACCCCGCCCGTGACGTTTCGCCATTCCGTTGGACTGATTACACACATGTTTCAGAGCGTGGGAACACAGGGGCGTTCCCAAAGCGTTTTGACGCAGCTCGAGTTCCCGAAGGGGAACTGAAACGGCATTTGCAAACTCATTCTGGAGAGAAATTGCTGATTTCCTCAGTGTGACTAAGAGGTTTAGGAAAACAAGCAATTTCAACAGTCATTGTTGCATTCACTCTGGAGAAAGACAATTAAAGGGTTACTCCACCCCAAAATGAAAATTCTGTCATTAATCACTTACTCTCATGTCGTTTCCACACCCGTAATAAAAGCTTTGTTCATTCTTCGGAACACAATTTAAGATCTTTTGATGCCATGGGATTAAAGAACCTCATTTAACAGGTCATTCGTGTGGCTCAATGCATTTCATCCTGCCATCAACAATTATAAGCCCTACAATCCCTGCCATTATCTGAACCAATTTGTCGCATCCAACAAAATTTGTCTGGAGGCCCTTTCCTATCTGACTGTCCCATGCGACCCCCTCGTTCTTCAGCGGTGAGTGTTATCCAGTGAGTACCAATTATCACTGCCACATACTACAGTGACCAGTGCTTACCTTTCCTTTACAGTTGAAGCCCATGTGGATTCTGGCTCCACAGGGAAAAACCTTGAACATCCATTCAGTTCTTGGTAAACCTCTGGGTCAATGCATCATCACTAACAAAATACCCACCCTCACGCTTTGCACTGGATATACCCATGTAGAGGAAATCTCAGCTCAACCCTAGACACAATCCTGGGACACCCATGGCTTCCAATTTTCTTTCCCCAAATATCTTGGACTACTAGTGAGGTTTTGGCTTGGAGCAAGAACTTCTTCCGCAGTTGTCTTCAGCTTCCCAATCGGTCTCTAAAATATATGTGGATGCACTTCTTTCCACTGAATGCCACCATGGAGGGCTGAGGCACTTTTCCACCAAGTCTTCAGAAACGATGGGCTATCTGAAGATTTTGTTCCTGATAAAGGCCTCCAGTTTATCTTAAGATTGTGGATGTTGTTCTTCAAACACCTCAGTGAGTTTAACATCTGGCTATCATCTACAGTTGAATGGGTAAATGGAACAGAAGATCCAAGAGATTGGTCCCATCCTGAGAACATACTGCCACAGCCATCAGCACCATAGAAATGCCTTCAGACAACCCACCAACCCCTCACTCCATTCCAGTGTGTGCTCAGCTATCAGCTGCTATGTTTCACTGGTCAGGTGAGCCATCGGAGGTCCCATCTGTAGACCACTGGTCTGGGACTCAGCTCACAACCGTCTGCAACAGACAGTCCAATGTCCAGTTTTGTTTTCTTTTGACAGCACACAAAATTCATGCATTAAAGATGTTCAATGCATTTCTTGTGTGCTTGGCTGCTTGTGTTTTGTATTTGTGCTGTCTTTTACTTACATTCATGTGTGTCTGTGTGTCGGAAAGCGCTGAAGTCGAAGGCCCATAGCATAAAATAATGCATGTGACAGGGTCAAAACAGTCTTTAATAAATCCACGACTGATTCAAATGACCGACCTACCGGTACACAATCATTCACGAATGACATGTACCAGTTCGTTCAATTCGTTCACGGACGAGATCTCAAAACAGCGACTTGGTCAGTGATGGGCGCGTTCGTTCAGTAACAACCGTTTGTGAATGAAAGGAACCAGTTGTTGAATGATAATGATGGCGCACAGGTAGTGCATAGGCTCGTGTAACATTAGTTTGGCATATTTGCAGCAAATAAAGAAATATGCACTTTACTATTGTAATGAAAACTAACACACAAGAGGTTTTATTCTTAGTTTTGTGGTATATTTTGCACTTGGAACAATTCACAAGATCTCTCTCGTTACTCGTTCAGTACTCTGTACAGCAGTAAATTGTAAATAAAAACAAGTAAATTGTTCAAAGTGCAAAATACACCACAAAACCAAGTCTAAAACACCTAGTGGGTCAGTTTTCATTACAATAGTAAAGTGTATATTTCTTTATTTGCCGCAAATATGACAAACTGCACGAGCTGAGCTCTACCTGTTCGCCATCAACTCGTTCAGTGAAAGGCGTATTCGTTCACTACATTCAACAAATCACATGCTCCGTCACATCTCATACTCGAATGCTATTGGCTCGAGGTTTACTCGATCTTTGACAGGATGAAACAGTAACAGCGCCGCGCTGCTGCTTCAGTGAACGAGAAATATGAGTCAATGGATTGCGTGAACGAGATCGATTCGTTCACCTAAAAGATTCGTTCAAAAAGAACGATTCGTTCACGAATGTAACATCACTATGGTGTAATGACAGCAGGTTGGTCTCTGGTTCAGGAGTGGGGCTTGAAATGTCCTCCTCAACTGGACAAATGGAGAAATATAGTCCATTACTCATGGACTGCAACACAAGGACGCGCTATTTTCGTTCAAATCAAAGCGTAAATAACGTAGAATAGCGCATCCTTGTGTTGCGGCTGATACAGAACAGGGTACGCAGTTTGCATTCAGTGGATAATCTCTAAAACGGAGCTACGCTGACGCGGAGAGACAGAGAGGAGACGAATTGTCATAATTTTAATTTCTTTGTATACAAAAAGTATTCTCGTCACTTCATAAAGTTCAGATTAGATGGCGGATGGAGTATTCTGATGATGCTTTTCATACTTTTCTGGGCCTTGACAGTGTTAATTGCTTGGCAGTCAATGGGACAGTCACAAACATCCCGGTTTTCATCTAAAATGCTTTTACTTGTTATGAATGAATGAGGGTAAGTGATTAATGACTAAATTTCATTTTGGGGTGGAGTAACCTTTAAGTTCCTGTCTTGATCTTAATTTCCTGTTTTGTCACTAATGTTGTTAAATTAATTTGAATGTTTGAAAGTCAATTTCACATCATAAAGACTGTTATCTTTTATCAGAGA